>JBBPCY010000001.1:10348986-10363905 GCA_037974405.1 Brachyalestes nurse
TGTGTGTGTGTGTGTGTGTGTGTGTGTGTGTGTGTGTGTGTGTGTGTGTGTGTGTGTGTGTGTGTGTGTGTGTGGCTTATGGTTGAGGCCTAGGTCTAGACAGCCTTTCTTAATTCTGCATGTTTTTCAGTATTCCTCAATTCAACACACCTGATCCAGCTGGTTCATCAACTGCTTATAAAGCCCTTCGTGAGTAGGACCAGGTGTGTAGAGCTGTGGGTCACCAGGAGCAGGATTAGGAAACACTGCTTTAGACAAACAAACTAAACAAACTAAAGTGAACCAGAGAGAGGAAAAGTATTTGAGCACGCAGCCTGCCTGTATGTATGTGTATATATGTGTTTAAAACTATTTATGTTGATGCTTCTATCATTACAACTCTGTATAACATTTTTTTTTGTTAAAAAAAAAAGTTGCACACCAGTCAGTAGCTCCTTATTTCATTTAAAGAAGGGTTGACTACTTAAACTAAGCATTGAATTGTAGATTTAAATCCTGGGCTTTCTAACTGAGAGGAAATGGTTAAGCGACACACATCAAATCACTATGAATTTTTCATTGAGATATTTGAATGCTAATCAATAAAACTCAATAATGTCAAAAAAAAAATTTATTTGTAGTCATTCCAGAAATAATTTACTCAGACTTTTGCACAAATGAATACAACTGCTGTCAGAACATCACCTTCCATCTCCAATAAAGTGAATTCCAATAATTAAGGAAAAACAATTTTAGTCTTCATTCTAAGTTAAAGTAATGAGACTTTCCCCCAAATGCTTAAAATTACATTTGTCATGAAAGCACACTATATGCATGATTTAAACAGATTGTAACATTTTTTGAAAGCACCAGCTTTTAGGAAAAGCTAAACTACATTTTAGGACGTAATAATGATGCCAAATGAGTAAAAATGTCATGACAGGAACAAACATTAAAATAGTTATTTTCTTCTTCTATGAAAAGATCATTTTGGAGGTACAAGGGTTTGTCGTGACGCTGATGTTTTCCAAGACGCCTCTTCGTTTGGGACTCACTCGGATTTTATCTAAATGCATCAGAGGATTAAAAAAATGCGCAGGTGAGGTTGTGTGTGCGTAATAGTGGGCCCTGTCACTGCGCCCCTCTTATTAAGATAAATATTGCGATGGGGAGATTTTCAGCAGCAGCTGAGAAAAAGGGACAGCCGCATTTATCTTCCCTCTGTTGGTGTTTTGGCTTGGCTGGGGAAAATGGGTTTAAGCCCCTTTAAGTCACCCCCCTCTCCTCAATGTATGGAAATGTATGTGCATTTTTAAAGTGGGGCTAAATTTATTTTCCCCCTCGCTCGCCTGAACGCCGGGCTGATAGACCTATAGAAGGCGTGATGGATGGACATATAGAGAGACAGCAACATGCATACAGACCCTATATAGCAACCCCCCCCCCTCCCTGCAATGGACTATTCATACACACCTTTACCATAATCCATTGTTTTACATAATGCCTGTGGCTGATACTGTTCTGCACAGCTGTGATAAAGATGATGTGTGTCTGCAGCCAAGCGCGAGCAGACGGACTCTTAACGAATGCATATGGACATACTTCCAATACAGTACAGCACTGAATCCTAGTCAGGAATACACTCAGACAAAGGAGGATGAACTAAGTCCTGTTACAAATGTCCTGGCTCACATTTTGCCTTTGCAATTAGCATGGAAAGTTTAGCAATCAGAAGAAAGTTTTCCATGCTAATTATTTGTGGAGAGTTAATTCCAGGCATGTAATTAAAATATATCCAGCCATTAGGGAGATGTGGAGATCAAAACAGGCAGATTTGATATTATGCAGATATTGGCTTAAATGTGCAAACCCTGTTAGCTTTGTAATTATCTTTTGGCACACTAACTGAGGGCAGAAGTGTATTTCTGAAAATGCATTTTCAGCGAATTAATTAGAAACCAATGAGTACCATTGTGAAAATAATTGTTTGTGGCTTTAGCATGCCAAATTAATCTTCACAAATCATACATGGGTGTTTTGTTGTCATGGAGAGGTATTTCATAGTTTAAAAAGCATGAATGTAAAATAATATTTACTTTTTTGTCCTTTGTCCAGTAATATTACTTTTTTTTTTTTACAAATTTTTTTTTAGCAAGCATACATTTATAAAAACGGTGCCATTATTGTCATCTGAGCAGTTCGTCTGGAGCGACTGGGCAAGACGGAACACAGAATAAAAAGCATTTCCTTTGCATGTTTGCTTCTTTTCACCTGTGTTTTTTCCCTACTCTTTTTTCGTTCATCCAGAACCATCCGGGGCAAACTAGTTTAATTTAATCTTTTTGCTTGGGGTGGGAAATGTTTTCCCTTTCTTATTTCCAGGCAGACAGATTCAGGTTGTGTGTCACAACTAGCCAATCTCCATCCTCCGGTTTCTGCTCAAGTAGACACATGATGTCATGATACATCAAGAGAAAGACCAGAGAAAGACACACGGGATTTTATTCTCTGTCAGCAAAGATGGGGTGGAATAAGGGGGGAGAAAAAGAAAAACGGAATGACCTTTTCTCCATTTAGGCGGCCGAGATTTGCAACATGCGGGATTCTTACCATAACCAAATGTAAGGCTGCAGATTTATTTTCATACACTGCCCACGTGACTTTAATCCCTTTAGCGAGTGTGTGTAGGGGAGGGCTCTATCAGGGCTGGCATCGAAGGGCCCAGGAAATGACCGTCAGTCAGGCAATCGAGGATATCCTTGAACTTGACAGTGGCGGGGAGAGAGAGCGGTTGGAAATTAGCGGGCGGGGGAGAAAACAAAGGCGGCCAAAAAACATCGACCTCCCTCTGCAGCCCCAGGGCCAAATCCCACAAGAGCCTGCTGGAGGCTGCCGAGGCACATAGGTTAAAGCAGGAGGGAGGTGGAGGCACAGTCTAGCCTGAACTCAACATAGGAAGCAGACTCCAGCCACGCTGGCCCACACACCCACTCACACACACACAAACTAGGGATGGGACGGTTACCAGTCATCAAAGTCCCACAGTGTAAAACATAGTATCCCATTTTCCCAATTCAGATATCTGTGTATGATGATCATACACACTTTCATGCATTTTAGGCCTGTGCATTTACTGAAATCAGTCTTTGTTCATTTCAAACATAAGCACTTTACAACCTTTCGTTTGTCACTTAGACAAGCTGTTTATATATATATATATATATACACATATACACACACACACACACACACACACACACACACACACATATGTATGTGTGTGTGTATATAATTATATATTTGTGTATGCATGTTTGTATGTATGTATGTATGTATGTATGTGTGTATATCAAACTCTTTCATTTAAAAATGTCTTTCCCTGTGGACCTTTTAGAAGGCAGAGCTCCTTAACATGTACTGGTTTAAAGACACTGAAACATAAACAACCTGTTTAAATCGAAGAGAGAAAGAGAAGTTGGAAAATGTGCATTATGTTTTCTGGAAGTAAAATCACACCAAGCTGACCCCTGGGAAAGAAAAATAGTAAAATGCAAGAAAAATGTGGAGCACGGACCTTTTAATTACACTCAAGTTTTGAGTAAAGAAATACAAAACCCAGAAAGGATCATCACATGCTTATATAATACATGCAGTCAGATGGATAGAATGCATATTGGTGCCTTTTAATCATTTCATGTGTTTGATTAATACCGCAATAATGGCGAACACAGTCCCATCCCTAACGTAAACACACACAAACACACATGCACATGACTACACACCTACCCAACCCAGCAGAATCTGCTTTTAATAGCAGCCAGAAAAAAAAAAAAAAAAAACCTGTCAGAACGGAGCCTAATTGGCCATCTAAGACCCGCAAAGGTCCATCTCACAAATTGGGGAAAGGGCATCTGCCCCCCAATTTGATGTGATCCCTTTGTCGCACTTGTGTCTATTAAACAAAAGCTTAAGTTTTAAAAAAAAAAAAGGCAGTTTGGTTTAGTGACAGTTATCATGCAGAGCGTTTTTGGCTGGGGACACGGAGAGGTCCCTCGCCAAACGGAGTTAGGTAGATTGGGAGTAAATAAAACACAGCAGAAATGCAAACACATCATGCTCTGTGTTTTTATTGTTGCTGAAAGATGTATTTTAATTCAAGTGAAGTCCCCACTGGGTTCCAATTAAAAACAGGTTTCACCTTGCCCTAAGGGGGAATGGCTAATTATTCTGTTGACTACAGTTGTGTGGGGGGGTGGAGTGCAGGCAGTTAATATGCGGCACACTTTCATCTTTATTGTTGCTGTTCCTTATTCAATTTTAATAGTGTTTACTGAAAATAATTGCTTAATTAGAGAGAGCAGAGAAAGACAGAATCAGGATGGCACGGTCTCTGAGGAGGGATCGGACCCTGTGGAGTTTAATGCAGTTGATGTAAGCCTTCAGAGAGTAGAATTTGACTGCATTTGTTGCGTTGCACACTCTTCAAAACAAATATGCCACAAAGGGTTCCTTGGAGCGATGCCACGGAAGAACCCCTCTCAGTTCCCTGAGGAACCTTTCAATTGGTGATTCTTTAAAGAGACTTTTTTTGCAAATTGTGCGTGTGAAGAGCCTTTTTTTTTTAGTGTAAAGAACCTCTACATTAGCTAAAGGTTCTTGATCAGTTTTTCCTAGAAACATGCATCCAAACCATGAACCATTTCGAACCATTGTGTTACGTTTTGGAAGAGCTTTTCAGTAAATCGTTGTAGAAAAAGACTTTTTTTTGTAAGTGAGATAGGTGACTCTGAAGAACCTTCTTAAAGTTTAAAGAGCTTTAACATTAGGTGAAGTCTTCTTTAAACCTGTGAAAGGCTCACACTCATTTCATAACCTAAAGTGATTCTCTCTAGCACTGCTGAATAATCTTTTGTAGCTCCTTTATATAGAGAATGTGAAACTTGAGAAACAAATAAAATGGAATGATGAATCTGTTGAATCCATTCACAATATGGTGTCACAGAGATTCAAAATTAAGAATGAATGGGAGGACAAATCGATTGCCAGAAACATGAAAGAGTGTCTTTAACCTGCTGAAACCTACTGGGTGTAATATTTTACCACCTAATGTTACCCATTGATCAGCAGTACTTCTCTTTTTGCGTGTAAATTGTGAACTTGGTTGAATAAGATGGTGTTAAAATGTGTTTTATTCCTTATGTGGTACTCAACTTTGTTAATAGTAGAAGATTCAGGTTGAAGCACCGTGACTTTACTGTGCAGCAATAAAAAAAAAGTCCAAATGGAGATGCAGGTGAACTGAAAAATAGGAGATAGCACAACGGCATAATTGTCCGGGCCGACCGATGCCATATATAATATATGGTTATTTTATACAGCCTCCAGCCGCAAAGATGTTTTCAATTTAGCGTGGCTCTGCGATCATGATATCACTTTTCTCTGAGCTGTTCCAGATCGGGATGGCCGCAGCAGCCATCCGAGGTGATCACCTCGACCAAACTCAAAGGGCTTTCTTCAGGAAGAATAATTCCACAGTTGCTGAGGTACTGAAAAAGCAATCTGCACAAATACCCCCGGGTCATGTCTTTGGGCCGGATGATTTGTGTGAAATGTCATACATTAAATATAAGTTTAACATTCAGGCACAAACAGTAAAACTGCTGTTTCCCCCTAGCTGTGTTTTAGGTCGAGGCAAGTGGTCACAGAGGAGACAGAACTGCCCCTCAAAACACACACACACACACACACACACACATGCACATGCTACCCAATCTCCAAAAAGGAGTAGGCCGAAGCCAAAAAAGCGAGTACGCAGCTGCCTTTCATTTGCGAGCGAAACTTTTTCTTTCATTTGCTTTTTTCTTCCTGGGAACACTTCTCAGGATTGGAACCAGCCAATTCGTTCCAATTTGACGGTCCTCCTCTCCAAGTCTGCACTTTCTGCCTTAGCAGGTGTGTGTGTGTGTGTGTGTGTGTGGGTGTGGGTGTGAGTGCTTGTGTGTGTGTGTGCGTGTGTGTGTGTGTGTGTGTGTGTGTGTGTTTCATCAGCCATGCAATGAGAAAAAGGACAAAAGCTGGTAACTAATTCATAAAGTCCAGGCAGCTCCGGAGAGATGCCAAAGAGAGAGTGCTGTCTCCGAGGGATGTCAGTGAGCCAGTCATGCCGGCAATGCTGCTGTCCATTGTACTCCATGAGATATGACAGAGGTGCTACAAAGCATGTCATTCTCAAGATGGACAATTGATGCCGCCTCCCACAACCCCCCCACCCCCCCCCCTCCCTTCCATTTTCCTGTCTGCTTGTTGTTTGTCTTTTCGAGAGTGTCTCTTCGGAAAGTTTCTCGCAGAGCAATGTTAAAAAAAATAAAAACGGCATATGGATGCTTCTCAGCCCTCAACGTGCTCAGGAGAGCAATGCGTGAAACATCAGCTCCGTATGATTTTTGCAGCCAGTGAAAGACGGAACTAATAATGGGGAAGGCTCTCTACATGGACGGAGCTGCTCTCTGTGTACTTTATTGTCTTTCTCGACAGGAAAATGTCAGTGAGTTAGTAAGGTTGAGTGTTGCGTGGAATTTGGGTTGGGTTGCGACGCCTAAGTGATTCCACGATCGATATTTTATTAATACTGTCAAAGTGATTCTAACTGCAGTCTAACTAATCAAATGTAAACACACTCATGAGGTGAATTGTAGTTGTAAGGGAAATTCCACTGTTTTTTTTTTTTGTTTTTTTTTTCTAAAGGTTAAGTAACAAAAGTCATTTAGAATGGATTTGATATGAAATGCTGCATTTTAGAGAAACACAGTAGTCTTCACTGTAGTGGTGATACAAACCAGACATCCAAAGAGTTTAATGCCTCTAAAATCTCCCTCACTGAGGTTTGGTCGCCCTTAAAAAGTTGCTGAAAGCTAGCTAGCCAGCTCACAGAAAGGTTCCACTTCTGGTAGAAATATAAAATGAGTCTTAAATGTGTTATTTGAAGTGAAACGTTTTACAGAAATGCATATTGGAATCATATTCATATCAGGAGTTAATTGTTAAAATATGAAACGCTATTGAACAGCTGCCCTTCAATATTCGAGCAGAGTGTTGACGTTGGGCTGTGGTGCTAAAACATGTCTATAATTTTTACCCTTTAGAAAGGAATGTCATATTTCACATAATGCAGATCCAGAAGGACCTCAATAATTAAGAAATAGATCACCATCAGCAGATAAAACCTAATAATACGACCCACAATACTCATATCAGTACAACTGTACTGAAAACCTAGTCTTTGTTTTACATCAAAGTTCGGACTGTTTGCCTTCCTATTAAACAAACGTTTGGTATGAAAAATTTTCAGCTCCTTTTACAGTAAAAGAGATTCAAATCGCCTGCATTTGTTTCAAAGGCATTCAAAGGACAGTAAACACACCTGGATCACATCACTAAAGCATGCAGATTCCCCTCTGTCCCGCTCATTGTTAGCCTGATGCTGCATGCAGCCTAATTTATCAGTTTAACCTTGAAGGCTTTGTGCTTGCTAAGGCATTTACAATCATGTAATGAAGCTTTGAACACATACGAAGTAACAAACACGCGTTAAGGTGCACATACTTACAGAAACGCACATACGCTCTCTCCTCCCACTTCAAAGAGGAAGCCAGGCACATCTCTTGATGGAGTTGAGGAGGGGAAGCGAGGAAAGGCAAATTGTTCATTTGTATCTGGGAGGAGATGAAACACATCATCAATTCTTTGTTCTTCTGCAAAATTGCATTGCTCATATTCTATTCAGAAACTACTCCTTTGCACCTTTTAATCTTTTATTAAGGTTGCAAAATGTGTAAATCCATATGAGTGAAATTACTACCACCTTGAGAACTTTTTTTATGTTTTTTTTTTTTTTTTTTTACTTGAGCGTTGCAGACTGCCAGCTAGCTCTTTTAAATGGATTTTTTTATCATTGAGTGTGCATTTTTGAGAAGAGAAAAACACAAATATGAAGCGGTGGCCCAGGTACCATGTGTACGCTACAGTGGATCAGACCAGAAGCCGGTTGTGAAGATTTGCCGTAGGTAGGCCTTCTTTTGCGCAGGATAGTCAATCTTGAACAATGGAAGCCTTAAAAGGGAGGTGGATCAAAGAGGCCTAACGGCCCATTGCAATCCAATTTAAAAGTTTTCTAGGGATCTTAAGGAGGTAATGGATGTGCAAGAGAAACGTTGACTGTTTTGAATGTGGCCCAAATTACTGTGGTTGAAGGAAAGGATGGAAAATGTTCATGACAGTCTGTTGTGGGGCCCTGAAGGATACCATGCTAATGCGAGCTAGATGAATTTCGGGAGCCTCTAATAAATGCTGTTTATTGGCGTTATTCAAATGACAGTGTCCTGAGAATTAGTGGACTCTTCAATATTTTCCACTGCGTAGGCGTGGAGCGATTGACTTTGATTTAAATATGTTCATTGTGGCGTATTTCTAAAATTTGCCAAATGGACACTGACGATAGTGTAACCATGTAAACCATGGAAGTCAGCTGAGGAAATTCTCATGTAGGGCTTCAGAGATTGATGATTTCTGGGAACTAAAACAATACTTGGCTGTTTTATTTAAACTCTGCAGTACTGGAGTACTACTCTTGTTACGTTATTACGTTTTGGTTGGAAACAAAAGGCCCAACAGTAAATTATCCAGTCAGATTTCTTTTTTCACCGTGACATTTTGGTACATATAGCTAAGCAAGATAAACGTTTTGTTAGATCATTTTTACAAGGTTTCTTTGTTAGTGTATAAGACACAGTACTGGGGTAGAAAATCTTTTTTTTTTTTTTTTTTTTTTGCAAATACACAAAATATGTGCCCTTGCTAATGGCATGAGGACATCAAGGACATTCTAACAATTTACTTTAAATTATTTACTCTCACTCTGTACATTTGGTAACGGGGTTGAACTTTTGGTGGGGCCGAATTTACTTAAAAATGAAGTTATGTTTTCTAAGTGGTTGTGATAAGGATTTCATTAATGTTTTGAGTTATTTATTTGAAACTTGCTCATAGGTCACTGTGAAGGACATTTTACCATTGTTAAAAATGTCTGTTACATTTAATTTACATACATATTCGTAAAAAGTAACATCAGCGGGACACAAATGGCAGTGCAATCATAGAATCCCTGCTGCACAGTTTATCAGCCGCCTTCTACAACATTAATCAATGGAAAGGAACCACCACAGGACCACTGCCGACCAGAAATGACATAGATGATGTAACTTTCCACTTATAGGGGTGACCCTGATGTGGCGGTGGCATGTTAGTGTGTGCTGTGCTTGTTAATGCGTGTTATGAGTGTATCAGGCACAGGCACTACTTTCCTACCTCAGATCTAACTTGCTTGCTTGAAGTTCTTTAGACAGAGTTGCAGGCTAGAACAAGTATTCTCAAGAAGCTAGATCTCCAGGATTAAGGTTACTGACCAACACCTTAGAGCCGGATTTCTAAACCACTGGGCTGCGGACCACTGATGGGCCACGAAGGCTTTTGATTGGGCCGCGAATCTAAAATTGATTATGGTCCGCAATTGGTTATATAGTATCATCTAATGTGGCCAAGTGGCCCTTAGCAATGTGCTGTGATAGAAAGGTGGGCCTTAATGTTGAAAAGGTTGAGAACCATTGACTTTCGGTATTTTGGTTATCAACTATACCTCATTGCTGTCAGAACAAAAACCTCATATCTCCAAAAAGGTGATGGCAGAGGAATGAAATAATAACATCCCCAAATTTAGTGCGTTAAAGTAACATGATGTTTTTCTAAGTAATTCAGGACAATTCAGGACCAGCAAACGAGCACACTGCTCTTTACAGAACATAAATCTTCTGTTCTCTTACATTTCGCACACTGTACAGATCTTTCTACTGTTTGTAATGGTTGTAATATTTGTTTAGTTAGAATATATATGTTTTCCTGTATTTACATTAGTTTAACCTTTCCAAAATTCTTATTAATTGAAATGTAATTATGGCACAGGGCTTGACACAGGGGCATATTTCACTACATGTTGTTCTTGTTTAACTATGTATGCGACAAATAACGAATCTTGAATCTTGAGTTTAGCTTCTCAGACTATCATTTAAATTTGGGCACGGTGTAAACTGCAGGCATGGAATAAAATGGTGACAGAAGGATTTGTTCTGACATCATCAATATACAAACACTGGTGGTAAGAGCCTGTGTGACAGTATGACCTCTAGCTCTGTGAGGTGTCTTCCACTGTGGGCACCTGTGTTAGCAGCTGGTGGCCTGCACGGTCCACTGTCAGTGTTAAGGAGGGGGTTTGTGAGTGCGGAGGAGGTCAGGGTGCCCCTCACCCACCGCTGACCAACACATGCTTATGCATACAGACAGCGTGTAACCACGTTTCCCCATCAGCCTGGAGACAGGTGTGTTTATGACATTTACCGGAGACGAGAGTTCACCTTATTTCCGTTCAGCTGCTGACATACAGCAGACACACACACACACATACACACACACTCACACAACATCTGGATACATAATTCAGGATGTGTAGTGTTATATGGCGGTTGTGTTTTTGTACCTTACGGTCTTTGATGTAAAATAAATGGTTCTTATCTTCAGTGTTCAATACTAACTTTTATTTATATACAGACTTCGCTCTGTGTAGGTTCTTGATTTGAACGAAACTGGCCATGTTTATTCCTCCCATGTCGAGAGTTTAAAACCTGTGAGTCATTGCACGAGCTTCAGCAGTTGCTGTTTTTGTCTCCATTAATATACTTCAGCCTTTAGAATTACAGCGGAATTGATTCTCTGACTATTCATGCTTATTCTGGTAAGGCATAATTGAAAGAGGAGATCATTCTGTACTCGAGTGCATTCGCAATATCAGCAAGTTGGCTGTTGTCGTTAATGAACAATCTTAGCTTTTAACCTGCGTCTGTCAAAAGAGCTCATGTTAATGTTGGACTGTGTCGTAATTGTGAAACGCTACTATTTATTTCTGTTTTACACAAATGTGCCGCAGTTCTCTGTTATTAGAATGACTTCTGCTTCCTTATGTGTGGTGCGCTACAAAGTCAAATAAATTTGAAGTAATTTTGGAAGCGAGGCAGAGCAAGGAGTAGCATTCGAAAATGGAGACAAGCAAATGGTATCAGTGATATTCATGGACATTCCAGTAATATTGAATTATCATCATTAACGCATCGCAGTTGAAATTGGATCATTGCTTTTGTTCTTATTTGTTTTCTGAGTGTGGCGAACGCGGCGCAGAGTAAAACTCAAAATGCAAAATAATGGGCCTACATTTGTCAAGGCATGACACAGCACAAGTCTGGCGGAGAAACAAAGAGACAGTATGAGAGAGAGAGAGAGTATGAGAGAGAGAGACTTTAAGAGAGAGAGAGAGACAGTAAGTTAGAGAGAGAGACAGTAAGAGAGAGAGAGAGAGAGACAGTATGAGAGAGAGAGAACGAGACAGAAAGAGAGAAAGAGAGAGACAGTAAGAGAGAGAGTGAGAGACAGTATGAGAGAGAGAGAGAGAGAGAGGTAGACAGTTTGAGAGAGAGACAGTAAGAGAGAGAGAGAGAGAGAGACAGTATGAGAGAGAACGAGACAGTAGGAGAGTGAAAGAGAGAGACAGTAAGAGAGAAAGAGAGGAAGAGAGAGTGAGAGAATCATGTCGTAGACTCAGTCATTCCTCCCGTGAAGTGCTGTCCTGCTTAAAGCACAGCTACATTGATTTTACTATAGTTTGGCATTACCTGCAGTAAATAATGGGTAGGGGTCAGCCTGCAGGAGCAGCTGGGCTTTCTGCATTAATTCCCAGCGTCTGTTTGAACGCACGGCGGCATATGCACTCCTCTTTTCTCTATTATCCCACTCGCCTCTTATTTCCAAATATTGACACCGGCCACTTTTAGCGGCGCTAACTGCTCACAAGCCTCGCGGCCACATGCACGGCTCTATTTCCTCCTATTGATTGGGCTTCTTTCAAGGCAGCAGGTAGCCGTCCGTCCTCATGGGCTTGTCCAGAGGAATTGCTTCCAATGGCTTTATATGCACAATTTACACGGCGTTGGCATTTCAGCTGGGGTTTGTCATGCCTTGTAAAGGTGGCCGATATGACCGAAGCGTAACCGCGGTATTTTAAAAAGGGACCTCTGTTGATTTCTGCATAATTAAGGGATGTAAACAAAGTCATCCAAAGTGGTTTGACGTGGTTTGATTGTGCATTGTAGAGAAACATAATGACTTTTTCATTTTTCAGCGGTGGTGAGCGAAACCAGGGGTCATGATGTCTACCATACAAATACAGCTATTTTATTCATGGCCTACAACAACCAGCGGGCCCATATGCTTGCTCTGAGTTATATAAGGCTGATGATGGTAAAATAGTGGTGAATCTGAAAAAAGAAGCTTCCTTTGGGTACGATTTTGTTTTACAACGTCCTGTACATAACTCTCTGCCATGAACGGATCTCAAAAACACATTTCAGACCAAAAGCTTATCTCAAAACTATCGTAAAACAGCGTTTCAGACATCAGTCAGCGTATTCAGAACCATTTTATGTTATATCTTTCTGTGAAGGACCTTTTGGAGGTGTTAAACTCTTCAGACATCTGGTTCCTATCACCACCACTGTGAGTGATTCTGACTCTGGTTGGTTCTTTAGAAGAGAGCATTTCGTATCAGACCACTCCAATTGAATGTTCACATCTTATAGATTTAACGGTTTGAAAATGCTGAAAAACAGCCCTCATACTATAATACTTTAGCTGGTTTTAGGTTGGGAACAAGTTGGATCAAACATAGTGCATCAGTGAAACCCTAGTGCCTCTAAAAACACTGTGGTATATTCATTCCATTTTTTAAAAGATGGAATGTTTGGTGTTTTTTCAATTGTTTAATGGTTGAAAGCAAAAATAAATAAAATCAAATGTCATAATGAGCTGTCACTCAATCAGCTACCTGTCACTGCACTGTTTATTCACTTCTGTTGTCTTCAGTCTCTTTATAGTTTCTCTAAATATGTTTTTGTGGCACAGTCAGTGGTATAGAGGTACTGTGGCGACTTTATCATGTGCTTGGTCATGAAAGCGTCATACATGATTCACTCACATATTTTGTCTCACTTTATTCGTCTTTACGGCCAATAATGTCATTTTGTCATCCGTTTATGAATCTGTGTATGTGTGTGTTGCTCTATATAATGAATCTGCACGGATGTGTTACATTTAATTTGAATATAATTTGGAAGAAATCTGTTTGCAAAAGTAAAATTTCGTTGCATGGAATGTTTCCAATTATGTTCAATCAGGCAGCAGACAACAAAGGACCTTTTATTTTAGAATATGAAGTGAAAATAAAAAGCAGAAAAGCCCTCAGCTGGCCCAGTTCAAGGTCTAACATGCTGAATATGGCTTCTTGGGTTTATCCTTTTTCTCTGTTCAAGGTCTTTTTTTTTTTTTTTACCAAAGGTCAGAAGTATAACATAATTATAGGAAACATATGCTTCAAACTCGTGGATTCATAATCCGCTACTAACAACAGTGTGACTTCAGGTCACTTACTATTTATTGATTGATTCATTTATATATTTTTCATTTTATAGAAAAATAATGTACCTCTTTGTATACTTCAGGAAAAGGTACGTCAAATCTGAAGGCTAGAGTTTGTTTAATTTATTCAACCTTTAATATACCCCCCCTCCTCAATTTAGGCATTTAGGTTTATTTAAGCTGCCTCCAGAGTAGACATCTCCTGACCACAGAGCACTGAAAGCACAGTTCACCTGTGTGGAGTGCACCTTACATACACACACACACACACACACACACAGAGGCAGACAGGCTACCTCTGTTGTACATAGATTTGAAAACATCTTGAATGACATAAACAATTAAAGCAGACAACATGACACCATAAACAAAGGCTGTGGTCAGTTCTGCTGTACGCTCTGCTGGGCTTCCTTTACAGGTATATATATATATATATATTAGCACCATTGCTGTATTTTTAGAACGCATCTATATATGTGTGTGTGTGTGTGTTTGTACACACATACATTTTGATGGTTAAAAAAATGTTTGCTTTAGTGCTCATAAACAACAAGTTTCTCATTTTTGCTTTGCTGGAGCTGAAATGTGGCCCTGTCACAAAAGGTGCATTCATGGGAGAGGAGAGAAAAAAAAAAAGCCCCTCACCCGGATCCTTGGTGGCAGGAGATGAGCCGCTCAGCTCCAGAATTAAATTATTTTTAAATGCAGCTTATGCATTTTACATGACCTGTGCTTCCTACCCCTCTTTCCTTTGCCGCTCTCTCTCTCTGTCTCTCTCTCTCTCTCTCTGTCTCTCTCTCTCTCTCTCTCTCTCTCTCTCTCTCTCTTTCTCTCTCTGTCATTTTTTTTTTTCTCTTTTAAAGCGCCGGGTGGGGGGATGCTGGATGCGAACCCCCGGAATCACAGACTTGCTGAAAGTTAAGCGCTCCGGCCTGCTGTTGAGTGTGTGCTGCCAGAGCCCACCTGAACGGCCCCCTGACCTGGCTGATTTGACCGTATTTAGTGCGTCTAGATGGAGCTGGACTGATCTGTGGCCGCTGGAAGGACTGGACAGGAGTAGCCGCTGCTGGAGCGGACACAAAGGCAGGTGAGCTGGGGGAATCTTGCTCTTTCTTTCAGCGGAACACACAGCGCTCAGGCCGTCTCTGTCTGAGTGCTGTGTTCGTGTGTGTGTGTGTGTGTGTGTGTTTGTGTGCGTGAGCGCGCGCATGCGTTTGTGTGTGTGTGTGTGTGTGACATGTGTGTGTGTGTATGACACATAACCTGTCCCCCTCTTTGTGTGGGTGGGTGTGTTTTGAGGGGTATTTTTGGTTTTTGTAAGTGTGTGCCTATGTTTGTCTTTTGTACAAGACTGTGTGTGTTTTTAATATG
>JBBPCY010000001.1:10372170-10387529 GCA_037974405.1 Brachyalestes nurse
AACAACGATTATTGTTATTATTAGTATTATTATTACTATTATTATAAGTAGTAGTAGTAGAGGGATTATTATTATTATTATTATTAGTAGTAGTAGTAGTAGTAGTAGTAGTAGTAGTAGTAGCAGTAGTAGTAGTAGAAGGATTATTATTATTATTAGTAGTAGTAGTAGTATTAGTAGTAGTAGTAGTATTGGTATAGATTAATAATGTAATTGCAGTACAGATGAACAGTATGTTGAATCTGGTTCACTGGCTTCTCCTATTGTTGGCACTGCTTTCTCTCCAGCGGCTGAACAAAGAAAGCAGGTGCAGCCAGGTCTCCTGTTCTTTCCACTGCCCTTTCTTTCTTTTTTTATTTGTATTTAAAGCATGTGCCTATGCTGGGCAGATGAAGCAGGGCTGAGGAGAGTCTGAGTCCAGACTAAAGGAGCTGCAGCTCCTGTACGTTTGTCCATTAAAGAGGGAGCAAAGGGCCAAGCAGGAGGAGGCCAGAGGGGAGGGACGGAGTCAAAGGGAGGAGGTGCATTCCCCAGGAGTGTGTGTTTGAGCGTGTGTGTGATTGTGTGTGTGTGTGTTTTTGTATTTCTCAGGGTATGGTTAGTATAGTGGAACCCCCACCACCTTTCAGACGCCCCCCCCACTCTCAGTGAATACTCTTCTCTCACTGATTTTCAAAAGCAAGACAGAAATTTTGGAAACTCATCACCAAAATCATCAGCATAACCACAATGATAAAAAAACACCTACATTTCCCAGTTTGTATAGAACTGGCAACTTTCATCCACTGGTCACTCTGCAAGGTGTGCTCATTATTTATCTGCATATTCCTCTCTGTGTTAAGGACTGAAGCAGCTTGATGTGTGATATGAGTATTAAAAGGTTCTACTCGGGAACAAAAAGGGCTGTAAGGGTGAAGACTGCTCTCTTTATATTTATTCCCACTGCAGGGAGGTGAAACAAATGTAAAAAAACGTGCTAAATGGAGTTTGATCGTCCTCTGTGTTTTTCCTCTGCTTTATTTCCCAAGCCCATGTGCTGCTGCTGAAAGGGGAAAGTGCTCTCATGCTCTCTATGGATTTTCGTTTATAGAATCGATCCAAATGTCCCGATATATCGATTTAAGGTCCCCAACGCTTCCCAAACAGGAACCAACGGGCTCCAATGCGCCTTTTCTCTTTTTCTTGATATGCTCATTCTTTTATCATTATATGGTTTTGCATCGCCTCTCGTTGCCTTTTTATTTACTAGGGAGGGGGGTGGAAGTGACTGAAGTGCAGTGATCGCGAACACACACCACACACACACCACACACTCCCCGGCCGGGCGCGTGAGGACGCACGCGGTGTCCCGGGCTGATCGCGGAATATGAAATGAAAGTTGGAGGAAGAGGGGCAGCAGCCGGTCCCCCCCAACTTCAATCCCCCCTTCCAGCGCGTCTTCCTTGCCGTACCAGAGCTGGGAGAACGCGTGTGTGTGTTCGTGAGTGTGTGTGTGTGAGAGAGAGAGAAACCCGGAGGAACGAGACAGAACCAAAAAAAAGGTAGCAGCATTTCTTCTCATTCACTTCTGCTGGGTCGCTCAAAGCCTTGTTTTACAGCTGCGTGTGTGTGGATTTGTTTTCTGGTGTGTTCAGAAGATTTTTAGCGAGGTGCGTTTTCAGTGTATTATTATTATTATTATTATTATTATTATTATTATTATTATTATTATTATTATTATTATTTTACGTTTTTTTCGTTGTGCTTTTGGGACAAAATGTGTAAAATATCTAGCATTGTTTAAGAGAGTTGAGATTTTATGAGAATCTAATTGAATTCTTTTATGATTCAGAGCCGATTTAGAAATAAATTATGAGATCTACAGATAAAATGCTGCAAGAAAGTGCTGTTTTATTATTTTATTTTTTACAAAATAGAAAATGTGTATATTTCGTTTAATTTGCCGTTTTTTAATGAATCTGGTTTAATTTTCAGTGTTGTTTTTACGGTATTGTTATTATTATTATTATTATTATTATTATTATGGGCGCGTGCGTGTGTTTTGGCTTTTGGAGGCTGGGTCGAACTGCTGTTTGTGGGGCAGATAGCAGGTCAGTCTCGGTCACATGGTGACCCTTCACACCCCAGAGGGCGCCACGGGCTTTGGCCCAAACCCCATCCGGGACCGCTTAAACAGGCGTGGAGGAAAGAGCAGGGGTGTGTGTGTGTGTGTGTGTGTGTGTGTGTGTGTTGTTCAGGAGTGCCTCTGTCCCCTCCACTTAACTAGAATAATTAAAACCACATGCGCCCATTTATTTATCTGATAAACAGAAAAAAATGCATAAAACATAATGATAATTGCAATAATAATAATATTAATACAAGTATTAATAATACGTGAGCTGGTCTTGAAATTGCATTAGATTAAAACTCTAACTGATAACGTGAAAAGCTATAAAAGCTAATGATAAGAACTCATCACACTTCTTTTTTACATCATTTTTTGTTCTCAAGAAAAAAGAACATGTCGTTCAGAGATACGGATCTATTAATTTAGGAATTCGAGAGCGTGGAAAAGGAAATATAAGAAATATTAGTTAACACAATCTTTTAAAGAAAAAAGAAGAAGAAGAGAGAGAGAGCAGCAGCAGCAGGAGGGAAAGAAGTAGGGTGGGATTCGGGGGGGGAAGCGCAGGACACTCAGATAAGACCCATCAACCCTCTTTTTCCATCCCTACTTACTTTTTTCGCGTGAAAAACGTTTTTTTTCATGAGCGAGAGAAACGGCCAGTTAGAATAAAAACACGGTCACTGTTGCACAATTGCATCCGTCAGAAAAGAAAAAAGAAAAAAAGAGAAGCGTGTGTACTTGCACAAGAGGGGAGTCCTGATAAACCGAGTTTGAGAGTCCTCCTTGCTCGGTTTTTCACTGAAAAATGACAGAGTGGAGGGAGAGAGAGGGAGAGAGTGAGAGGGAGAGAGAGAGAGCAAGTGTCCCGCCTGCTTTCAGTCCTCCATCGGCTCGCTCTCAGCTCTGTGCCCGGGCTGGCAAGCTCCAGTCCTGGGAGGAGAGAACGCGTCGAGCCGCTGGACATCCAGGGAGCCGGAGCCTAACTGACTCCTATCATCCTCCTTCTGAGATCCATAAGGCTAGTGCTCTCTCTCTCTTTTTCTCTTTCTCTCTCTTTCTCTTCTCCTTCGACCTTTTTTCTTCTTGCCACAAAGAAGAGTTCTTCTGCTGCAGTCTTTTTTCGCCCTTTTTTTCCCCATTCAGTAGCCAAAAGTCGTAGTGAAAAAAATCACCGTAAACAAAAAAATAAACACTAACTTTCTTCTCCTGGTTTTTAAAAGCATGAGTACCATCTCCAGGTCCTTTCCAACCCTCGGTTTGTGCCACCATGTACAGACAGAACGAGCCAAACTGATGCTTTCCTCAGCAGCTAACATGAGCTAAAAAGGCTGACAAACAATATAAACACTGAACAAATACAAAAATAAAAAATGAACTTTCCCCCCGTCCAAGCAGCAACGTGGCCCGTGCCTCTCCTTCCTCATCCCCAGCTGTGGAAAAAGGCTGGATGTGTCAACTTGGTCACGAAACTTATAGGCGGAATTATTGATCCGCTCTGTATTAGACTTTAAAGCCTTAAGCATCAACTCCACCGCTGCCTTTTTACCTTTATTTACTCAAAAGTGTAACTATCAATAAATGAAGACTGATCAAACCACAACATCAGTCGTCTAAAGCATAATCCTGTATTATAATTCCTTATAGCATATTCACGTGCCCCTCATAAACACCCATGCTTAAAATGATCAATACACCTGTCTGTAATTACAACCAGCTTGCACTCTTGACCAAAGAGGCACACCTTGCATGGTTAAAGCCTTTATTATTTAAAAAAAATAATTCCTAAAAGCCAGCCTGCTTGGACTTATGTCTCATTCCACGGTCCTCTCATTTCTCTCCTAGAAACGTGTTTCACTGATTAAAACATGTTACAATAAAATAAGAATAATAACAACTAATCAAAACCAGACATTTAACGTAGAAATAGGTATGTGTGTATACATCCGCCAACATTGTTGTGGTTATTTACAGTTGTTTACAAACATGGGACTGTTTGTATCATGTCTGTATCAAACGGGGATAGGTGTGTATCGAAGCGTACATCCTATTATTTATACCGTGTTTGTGTTTTTTAGTCTAAAATAGCTCAAATAAGCCTAAAATATGATGTACGTGTATCCGGACACCTTAAAAAACGCGTCCGTGCCGACGCGCGTGCTCCGTTTTATTTCTTTTCTGCAATCTTTACACACGAGTGGTTTGTAAAAAAAAATAATAAAAGTGGGAAAATAAGTCGAGTTGTTCATCAGCTTTGTGCTGCCTACCATTTTCTGTTTCTGTTTCTTTTTCTTTTCTTTTTTTGTGTGTGTTTTGTTTCCCCCCATTAGAGAAGGTAGGCTGAGTCCGGCCCTTCAGCTCGGCACAGTTGAACCGAGGCGTCATTTGCAATGTGGAGACTGTTGATCACCTCACTAATTACGCCTCTCTCTCTCTCTCTCTCTCGCCCTCACTCACTCTCCCTCCCTCCCTCCCTCTCTCTCTCTCTCTCTCTCTCTCTCCCTCTCTCTCTCATTCCCAGAGTGCATATCGGGAATAGACGCACAAAGACATGCGCACTCAACTTAATCAGCCATTTTTTTAAACAGGGCTAAAACGATAATAATTAGCAGAATAAAGACATATCGGATTTTCATTTTTCCCGTTCCTCCTTTCCCCGTACCCCTCCACAACCGAGACTGCTAGGCAGCCGTCGACACGTCTGTTTTTTACCAGCCGGACCCCCTTTTTAAAAGGATCGACTCTTTGCTGTCACCCCCCCGGTCGTATTTACGTTTTTTTCCTCTTTTTTACAATAAACTTGGAGGATTATTATTATTTTTTCCACATTTTTTTGTTTTTGTTCACAACTTTCATTGGATGTGATTTTTTTTTGTTTTAATCTTCGCGAAGGAGGAGAAGAGGAGGGGAAGAAGCCGCGAAGGGAAGAAAGTAAGTTTTTTAATTTTGTTTCTCCTTAAGTTTTTTTTGTTTCTTTTTCTTTTTTTCTCTAACTTTCATGAAGCAGTGGGTGTTAGGTTTAGATAGGGGAGCTGTCTGATGATCGGTGTGGGTTTTTTTTTTCTTTTGCGGATCGCCCGTTTTAAAGATCGCACACTTAACGGAGCTTCGCGTGCGATATGACTTTTTTGCGCCTCCGTCTCTCGGAGCGGTGGGCTGTCGGGGGTGTTGTGGTGGGGGGGCAGGCGGCAGGGTGACACCGAGACATCCGAGAACACCTCCACCAAGCCGCTTTGGCAACTTTTGAGCCCCGGTTTGTCGCCTCGGAGTGTCCGGGAGCGAGTTCGAGCCTCGCGGCCACGGAGCTGACCGGGCTCCGTTGGTGACTCCGGTTTTACGCTTCCTGTCTGCTTTCCTGACACCACTTTTATGCCTTTTTTCTCCCTTTTCTGCACCTAGGCGCTGCTTAATTTAGCCTTAAACAACAATATCGATACGTGTTCCTATTAGCAAAGCGTAACGTGAGAAAGAAAACACGCGTAAACCCAACGACAGGACGCACTCCCGTTTGTAATAGAGAGTTAAGGGCTCGCCTCTCTGTTTACCTGCTCCGGAGTGTCTCCTGGAGTGCAGGACGAACGGACGAAGGTGAAGCCTCTCCGTCCCCTCCCGAACCGAGCCCTGGCTCTCAAAAACACGATGGAGCTCTCAGTTTCTGTGTCTCGTCTGTTCTGGAGGGTCCGTCTTTAGGGGCTTACTTCTCTCTCCACGCCGTAAGCTCCGTTTCCTCCGTTTCTCTTCAGTTTTTTTGTTCCTTATGTTGTTTTTTTTTCTCTTCTTCTGGCTCTTTTACAATCGCCCGCGATGTCGGAGGTTCTTTAAGTTGGCATTGTGTTTTATGGGGGTGTTTGGAGAACAGGGGGATGTAGTGTGTGTGTGTGTGTGTGTGTGAGTGTGTGTGTGTTGCTTTTTGCTCTGTGGCTGGTCTGCTGGCTCCGGTTGGGACGCGACGGTGACAGGGGGCATCGATCGCTCGCATCGAGAGCGTAGAAAAAAAACCCTGAACACACACACACACACACACAGACCCGTTCCACACACACAGAACCGAATATGTGTGTATGTGTGTGTGTGTGTGTGTGTCAGTACTCTCCTGGCTCTCAGCTGGAAAATGCTCCCTGGTTTTTGGACTCCATGCACAATGTCTGTATTTTTTCAGCATTCTGTCTCTTTTTTATTCTCCCTTTAACGTTATCTGTGTTACTCAGCTTTAAGCCTGGGTGTTATGTCCACTGAGCAGCTTTTTTTACACACATCTGTACGAAATCTATCTTTTTCTTATAAATTCTGGATAGCCATGGGTGTATTTACATTTTATTCTCTTATGGAAATAGGTTATTAATACTACTGCTGTTATTACTACTATCACAATGCTATCAGTACTATAATTACTATATTACTAATACTATTATTCCATTTATTTTCGCTTGTTTGCTAGAATTGTGTTTGCCTCAAATTCCAAGGCCATGATAGCACTCGTCATATCTTGTCAAAAAGAAAGCTGTAGATGTGGTTCGAGCAGAGAGCTTTTGTTTTATTTTTGTCTTCCAGATGAAATGCCTTTTTCTTGCCTTGGAACAGTGTTTTGCGTTAGTGGGGAGCATGCACCGTACAGTAATTTCCCTCCTGTGTGCAAGCAGCGGCAGCAGCAGCAGCAGCAGGCACTACCACAGAGCTTATTATGTAAATCAAATCCCATCAGGTGATATTTTCATCAGGTAGCTTCATAAAACACGAGACAGAAGCGGTTGGCAAGGAAGGGTGCGAAAGCGCAACATGGCAAAGTGCTCGACTGGAAGTGTTGCAAAACGAGTGGCGCCATAAAAAGCATGGGTTTGCAGAGAGTGGTGATAGTGTTGATCTTGAAAAATCGGAGTGCGTTTTTGTTAGATGATAACTGTGCTGTTTTATGCAGCGTACAGCGTTCAGGATGAAATTTGCCGAGCCGCGGAGAGAAGCCCTTAATAACTTGGGATTCAGACACGTTCCGCAGTAAGATTGGCTCAGGCTTCTCCAAGGGTCGACAATGTGTCATTTCCATGAAGCCAAATTGCCCTCTGCCTATACGATATTAATGTGCAAATCAATATTTCAGGGATTAAATTTCCCTTCTTCATATTTTATGGTTTCTACCTCAATAAGTCTCAAGTCTAATAGAAGAGGCCGGATGATTTAAAATCCCCCCACAGCAGCAAGGGTTGCTACAAGCCTATCGCAGCATTTCGCTGTTCAACACCGAAAAATCCTGTGGCGGCTGCACAGGGCGACGACTGCCACTGCTTTGTGACACTAATGCACTCTGCTCGACTGAAGGGCTGAATGATGGCTGTGCGTCCGCTTGAATGGCGAAACATGGTTATTGGAGTGTTTATTATAATAATAATAATAATTAAACAGAAGCCTTCCCCACACGTGCGTATGCACACTGATATATGCACACAGACTAGATCCACTCGCACGCAGACGTAACATATGCACATATTTTCAAAGCTCTCATGAATAACCAGGAGATGTCCGTTGCTGGCGATATGATATTTGTTTTTTTTTTTCCTTCAGAAGCTGCAAACTGTGTTTTTTTTTCCATAAAAGGCCTTTTCATAAGCGCTCAGTAAAATGCAGGTTTTGCTTTAGCATGATATTAACCATTTAGAGCAGCGGTAGCTTCCAATCCCGAGGCTCTGAAAACACAAACTGGTGTGTTATTACATTCGAGTCTGTGGAAATTCATTACGATCTGGCTTTACAGTGGAGCAGCGGAAAGCTTTATTTCTGTTTTCTTTAACCTTGACATTATCGTGGTCCTCCAAGCTTTTGCTGTCCATCATCAGGTGTTTGTTTTTTTCCATTCCTCCTCCTGCACCATCTGGACTACATTCTGCACAGCTGCATGAATTTCAGATGTGATAGAACATTTTTTTTCTCCCCCCCTCCCCATTTGGCTCATCTTACACCTTCTGAAGAGACTCGCTTAATTTAGTTGCTAAAAGAAATGCATGCAGAGGAGGACAAAGTCCCTTTTAATCTGGCCATGGGCCGTTTGATTTCCTTAAAGATTTCTGTCCATTACGATTTCAAAAGCGGCACGTTGTCTCACATCTGGGTGTGATGTTATGAGGAGCTTTTTTTTGTCTTGTTTTGCCAAGGAAACGTTTGTCAGCATGTGTGAGACATGTTTAAGTTATACCTGTCAAATCTTACATCAAGCATGACTTATTTTTAATTTTAGGGGGGGGTGGAAAGTGTACTCAGCACTGCCTCTTGGCTCGTCTGGAAACATAAATATGCAGTGATTTGTTTGTGCTTGATGTGGCTTTGCCCGCGCTGCTTGTTTAATATGCTCCCCATTCTCTCGGTTCCTGCGCCTGCGTTCCTCATGATTGCCGCAGATAGCGTTGAGAAAATTATCGCATTGTTTGGCGCAGAAACTGTGGGGGCTTTTGTTGCAGGCCCAATTGAATTTGGTCCGGTTAAGGAGGCCACAGAACATGCTCTGGTCCACGGAGCTTGGCCCGCTGGAAAGCTGAGAAGTCAGGAGCTGGCTTAATGTATTAAGTGGGGGCCTTCTCGTGTCAGCCCCGAGGCGTTTTGTGGAGGAGGCCGGGCCTCCCCCTGCTTACAGGCTGTCTGAAGGGTTAAACACTTGGATGGGGTTCAAGCTCCACGGCGCCCAGGGAAAGTGCGTGTGAAACGCAGCGCAAGTTTCATGTAATTAGCGCTTAATTATATTAACATATGCAAATTGTCAGCTCGGAGGTTTGTTCAGCTGGCAGAGATCAGCTGAGCACAAATGGCTCATTGTTCCCGGGGCAAATAATGGATTTGGAGTTGGGATTGTGGAAACGCATAACCAGCTATCTAATTTAAGTCATACCATAGCAAAATTTCATTAGTCTCCATGGAGACGGGGTTAATTGTGCTGACTAATGGCCCTGAATACAGTGGGCCCCTACAACCACCACCCCCACCCCTCCCAAAAAAAAAAAAAAAAAAGAAAGGGTGGGGGGGGGGAGAAAAACGTGCCAGCTTAATCCACCTCACATTGACACTTGTTTATACACACTTCCCTTGTGTGGGAATTTGCATATGCAAATTCTGGTGGTTTGGGGAGGGTCTTCTGGTGTCATTTGTCATGGCGGTCTGACGTACAAGTGAAGGGGAGGCCTCCCCTCACTACTGCCAGCTACAGACAGCATCATCCAGCCTGGCAACATTCTTTCATAATTTGTTTCTGATTAAAAGACCAGACTGGATCTCGTTTTGTGCAGGGGCCTGGCAAATAGAAGGTCAGGTCAGAAAAAGAGTTTCCACAGCAACTAAAGCTCTGTTCTTCTCCCTTTGGCTAATTAAATAACATTCTTAAAGCCTCTTCACTTTTCTTTTTTTGGCCAAGAGAAGAGAAAGAGAATACCATCTGGAATAATCTCTAGTTTCCTTTAGCTAGTACGGGGGGATACCCGCCGCAGTGCTAGTACTCCTGCATTAATCCTGTTTTTTGACAGAAATGTAAACTGATATAATTGCTTTTCACTGGAGGGAATGGGGGTTTGTACAAGTGTGAAAGCATCGGAAAAGGATTAGCATTTTTTTGCATAATGCACGGTGGCTTTGAATGGAGCATTGAATGGTTGACTGAGTGACTGAGATGAAAGCGGAGTGAAAATGCTGCCTCTCTCTCTCTCTTTATTTCTGGGCCAGCTCTCCCTAAAGATGTGTTTGTCGAGGACTTGAGACAACAAGCGCGGGCTTCATATTCCTGGAGCCTCCCAAGATGCCTGCAGATTTTGTCGTCATGTGAAGTAATATGTATGGTAATGGCCCATCTCTCCGCTAGTGAATAGACGCTCCTGCGCCTTTATGCACTAGCGTTCAGGCACAATAGGAGAGCCAAGGACTGGATATTGCAGGTATTGAATTTCTTTTTTTCTTCCTAATGTAAGTAGATGAAAAAGAAATATTTATTTGTAATTGCTTTACCTTTTTCCAGGAAAAGAGGGCCAGTCTAAAATGAGGCTGTTTTGAAAGATAAATATATATATATATATATATATATAGATGCATATATTGCCAGTGTTAAGTTTTTTGAGCTGGTTCTGCTGAGCCCTCTTTAGAAGATGGCGTCAGGGTGACGTGAATTTTGAACGCAGCCCAGCGTCACTTGCGTCGCATCTGCTGTATGGAAATGATCTCCAGACAGAACGCGCGTGGCCACAATAGAAACGTCCCAGCGCTGTGTTGTTTTTCGGCGTGCCTGGGTCTTCTTTCACTGACTTTTTATACACCATAACTGGCCTTTCATATGCTAATCGTTCCGGGGAGAGGAAAAAAAAAAAGAAGCTGTGGCCCGGCTGCTCGCAGGCCAGCGTGGACAAAACGATTTCTTCTCATTCTCATCAGTATGGCGAGCAACTTAATATTTCCAGCAGTGAAAAGGAAGTTGGCTGTGAGCTGATTGTGAAAGGTGCCAGTCTCCTTCGGTTTAACCCCGTCCGCGCTGAAAAGGGATGCGCCGCGGAGGACGGCTTCTGTCTGAATTTTTAAACAGCCTCCGCAGTTAGACGGGTCATGCTTTAATGTCTGCCTGGATCAGCCCTTGCACTGACATGCTTTACCAGATGCTGACTTGTGCCTGGTTGCCAAGTGAGAGTCAGTGGAGTGTCCCCCCCCAACTCCCCTCCCCTCCCCTCCCCTCCCCAGCGCCGCCACCAGCCCTTGAGATGTGCACTCTTTACCCCACAGCTTGGATGCAGTTAAAACCTCTCTGCCTTTGTAAAGAGGAAGCTAATAGAGTTAGCGATGGCCCCCGATGTGTGAGCACACATGACTGATGAGGACACAGTCGTCTCAGCCATTCGCAGAGCCTTGTTATGGGAAGGCCTCGTTATCGTGAGGAAATGTAATTTTTGTCCTCATTGAAAACTTTCATTATTGAGCGCAGTTATCTAAATGTTTTTGTTGCTCTTGGTCCGCTGCCAGCAGGGATTGCATTACTTTTTCTGTCAACCCCGTGTCTCGTCAGAGTACGGGGATTTTTCCTTGTCTTCTTCTCAGGCTTCTCTCTCTGCTTTGCGTCCTCTGCAGGATATTCGAGAGGGATAAAGAGAAAAAGGGACAAAATAATAAATAAAACACAAATTTGGCCGAAAAGGCTCTTACGTGTTGAAATCAACATGATGGACCGTGTGTGTTAATCATTTGGCCCTAGAGCTGCTAGCCCAGAACCCCATTTTCCTCCCGGATCTGGAGAACGCCTCGTCCTGCTTCTGTAAACCCAGCTGCGTTCTTTAAGTCTGGCAGTCGGAGAGCACGTCAGGCAGGCTTTGACAAATCAGGGATGATGATCCGAGCTCATCCTGGCGTTTTTCTTTCCTGCTCCTAGCCTCCCGACCACGGGGGCCGCTAGCAACTCCATGCTGCTACTGCATAGTGTGAGGCGCTTTGGCTTGAATGTGTGTTTGCGTACTGATGTTTTTGAACCTGCTGTATGAGAGACGACTGAAAGGTGATTGTCGCAGGTTTATCTGCAGCTCCAGAGGATCTGTGTTGTGTTCTTTTAGCATAATATAGAGTGAAGATCTCTAAGGTTGTAGTGAAAGAACGGAAAGAGGTTTCTCTGGTCCGTTTGCTGCACCTGAAAAAAAACAAACAGTGTTTTGAATAATTTCATTCGAATGTGTACAGCAGTACCACGTGAATGAAAGCTATTAAATTAACACGACTGCTGTGTTACAGCTTACTCGTTTCGTTCCACTGTACACATTTGAACAAAGCAATGCACTATTTTCTTTCAGTGCATGTCTGACCTTGGCTTGATTTCTCCCAGAGTTTCTTGGTGCACTTGAGTGTAACTGTGAAGTGAGCTCATGTAGAAATTTTCCTCAGAAATTCAGGAGCTCTTAGAAAGGAAAACTGTTTGGAACAAGGGACAAGCACTTTCTTCCTGCTGTCCGATAGACGATGGATGGTGACTGTTCAGATTTGATGTTATCAACGTGTAACTGGTAAATCCACCTGGCTGTTTGTTTTACGGACATTATAGTTTAGATGATGATCTAGGCTCATTCAACCACTGGATGGTTTCAGTCTCTGAAATCCGTCTCTGAAGAAGTCCAAGATAGAATCCACAGTTGTTCATCCGTAGAAGCTCTTATGCTTGGTCTTTTCCAGTCACATCTGGATAGCAAGCCCGTTATTAGGCTTCTGCAAAGGGATGAGGCCATAATTGAATATGTATGACCGGTAGTGTCCTGTGTAAACAAATAAATGAGAGCTTACCCTCATGAATATTCATGGAGCTGCTTAGTTAGCTTAGCCCAAGAATGAGCTGGAAATATTAACATGGCTGTTTCACCTGTATGTGAGTGTGGTCATGTGTGTGTGTGTGTTCGTGTGTGTTCGTGTGTGTGTGTGTGTGTGTGTGTGTGTGCGCACGCACGCGCACTGAGGAGAGAGCAGCTTTCCAGACACGACGCTGGCTCACTGTTTGTGTTAGGCCTGAGGTTGAGCAAAGCTGCTGCAGTCCCCAGAGAAGTATTTAGTTAATACTAGACTTCTCATATCCTGTCTCGCTCTGGTCTGGCATGTGCATTGGAATCATCTTTAATTATTTGCTTTAAAGCAGGCTTAGACTTTCCATCAGGACAGATGAGCCGCGCTCTGAAGGCTGGGTTTGTGTAGGTGCTGGAGGTGCTGCTGTTGGTCATCTTGTCAGCAGCTCTAATGATGGGTAAGCGGTAGACTAAATGAATGGTTGGTGGAATTTACAATTTGCGTCAAAGAGACCAGGCCAAAAAAAGAAAAGGCAAGAGAGGATTGCTCCGAATAGAGGGAACGGAGAAGGGTGAGGCGGACATATGTCTTTTTCGAATTTCTGAGACATGTCATAATCCCAGTTTTAGCTTTTAGCAAAACTATGATTTCCTTCATGGCTCGGTCCTTATTGTCTGTGCTTTTTTTTTTTTCTTCAGAAACAATGGAACCCAATCTCACCTCGTCTATTTCGAGCGCTCTAAGTTATAGACAATCACTGAAAGTACGGAAAGTTCAAAAGTGTAATAGAAAAAGATACTTGGAAATGTATGAAAAACCCATTAGGGGGGAAATTAAGGTCCGTTGGGGTATTTCATATAAAATCAAATCAGAGGCCCCTGCAAAGATCAAGCGATACATACAAATGGTGGGCCTGAGAGCGGTTCAAATTAAAGAAGGGTTGGAGGAGCTGGGTGAGGGCGAAAGAGGGGAAGAATAGCCTAGTTTAAGAAACAAAGAACATTTTCCACTCTAAGCCAGTCTGCTGGGTTTGCTGAAATAAATGTATATGCGCCGTTTTATATGCGTACATCTGGACCGAGCGGTTCATTTAAACAAATACTCACTTGCCTCAGTTTTCTCCATATCACTGCCTGGCATTTCATAGCAAAACAAATCATATTTCCTGCTCCGTATTAACATGCAGGACTTTAGAAGTAATGTGTTTTCTTTGCTTTAATTAGCTCGCCGTGACGCTGACGCAGGGCTTGTTTGTTCGTTCAAGTTCTCATTGACCTTAAAATCCCCCCCAATGTCTTATTGAGGCCTTTCACGAGCTGAGAAGCCTAAGACATAGTGGCCTTCCGCTGTCTGCAGTCTAGTGATAATGTTTCAGCCAGGCCAAACTGCTGCCCATATGAGCTTTCAAATGGCACCAGTGGCAAAAAAAAAAGCAGCAGCTCTTTTAATGTTGCTCTTCATTACTGCTGCTCTGAACTACTTTTCATTCTCATGCCCTTTTCATCTAACAGAGAAATCTTCTTTTTTTTTTTTACTTTCCCCTAACCAAACCATTAAATTAACGAATTAAAACCTTTCTGGAAGGGAAAAAAAAATGCAATTATATTTTGTGAATTATGATCATTTATTTCTGGTGCTTTTAGGAAGCAAATGGGATGTCATGACTGATTTGTTGAAGTTAACTTTCCCAAGCCAATTGGATTCGTGGCTCGCGTGACATTCAGTTTATTTGATAATGGAATATTGTGGGCCTAATCGAGACCCATGCTAATTACATATGACAGTTGTTTGTTTGGAGTGAAATCCAATTAAAATGTACAATCTTCTTCAGCTGGAACACTCCTGTTCTCCCCCTAAAGAAGTAACGACCCCATGATGGCAGTGAAAGCAAAAGTGTTTTTTAAATTTCTTTTTTTTTTTTTTTTTTTTTTTTCCTTCATGGTAATAGCTAAAGGTAAACCCACAACAGCTGTCAGAAGCAAGTTTGTTTAGAAAGCAAATGCCTTTGGTCTAAAGTTCATTTGGAGAGCTCTCTAATTAAATATAGGACCAGACCTTTAAGTTAATTAGTAATTCTCTGGCTCCAGAAATTAGAGATATCATGATGGGGAGGGATCGCTTACATGACCTTATAAGGCCGCTGGCCCTGGGTGGAGGAACTTATTTAGCTGCAGTTTTTCATACCTTAATAGACTGTTTGACATGTTTTGTGAAATACCTCAGCGAAGAATGCTTGGATTAGCGCATAGCTAACAGCTCTGGAATGCATGTAGGGATACCTGGCCTGTGATTATGTTTATAATACTAGATAATTACAGGACCGGGGAGTCTGGGGAGCGCCGCCTTTACCGAGGAGCTTGAACTTTTAACTTTTATTGTTTCTCTGGGAAAATGACAGTGCAGAAAGGTCAGAATCAGAGAAGGAGCTTCAATTAAAAGCGGCATCTCATGTTCAGCTTTAAAACAGCCTTTCCCAGACAGCTGACAGTAGTGCCCTCTTGGAAAAAAAAAATAATAAAAATGTTTCTTGGAGGTTCTTCTGCAGTGAATTAAATATAGTGCTTATGTATCGAATTCTGGATCCTGAAAGAACTGCTTGAATGCATGAATGGTTTATTGCACAGTCCTCTATGAAAAATCAGTTTTATAAGGTTCTTTAAAGAACATCACTTGAAACGTTTTGAGACTGCCTAGAACAGGTTTGCTGAGACTAGTCTGTACACAAAAAAAGAACTGGGGAAAGACAAAACCACAGACTGATATCTACTCTTGTGCTCTTTTTTGTAGGAATAAAAGCTTAATATAGAACCATGACAACTCAGATCATTTGAAGTGGTAGCAAAGAGGGTTCCACTTTTTTCATTTTGGTACTATATTATTGCTAAGAGTGTATCATTGCTGTCGCGCGCGCATGTGTGTGTGTGTGTGTGTGTGTGTGTGTGTGTGTGTGTGTGTGTGTGTGTGTGTGTGTGTGTGTGTGTGTGTG
>JBBPCY010000001.1:10387721-10392721 GCA_037974405.1 Brachyalestes nurse
GCTATACGTAGAGCGTGTGTGTGTGTGTGTGTGTGTGTGTGTGTGTGTGTGTGTGTGTGTGTGTGTGTGTGTGTGTGTGTGTGTCTCCCAGGCATACAGTCCATGTTTGCTCAGTCATCCGCATGCTCTGTGAGATGGTAGCATGTCTGGCATGTCTGTAGTGTACATAGTTGCTGAAGTGCAGAGGTCTGAAGGCTCGAGTCCAGTCCTGAACATGCTGAAGAGAGCTTACATGCCTAGTCAAACAAGCAAACAAAGCGTGTGATTGGTTAATCTGAATCCTCATTAATTAAGTGCATCTCCGTTCTAACAAAAGCTCTCTGGATTGCAGGGTTTATCTTTAGCACAATTATTCCTATCAATTCATTTCAGATTTTTAGTTGGTTTGTTTAGGGTTGTTTTTTTTTTTTTTTCTTTTTTTGGATGTTCAGGAAAGATTTGGCAGGTTTACTTTCAAACAGATGCGTCCAAGGCGTGATTTACGTAACTGGTAAGCGCTTTCGTATTGTATACATCGTACCTTGCAAGGGCATGATTGACCAGTAGATTAATATTTATTTAGTACATGGAAATCAAGGGATTAGGCAGTCATCATTTTAACTCTAATCCTGCTTTGCATGGACTAGACAAAGAGAGGGTGATTACTGAGCATGAGGCTGGCAAAGCCGCAATTAGATTCTCTGCTTTCCTGTTGAGCATGGAAAAAAAATAAATAAATAAAAATAACACGCGCACACACCAAAGGAAAGAGCCGAGACATTTTTCCCCCTCCGTCAAAGCAGCAGAAAGTGAACGTATTCATCGCTCCTGAATGCGAGGACAGCGGAAAGATCACGAGTCGGATTCACGTCAACTCAGTGAATCAGAGAATAACCACTGCTAATTTTCCTTAGTGCCTCCTTTGAAAAAGTGTGTGTGTGTGTGTGAGTGTGTGTTACAATTTTGTGCCTAGCATGTGCATTCATTCTCACATGAGTTAGTTTCTGTTGCTATTTTGCGTCTGTCTGCGGATGTCATTGCTTTATGGTGCCTTAGCTTCAGAATAACACATCTTCTTTGCTAATTAAGCCAAAATACTCGCCAGGGGAAGCAGGCGGAATCGAAAAAAGTGGGATAATGCACTGATTTGCATCTGGGCTATTTCTCTTAGCAAAACATACACAGTGCAAAGAGTGCTGATGTGTCTCAGGTGGGTAGGCGAGGAACAGATGCGTGCTTTTCATTACAGCGTTGCCTCCTTTTTTGCTCTCCCTAAGCGTAATCCAAGTAAAAAATGCAAAGTGTCGAAGTTAACTTTGCAAAGCTGCCCATTAGGTGCAAAGCTCACTGTTGAAACAATGGCAGAGAGAGAGAGAGAGAGAGAGAGAGGGAAGGAAAGAAAGAAAGAAGGAGGGAGGCAGGGAGGGAGGTGGGCCATGAGGATGATTTGCCATCACATGGGCACCGGAAAGAGAAGATGTGAAACCAGATGTGAGGTGAAAAAAAGGCTAAAGAGGAAGGCCGACGTAGAACCTGCCTCAAAAACACTGGGACTTTCTCACAGTTGTTGTGAATGTTAATGATTTTCTCTTTCTTTTTTTTTTTCTTCCTTTCTTTTTTTTTTTTCCTGAGTCCCCTCTACTGCCCCCCCCCCCCCTTCTCTTCTCCAAAGACACAGCGTCATTGTTTGTTGCGAGGGCCCTTTTCTTTCAAACTTAATTACCTTCTCCCCTTTGTGGCTGCTTGGGCCGAAAGTTTGCACCATGTCAGGAGAGGTCGTCACACATTCTTGGGCGGCGCTGCTCGTTAATCTCGGGCGTGCAGGCATTCCTCCTCCCCGTGTCGAGGATAGGACGAAGAAGAGCCCCAGGAACATCAGCAGGAAGCTCTAAGCTGGTTACTGCAGTATAATTGTCTGGACATAGACTGGCCTTTGTTTGTGCGGTTCGTTTCGAATCAGCTGTAATTAACTCCAGAGTGTTTCCAGATTGCCGGCAAAGAAAAATTGCAGCTTTTCCCTGCTTTGAATTTGGGGGGAAAAGACATTAGCTATGTAGATTGTGTTTCCCTTTGATACCGGGCCCTCATGTTAAAAGTTTTCAAATGGACGAGAAGCCACGCAGGGCCAGGGCATTATTTACTTCTCCTTTCCATTCCTAGACAGTTAAAAGGGTCTGCTTAAGAATGAAAAGAGGCTCTCTTCACTGCACTTGGCAATTCATAAATGTAAAACGTGTCACATGATCCTGTTTTAGGCCCTCTTTTATGTTCACACAGGTAAAGCTGTATGCTAAAACAAGTCATCTTTTTTTTTGTGTCTTCCTGCAAATTACACTGCAGTACTTAAAACGCTTTTTGTTTTTTTCCAAGACAAGATTACAGATAGGCTGCTTATATGTCAGAGCCCGCTTGATTGTGTTTGCTAAAAGGCATTTTGCGGACAGGTAATTTGTACAGAAAGATTCCAGTGCTAAATAGACTCCTTTTTTCGCCGGTGTAGAATTGTACCACACCCAACGGTAATGATATGGTGCCTTTTGAAAATGAGGGCCTTAACCATGTCTGTGGCACAGGGGAGTCCTGCTCCTTCTACTGTTACACCTCAAGGCACAAATAGGGTTGGCGAAAGGCTTTATGAAGAAACACCCAGGCAAAACCTCCTTTTTTTTTCCCCCTTTCTCTCTCTTCCCCCTTTTTGCAATTTCTTTACACAAGAACGAATTCTTTAAACAAGAAAGAATTAAGCCTCCCGGTGTCCTTGGAGGCCAAAGAAGCTCTTGATGTTTGGATAATACCACTTTGATGGATTTTTCATCACTCCTTTCTGCATGGCAACAAATAAACAAGTATAATTACTCTTGTGAAGGCCTATTCATGCTATTGTCAGGATTAGATATGTGGGCAGCTTTCACACTGCGACTCCCCATTGTCTTTGCCTAACTCACTATGACATTTTGATAGAGGATTTGGTGGTAGGGAGAAAGCCACAGCCAGGACGGGGATGACCTTTGCTAAAACCTGATACAATTCAGGCGTTTTATTTTATTTTATTTTTCACTTTTTCCGCTGTTCCGGCCAACTAGTACGCTAGTGTACGAGTGTTGTAACTTTTAACCTTGGTTTTGGCTTCTTCACAAAAAGACAGAGCGAATGAGGAATAATGTCAGGGGGGGAAAAAAAAGGAGCGAGTGAAATCCCCGGCTTAAAAAAAAAAAAAGGGCCCGCTGTCCTTCTCGGTGAGCTCCTGAAAGGCAGAGAGAAAGGATGGGTGGAGGGGGGGTGGGAGAAAAACAATAGGCAAAAGAAGCCTCTCAGCCCTCTTTTCCCAAGAACTTAGCACTCGGACCAGCCTAGCATTCCTTCCCCCATTATTCCTGTCTCTTGATCAGATCACATTCTTTTTAATCACTTCACAGGCCGCGTCTCAACGGACCGTGGAGAGGGAGAGAGGGGGCCAGGACAGTCTTAATTAAAAAACAGAGAGGTAGAAACACTGTTTGCCGTTTTCTTTGTTCTTAAGGGAACGGGAAACTGTTTCTGTGCAGGCGAGAGACATGTCCTTGTTGTTTTGAGAGAGAGGGAGAGAGAGAGAGAGAGAGAGAGAGAGAGAGAGAGAGAGAGAGAAAGCCTTTTTCTGGTCTAAAGGAAAGATCTTTGTATTAGGGATTTTTTTTCTCCTTTTTTTCGTTCAGCCTTTTCTTTGTAGATTGAAAAGGAGGGAGAAAGTAAGAGAAAGGCAGGAAAACTGTTTCACAGTTAAGTTACCTCATGTGGGAGGAATCGGAGTGGTTTTTATAGAACCGCTGCTGTTTCGCTCGGTTCAAAAGGTGTAAGCCAAAAAAAAAAAAAGTTAAAAAGAATGTGGGACCTGTTTGAAACGAAGGTACGTACTTAATGCTAGTTCTTGCATGCGTACCGAACACGAGCGTAATCCTGAGCTCAGTTCAAGTTGTGCTGCTTCTTTGTTTTCTGTCGGAGTTTGCATTAGTGGTGGGAGCGCGCAGAGATGAGTCGTAATGAAAAACAGCGATTGTTATGGGTTAGCCAGACACGGTGAGATTCAGAGGATGTCTAGATAACACTGATAAGCTTGTGTTAGGGCAGCGTTCCCTTTCCCTGCCCCCCCCCCCCCTTCGTACATATGAAATGGATGGGCACACCTCAGCCGGCAACTTTGTGTTGATTGTGAAAGATCTCTGCTCCAAAGCGGAATATCGATAGGAAAGCTGTAGGTGCTTTGAGCCTCATATCAAAACCAGGATAGCTCTGAGCTGTTTAGTGCTTTGTGCATTCCTTCATAATTCATAACTATGTAATGATTCTGATACCTTCCCATAAAGCCTGAGACGCAAGCATATCCCGTGGAGACGGTGCAACACTCTAAGTGTCAAGAAATACATAATTCATTGCAAATAGTGTGTTTTATGTCCACACTTACATCGAGAGAAGTAAAAAAAAAAGGAAAGAAACTATTTCCCAACTTGCGAACTCTGTCGTTTTAGCGCTCAAGCCATTTAAAATGAGCTTGGTAACACCTGGAAGAGGGAAAAAAAGAGAAGAGAACCGGACTGTGTGGTTGCATCTGCGAACAATTCCACACTGTGTTAGATAAATGTAAAAGGATCCAAATCGCAAAGGGGGTTCATGATAGGGACTGCGTTTGAATGTCGTGTGAAGTTTTCATTTTTTTTTTTATGACGTGCAAAGGAGGCTGTGAATGTAGCAGGAATGTTGTGTGTGGCTCTCACACACACACACACACACACACACACACACACGTTCATGCCCTGCGCCCACAGGCCCTGAAGACACAGCTGCTGGCTCTATGATGGTGCCTTGTGATCTTGGAGGGGCGATACAGAAATTATCACACACAATGCTGTAATCTAGACCTCACCTCGCTGCCAAACGTGCTGTTCAGAGACGCATTCCTCCAGGACTGCATAAATGCTGGCCCACCTCACCGCTCCAAATTTGGGTGTGGGAAGTTAACGCTAATAGGTGCTAATTTTGGCCTAATT
>JBBPCY010000001.1:10397721-10424676 GCA_037974405.1 Brachyalestes nurse
TCAACTTTCATGTCTTTAGAAGAAGGGAAAAAAAACAGTACAAACTCAGGAACGACATGCCCGGTAGGAGTAATTAAAGCTATCTGATGAGGGAGTTTAGAAGTTGAAAGGGATGATTGTAATTGATCCTGATTCAATCCTATTACAGCTTTTTATAGTTAAGGCTTTATAGAAGCCATACTCCTTACTGAGGCTTTATTTTATCAACTCCTATTGTGTGGGTGCCCTACACTGGTTTCTCTCAGCTGTGTTTTAATTTTATTTAATAAAAAAAAACCCTTTTTCTTTTCCCTACCTCTGTCTGCCTCACTACCACCCCAACCTTCTTTCTTTCTTTCGTTCTTTCTTTCTTTGGTTCTCACTCTCTTTCTCCCTCTTTCTCTCTCTCTTTCTCTCTCTGTCTCTCTCTCTCCCCCTCTCCCTCTCCCTCCCTGCAGTAAATAATGAGCTACAGGCAGAGCTGCGTCTCGCGAGTGGTCAGCTAATGGGTGATGACCTGTCCGTCCTCTCTGCTGGGGAGCTGTCACCTTGCATCAGCGACCCGTTGCTGAAGCTCTTCCAGTGTGCGGTGTGCAACAAATTCACCTCGGACAGCCTGGAGGCCCTGAGCGCCCACGTGGCGGCTGAGCGCCTGCTCCCAGAGGACGAGTGGAGGGCCGTGATGGGTGACGTCTACCAGTGCAAGCTGTGCAACTACAACACTCAGCTCAAGGCTAATTTCCAGCTTCACTGCAAGACCGACAAGCACATGCAGAAGTACCAGCTGGTGGCCCACATCAAGGAAGGGGGCAAAGCCAACCAGTGGCGCCTGAAGTGCATCGCCATCGGCAACCCTGTACACCTGAAGTGCAATGCCTGTGACTACTACAGCAACAGTGTGGAAAAGCTGCGACTGCACACCACCAACCAGAGGCATGAGGCGGCACTCAAACTCTACAAGGTCAGGGCCTTTCACCCTCTGTGTTACTCATCTGATACCTTACTAATCTGTGTGTGTGTGTGTGTGTGTGTGTGTGTGTTTGTTTGTGTGTGTGTGTGTGTGTGTGTGTGTTTTTGTGTGCCAGTAGGTGTACACACAACCCACACTGAGCCCTGTAGAATGATTTGTTAAATGTAAAACAGAGTATGTACATTATCCTTCTCCATTACGCCCTGTAATGTACCCAAGGAAAATGGACAATGGCTAGTGCAGTGGCCTGAGACAGAGAGCTGATTCAGTGCCTGTGGTTGAGGGCAGGTAAATACAGGCTATTTGTTTTCCAGCACCTTTGTTTTTATGATGTCAAATGTCATTAACCAAGCTGTAAATTTGATTTGGCCCTCCACGGTCACCCTTTCCCACTCTCCCTTCTCTTTTTCCTGTAAAGACGCTGCAGGCAGCCTATTTACATGACGCCTCTCGAAAATCAAACTTAATTGAATTTCTTGTCAGAAATATCAATACTCAGGCATGGAGGTGGCCTGATATTTGTTGTTTGGTTGTTTCCTAGATCCCTTACCTCACCAAAAATCTGCCTTGTCACCTCTGAGTAAGGGCTATTCTCCGGAGCTTGTAAACATCATGCAAGAAGGTGACTAATCGTGGGTATGTGTGTGTGGAGGTGCGGCCAGGTATTGTCTCAGGCTGTCCCTCTGTAGTAGCCTTCGTGATTGTAAATAGGTGACAGAGTCTTGATTATTGTCAGTGCCCCTGTGGACTGTGCTGTGTTTTGAACGCCTTTATGAATCATTTAGGTGCCTGAATATTCTTGTGCCGATTTGTAGGTCATTATCTGGCTGCTGTTTTCCAGGCCTGGGGAAAGATAGCTGATACATGTAGCACACGGTGGGGAGGGCAAGGGACGGGGGGCGACTGGGCCTTGGCCATTGTAGTCTCATCCTTCGCTTAAGTGCTTTCGGGTGTTGACTTACTGGCCTGGTGTGATTGCCTGAAACAATAATACTGACATCCTGAAATCATAGACCCACATCACATCCCAGACTCATTAGCGGACTCCTCTGGATAAACTTTATTAACTTAATGAGGATCTATTGACCAGCTTCAGTCACTTTTGGCAAAGTGTGCACGTAAGCCAGCCTTGGCTGTATATTTAGAAAAGTTAATTTAGCAACTGACAATGGCTAGACTGCATACGGAATTGGCAGGTCTGTAATCGTAATAATGAAATACGATTTTATTACCCTGACTCAGAATGAATGTAGTAACCTCTCTGAGGGGCCTTTTAGCAGGCTAGAACAAAAAAAAATGCACTGCACAAAGAGGCCTTCCAAGAATCAATTCGTTTAGCATTTTTTTTCCCCCTTTTTAAGCCTGCCTAAAAAAAGAAAAGTAAAAGTTGGGGGAGTGAGCAACTTATAACGTTATTCATGCATTCACATAGTGTTAGTGATGTGTGGCGTTAGTAACTGAACAACAAAGAGCAAATCCTCCAACGAGTGAAGTCAGCGTGAGCCAAATGAAGGCCCAAAAAGAATCGCATGTGGAATTTTGAGGCCTGGCATTAAAGACCCTGTCCATGGGAATGTTTTGAAATCCTTAGCAGTTTAAAACTTTTTTTTTTTTTGCCTACTTTTTTTTTTGTCGGGAGAGCTCAGCTAATTCTCTAAGCAAACAAAAAAGGATTCCATGGCAACAAAGAGCATTGGAGATCATGTTGGAAGACAAGTAGGCTGAAGATTAGGAGGTGAGAAAGGCCTAGCTTAGCCATGATCTCAATAGCCTGTGGTTGTTGCTGCATGCAGAGACATGGCTGTGGGTGCAGTTTGTATGGATGAAAGTTTGTTTGTGCACTCGCGTGTGTGAGTGGGTCACTGCTTATTTAGGCTTTCTTTTTTTTTATATTGGGATTAAATTCATCCAGATGTTGTCTAGTTCAACCACCCGGTCCATCAATGAAAGGGTCCCCATTCGCCGGCCTTGCTCAGACTCTGAATAGACTTTTGGTAGTTCTCAAATTTGTAGGAACACAAAATGAAAAGAAACCTTATTTATAAAGATGTAGGAAAACAATGAGAGTCTTTGCGTAGTGAAAACGTGGTCAGTAATACTCTTTCTGAGGAGCTGTCCACTTGTACTTTTTAAAAAACCTGTGTTTTTTAAAAAGTAGCTATTTCTTTTTGCCATTTTGGCCACATTTTAACTGCGTTTTATGTCCTTTTAGAAAGCTAGGCATATTTAGCTCGTAAATATTGAGGAACAGAGGAGCCAGAATGCTTACAGAGCTCACTGCTGTGACTTTTTTCAGGCTTCTGATTGACCAGCATGGCTTTTCGGTTAGTGACGTACCGCTGCCTGTTGCTTTGGGATTTTCTTGATGCCACTTGGCAGCATGATTTTGCGTTTTCATGTGGACAAAGATTTTTTTTTTTTAAACTGTGCTCATGTTTATCAGGTTTATTTTTAAGAACGAAGAAGGAAACCCCCACGTTTAAAAAAAAAAATACCTGTGTACGTGTGGATTAGGCCTGATGCTGAATGAAAATAGCAGGTGGCTGTTGTTGGGATATGTGGGATTAAAATGGTCCCATTCTTTTTGGATTCATGTGCCGGTAAATCCAACAGCAAGCATGACAAAGGCCGTTCTTTCTTTGACATTTGAAAGTAAGTAGTTTAATCTTATGGGAAACAATGAGGCAGCTTCATCAAAGCTTTGTTTGGCCAGGATTGTTCAGGGGAACACCTTAGCGCAAAAGATGCGAAAGTATTTTTTTTAAGTGGCTCTCTTGCTCCGACAGTCATTCAGCAGAACAACCTTTAAATGACGCTTTTGATGGAGAGGGAGCAGCGTCCATTTTGACAAGGACAGGGCGAAGGGTTCGTCCTGCACTCCTGCCTGCCTCATCTCTTCCTGCCTCTACCTTTTTACACTGCGAGGGGAAATCTGTTTTACAGATGCAGCCTTTTAATGCGTTTGGCAGGGATCGGACTATTTCGCTCATAGACATATGGTAGTAAAGTTTGAAAGGAAAAAAAAAGGAAGAAAGAAAAGAGAGATTTCTTTATTTGACCAGAAAAACACCTCTTCTTTTATGTTTAAAGGTGAAAGGCCCCTGGGATTGGGTAGTTTGGCTGGGCACACAAAAGAACAAAGTGTTGATGACCTTTCCATATGGCCCTGGAATACAGTAATATCTTTATGGTCGAGAAATGATTGAAGATACAAACAAAACGCATATTCAGTATTTTATTACTGCTCTGTACCTTCTGAATCTTTCTGGGGGGAATTTGCATCATATGATTCAAAAAATGACATTAGCAGTGCAAGCTGTTCTTTTTTTTTTCCTGCAAGTGCACAGCCAGCAGGTAAATGCACAACATACCATGACTGTAGAAGGCAGAGGCACTGGATTCTCATAGGCTGTGGGAAAGCACAGAGCTAACACTGCTGTAGAGCGAGTAGGGTTTTTTTTTTTCTTCTTCTTTTTTTAAACACAGAGTAACCCGTCTATTAAAAATAGATGTAATGTTGCATACCCAAAACTGGCCCCTGTTACTGTTTGGATTTAGCTTATAATAGTGATATATAGTCATAATATAATTATTAATAATAAACACTCGAATAAATGCAGATGTGGGACGGCGTAAATCTGTCAAGGCCATTCAAAGGCAGGGTAACGCTCGGTTAGGAAATGGCAGGAAATATGTGTTGCTCCAAAGAGAGGATTTGCGCTGGGCATTTGGGTCATTTAAAGCCAAGAATGTTCATGGTCAGTGTGACAGAAAAGCCTGAGCGGAGAGAAAGTCAAATACCAAACCACACCTGTTCATCAGCTGGTTCCCTTAAACTCACTCTGTTCTCTTTATCTCTGACTATTATTCTCTTCCTCCCTCCATCTCCCTCGCTCTCATTCTGCGGCTCTTGTGTGGAGCATCAGGATGTCTAGGGGTGTGCAGTATGACAATGCAATATAATTATTGCAGTAAATTACGCTTCTGAGCATGAAAAAGACATTGTTTGACCAGTTCAAAGAGCCTGTAAACATCAACCACCAGTGTATTGTCACCACTTAAACATCACAGTAACAAGTCACTGATTAGACATCAGTCCGTTATCTTTTATTTTGTGAATTTATCTTTACTAATGGCTTGGAAATGGTGATTTTGTTATAATTCACAACCCGTCGTAATATAGTGTGTATTAGGGATAAAAACCTTACATGTTGTTATTTTGACTGGTATATATATCCCTCGCCTGCTAGTCAGAAGCTATGAACTGCTTAATTACAGGACCCAGCCCCTCGTCCCAGGGTGTCCATCACCACTCAAGCAGAATGCTCTGTCTGTCCGGAGCCCACCACATTACTTCCATATTTGTATTTTTTCCCTTTCTCCCTCATTCTCCCTCATCTCTTCTTGCTCTTTCCCTCTTTCTCCCTCTCTCTCTTACTAGCTCCCCTTTCTCCTCTGCCATCCTTTCTCTCCCACTGTCTATCTATCTTATTCTTTTATCTAATCTCTCTCTCTCTCTCTCTCTCTCTCTCTCTCTCTCTCTCTCTCTCAGTATTTTATCCAATCAATGTATGTCTCTCTTTCTTTCTCGCTTTCTCTATCTCACTCTTATCTAATCTATATAAGGCCCTCCTTCTTCTTTCTTTCTCTCTCTTTTTCTCTCTCACACACACACTCTTTTTCAGTTTACATATGGCTCTCCTTCCTTTCTCTCTCTTTATTTCTCACTCTCTCTCTCTCTCTCTCTCTCTCTCTCTCTCTCTCTCACACACTCTTTTTCAGTTTACATATGGCTCTCCTTCCTTTCTTCCTCTCTCTCTCTCTCACACACACACTCTTTTTCAGTTTATGTATGGCTCTCCTCTCTTTCTCTCTCTCTCTCTCTCTCTCTCTTTCTCCCTCTCTCTCCCGTTTGAAGCCACAGGGGTCCAGACACGTATAATGCTCATCTTTCTGGTGGAGGCAGGCAGGGAGATGGAGTGGGGCAGCTTCGCTGGGGCCACTGGCTCTCCACAGCTCGTCCCCGGGGGAGCGGCAGATAGCCCATCTCATTATCCATGATACGGATGGCAACACCATTGGTCGGGGCAGGGAAATGAGAGGGGAAATTAAAAGAGGAGAGAGCATGTGGCGGAGGGAGGGGTGTGGAGGGAGGGATAGAGAGAAAGAGAGAGAGAGAGAGGAGGAAACAGGAGAGTGGAATTTCAAATTCATCAAAAAAAAAAAAACCTTTTTCCCCTCCCATTTTTTGCCATTTCTTCCTTTTTTCTGCATTTTTGCACCTGACAGGGCAGCATATATATCCTCCCCCATTTTTCCTCCCCAAAATCAAGATGGCTGCCAGTTGATAGGCACGTTATTAGGTCTGTGCAGTTATAGCACACTCATTACTGAAGGTCAACTCTACACCCCTCTCATTTGAAAATCAAATGCCCCATATATATGCAGCTCTAATTATTGGACTGTCATTTCACCCGGTGTGATTGCCGAATGGACAGGAGATTGAACTGAGAGTATTTGCATAAAAAGTCATTGTGCATAGTCCATAGCGGGCGGAGGGTCCTATTTCAGACCCTTCCTATATCATTACCGTCCTGCGGTTCCTCCTTATAGACCTATCTGTTCTGAGGAGAAGCTTCAGTGCTTTAAGAAAGGCAGCATTTTGATAACCACATCTTCTTTTGACAGCCAGTCAATAGCAAATTGATATTTTTTGGTCAGCGTAATCCTACTCAAAATTTTATATGCTTTCTTTGTTTTTTAAAAGAAAAAAGGAGATATTGCACATACTGCACTTCTAAAAGCAGAAAGGAAGGAGAAAACCACAAGGAAAGCAATTTACCTGGTACATGAGTAAGCTGGAAGGGTTCTGAGTGTTTTCTCCAAGCTGTATCCTGCTCAGTGGTTGATAAAGCTGGATCAGTGTAACACAGTGGTCCACAAATAGGCCTACTGGAATATGGAAATGGTAGTGTTTGATAAATATACTAAATACAAATGTAACCTTAAACTGGATTGGATCTGTGATAACTAGGTGACACGTTCCTTCACAGACGGTGTCCTTGAGTCTGAAACACAGTTGCCAGGTTAGTCTAGTGGGTTATAGTAGCCTTTAGCAGTAGTGAATATTGCCATTATACCAGCCACAGCTGCGTTTTATTTCACACTGCAGCTTTTTTTGTGAACCATGTATGTATTTTTATGTACGCTCATAAAAAGTGTCATGTTAAACATCTTGCAAAATACTGTGGCAGACAAACATGTTCAGATACAACTAGATTGTAGGCTATTAAAAACAATATCAGTGATAGAAATCTCTTTGTCCTTTAGGACAAGGGCAAGGTTTTGCTTGTTGTGTGTGTTGTGTTGACCGCTGGTATAACACACTGCAATCAGTCATGTGATCACACATGCAGTCCTAAAGATGGCACCCTCTTTGTAAATCACACTAGCGTGGTTTGCTTGCTACCTGCATGCGTAAAGCGCATGTCGGCTCTCCCTGTAGCTCCGCCATGCCCGGTGGAGCGGCCAGATTATTCAAATGCTCTCGTCTTTCACCTGCACGGGGGATTACAATTGGAATCTGTCAGGGGAGGGCTGTGTAGGGGGAGGGCATAATTAAAGCATAAAGACAGACAAGTGTGGCTGCAAACACAAAGCCGGGGCTTCAGCCAGGCCCTGCTGCTGCTAGTAATCCTCATAGATATTAATAGGAATTTCTCCCGTCCTACCTAAACCCCCCCTCATATGATGACTAACCCCTCCTCCCCGTACCCGAAAGCAGATGGTCATCTCCACGCTCAGAGGGGCCACGGGCTCTGGTCCGGCGGGTGCTGATTGACAATACTAGCTGCTCCGTGCTTAATTGATGCCCATTTCTCCCTCCCCTCGCACTGTTTCCGGTCCAGGGTGGGGGGACCTTATTTGAGGATGCTCTGATATTAATAACCAGATGTGATCTTCCTGCTGGCCCAGGGTCAGCTAGGCCGGCCAGGTCAGCCCATTTGTCTGTGTGCAGCCACTGTGAAGGCTATTGAGGCTGACAGGTATGGGAGCAGGGGGGGAGACGAGGGGGGGGTCACATAGACTTCCACAGCACCAAAAGGGAGCGTCACACTACCACGAACAAAGAGTGGCAGAAGTTTGTCATTTTTTTCTTCTTTCTTTCTTTTTTTTTTCCATCCCCCCTCCACAGGGTTCATTTCTCATGGGATTTGGGCCTGGCTTAACAAAGGATGACTCATCAAGCTCTGATAAGGCCATCCCTGTAAGGAGTTGAATTGCAATAATATGATACTCTTGTTAAAGAAAAAAGGAAAAAAAAGCAGACTGGAGGTAATTGGCTTTGTTTTAACTCTCTGGACACACAGATAGAGCAAACGTAGGACTTTGCCTGGAAAGCATTATTGGACGATAAATGTATGCCTCGACATCACCAATTCCCCAGAGCTCCTCGCTGGGTTCAGTTTGGACTTTTTCAGCATATGGTCACCTTTTCTTTGCCCAGTTGTTTCACTTGAGCATACACGTCTAACTAGCTCACATACCTATTTATGGAATAAGTCTTCGAGAGATGATGAAGCCATTAAATTATCGCATGAAACAGAAAGTGTGCGAAAATTCTTAGTATGTGGATCAATATTGATATCGTATAATAACACCGTTGCCTAAACAGTCTAGTCAAAAGAGAGCAGCATTCTTTAGTGGCGATTTTTGCACGCATTGAGAGTAAACGAAATCCAGAAAGCATTCTTCAGGTAATTGATTTTAAACATTAGGAACTCACTGAATAGATGAGTGGTGTGTGATATTCGATTACAGAGCAAAGAACTCATTTAACCTCCTGTTCTTCCCCAGCCAGGATTTCCAACACAATACGATTTACCTCCCTTAGGTTCAGCAGGATTAGACCGCTACTAGTAATCCTTAATGCTTTGAAATAGACCTGATAGAAGTCCCACTCCCTTGTTTGGGATTACACTCATGAGTTTTCAGCACATTTAGTTAAATTAACCCATTGAATTATCTTTTTTTTTTTCATAAGTGTTGGAATTGCTTAAAAGCATTCTGTGGCAGCCAGATGGCCAACATTTTTAAAAGCCAACATTAGTACAGTGCATTAGTGTTAGAATTAAAATTCTTTTTACTGCATGTGTGGGGTTTTTTTTGCCCCTCCTGCCCAGCTTAGGCAATGGTGTAGGAATGGCTGGCTGGCAGAACGATGGCTAATCATGCTGCTGGTTGGATGTAGTGGCCACTAAATAGATAGATATCTGGTCACTACAAATAATACTGGTTGTGATATGTTATCTATTTCCAGAAACTTCTGCCTTATAGACCATCCAGATAGTCCAGTTCTCAAATACGCACCCGTAACAAAAAGTGTTTGGCAGCTAAACATGCAGCAGCCGCAATAAAGTTGAAGAAATGTATTCTAATACAGTTTCGAAATGACGGTCGATGTTTTATAATGTTGCTCATGATTCCTGACATAGGACACCACTTGCTGGTATAAATCTTAGTAAGTAATCTGCCTCATGAAAGCATTTGCAATCTCAAATTGCTGGAATTTTAACATGAATTAAAATATATCCCAGCAGCACTTTCAGTGCATTGTGTAGCAATGATTCACCAGAAAAATATGGCCGGTGTCCCTCAAGAAGGACAGTTGGTTCCACAGTGGCAGTCTGTGAGTGCAGGCAATATTATATTACGTGCATTTCGAGGCCAGGATGGAGGACTGACTTGTTTCTGCCATTCGTTGGTGGGGAACAAAGGAAAACATTTCAGTAATCTTCAGAGTGGCCAGTGGTATGTTGAGTGGACCGTGGTATGCAGACTATGGCTAAACCTTTTCAGCGAAAAAACAATGTCCCTCCTTTTATGGATCATGACTGCATAAACTGCGGTTTGAAGCTTTAGCAGTATTGGTTGTATCGGCTTACTTTGTCACACACTGAAAATAGATCTTCGGCAAGAATTGATATGTTTGCGTATGTTTGAAGTTCTCTTTAAGGTGAGGGCTTGGCTGTGTTTGCGTGTGTGGGTGTACACGACCTGTCAGAAGTTTGGGAGACTTTTTTTAATGCAAAGCAGTCAAATAGGTTTTTTATGTTAACAAATATTTTGCATGCGTTATTTTACCTCATTCGAAAGAATTGTATTGTTCTTTGTTGTTCTTTATTGTTCTTTGTACAGTATTGCTGTATCTCTGTCTTTCCTATGCACGTGTGTGTGTGTGTGTGTGTGTGTGTGTGTGTGCATGGCCACGTCGGTCTGTGTGCTTTGTTGCTATTTGCCTGGGCCCTCTTGAGAAAGCAAAGGTTAAAAGCATCTCCTGTAGCTTCTCGTAGAGAATATGCAAAGCTCTGCCTAAGAGGTGCTTTCATTGAGGACTGAGAGGAGTAAAGGAGGAGAAACGGCTCTCTAAGCGTGTTCCCCCTTCACATCCCGATGCCACTCTTCCCTCCCTCCTTTCCTCCTTCTCTCCTCTAATAGGATGCAAATCAGGGACCCACCTCCACGCTGTTGTCAAAGGGGAAAAGGCAGATGGGACATGAAAAGCTTCAACATTTAAAAGCATGAATAGGGAGAAGCACCAGGCCTCGGCCAGGGCTTGCTTCGCAGCATTATCAGATAGGTGACGTGGGAGATTGCCTCATCTTTACAGCGGCTCCTTGTGAAGGAGAGATGCGGGCTAGGAGGCTGAGCATCATCACTGGGGGGGCGGGGAGGGAGGTAGTGGATAACACAGTCCTGCACAATCGAAACGAGGAGTGTAATTCTCTGAACCCATAAAGATTCTGATCAGATTCTTTAGAAAACTATTTCAGAACATGAAGGTTTCAGCACAGTTCAGGTTTACACAGTTGTGCACTGACAATACAAACTGTGTTCCTTTTAGAGAGATTTTTTCGATCATAATGAAGTGAAACATTCCAGTTGATTATCAGCGGTGTAGTCGAATCAACGCCTCCAGATTCATTTGTTTTGTTGACCTTCAGTGCATGTTAGAATTGCTTCTCATCAAAAATTCCCACCAAGGAGGAGGAGCACGTGGCCTTATACCCACCGTACATCTTGGGAATGTGTCACATCATTTGCGACTGTCAATACTTTCAATAACTAATGCTGCAGCTTTAGCCGGTCTGAATGGCACCTTCTGCATGTTGCCATTGCTGTTATACCTTTGTGGATCCCGAGTAGAACTCCGGTCATCCGGCTATTGTGAAACGTCCTTGTTTCTGTTCCCGACACAAAAACCCGAATGAGTGTAGCCATATAAAAGAGGGAAGCTAGCTAGCCCGATAATTTGCCCTTTCTGAGCGATTTGAGCAGAGCTAGATGAAGAAGTCAAGTCCATGCTGATCTGGCTGAACTTGTGAAAAAGGAAAAAAAAAACAAAAAACGCTTGGATAAATTAAATCATGGAAAGAAGAGGCTGAAGTGCAGAGGCGCTGGAGCCTCTGGACTTTTTCACTTCCTGCTGAAGACAAGCAAAGCTTTTAAGGGTAATGGTGAGGTCAGTGGATTTAATGGGAAATAAGTGTTCAGGCGACAGATTTTAAATCACCATAATATAAATACACCTCCATTTTCATTGGGAGTTTGCTTTCTTTTAGGCCAGTTTGAAGAGCGGACGAGCACTCGTGTCTGTCTTTGCAGAGGGAAGGATTAGCAGAGTGAAGATTAAGCACTACTTCTTAATCTTCCATATCAACTATTGAGGCGAGAGGTGATATGCAGATGTAATTCCCCGGCGCTCCTGCTTACACGTTTAAGCCCGGTTTCCTCTTGGAAAGGCTGGAGTTTCATCTTGTGGCAGATCAACAACAAGGGGATTCTATTACATTATTCTTCGCTGTGAATTAGATTTTTTAGAAAACGGGACCTGGTTTGCATTTTAGAAATGTACATATTGCATAGATAAGCATAATCCTGCTGTAAAATATGTAAGAACACCTTGAGATATCATCAGTGAGAAGAGATTTTCTGCAAGTTCCTTCCTTGCTTTTTTTTTTTCTTCAAATTTTATTCAGAGTTCCCCTTTGCTTGAAGGTCATGACAGTCCAGCACAGACCTTTTGACCCGAATGTGTACAGAAGACAGTCTTTTCTCAGTCAGTGGGCCATTGGGACAAGCATGTGACCGGAGAATGCCACTGCATGCCAGTCTCTTAGTCTCCACACAGAGAAGGCCAGTGTCACTGCAGCAATAATGACTCGGTCTCCGGTACAGCGTCTGCCACAAAGCTCCATAATGTATCGCCTGTTAGTCTGTATTGCAGTATTGACCTTTGCGATCCAACCTGTATGGATGAATTAAAGAATTTTTACTATACACTACCAGTCAAAAGTTTGGACACACCTTCTCATTCAATGTTTTTTCTTTGTTTTTTTTTACATTGTATTTTCTACATTGTAGATTAATATTGAAAACAAACAAAATAATAAAGGAACACATGGAATTATGCAGTAAACAAAAAAGAGTCGAATCAGAATATGTTCTGTAATAAGGTAATGATGGACTGTTGTTTCTTTTTACTTAGTGAAGCGGTTCTTGCCATAATGTGGAGTAGAACCGTAGTGGAATAGGATCACTAACTGTGTACCAACCCCACCATCACAACTGATGATCCCAAACACATTAAGAAGGAAGAAATTCCACTAATGAACGCTTGATGAAGAACTCCTGTTAATTAAACACCATTCCAGGTCCATTCCTCATGAATCTGATTGAAAAAAATTCCAAGAGTCTGCAAAGCTGTCATCAGAGCAATAGGTGATGTTTTCAGTATTAATCTACAATGTACAATATACGATTTGCTGTCTTTTTTCCATTGGAGAAAAAATTTTTGCATTTCTGGTTCTGATCTTAGCCTTCTGGGGACTGTGTCATGTTTTCCGTGAGTGTCCTGAGGAAATCCACACATCTAAGCGACTAGGTCTGCTTCATAAGTATAGCCAAGAGTATTTCAGTGACAGATTTTCCTGCACTGCGGTTGAATACAGTTTGGCAGACCTGCTTGACGGTAACCCCCTTTTGCTTGTTACATAACGTTCCTGTGTAGTGTAGCTTTGCCCCATGGACCTGCGTTTCTGATGCACACATGCGCTGTGCCTTCCCGCCACACCGCTTTCATTGCGTAACCTGTCAGCCAAAGATATGCAAAATACCTTGGAGTAATGAGTATTCCCCCGACTGGGATGAAAACTCCAGCTCCTGAGTGGAAGGTTTTTGTCTTTGTTGGCTTATTTAGTCATGCAGATGAACATTCTGACCGTTCTGAACACTCTGTATAAAACAGACAGAAATCGTACTGTGATTGCATCGCTACCTCCTGCAATAAGCCTCGGAATATGTTACGAAAACTGTTGTAATCTTTGCGAACCCACTGTTTAAAGTCTTGCCTGCATCATTTCATTTTGACTACAATTATTTACATTTGAGAGATCATTTGAGAGCCTGGTATCCTGAGGCCAGATGTGATCTTGTAATGAGAACATCTGTGGACATCCATGAGAAGTCATGGGTTAAATGTGGGTGGGAACGTACTCATTAGGTTTGTGAACAAATTTAATTTGAAATTTCTGCATCAATCAAATGCCTCATAAAGGAAGAGCTGGAATCATGGGTGAAGGTTCACTCCTCTAAAATACTCTGATAAATTAGAGTAGTGTTTCCCAACATTTGGGTGTTTTCACTGCTCCCAGCACACCAGATCCAACTAATCCACTTACTTGTGGTAGGTATGTGAAAGCAGGGAAAGTACTAACATGAGCGAGGCAGTAGGACTCCAAGGCCAGGGCTGGTGTACAGCAGGTTAGAAAGCTTATTTGCAAATTGCAAATATTGCCCAGGACAGTATTACAATAACAGCCAACAAACACTATATCATGCGCCCCTAATTCTGAGCATTCTGTGGTAAAACTGCTCACTTGGTCGCAGCAATAGTGTCTGACTCTTTGAGTTTTTATATTCAAGTGTAACGTCTAGGCTACAGTGCTACACTTTTTCACCTGGTGCCCAGATATCATATAAACGGGCAAAATACCCTCGTAGCCACTATACGATGTGGTATTTCACTTCAAACCACTTCTACGCTGGCCTGCTCGTAACCCTTAGCCTTTGCTGTGTTTTATTAGCTGGCTAGCGCAAAGGGGACTGCAAAATAAAATCCTAAGCTATAAAATGAACACAAGTGTTCCCTGAAGGACTGTCCAGTTTTCCAGCCCCTGGCCTTTCTGCGTAAACCTCCGAACTGAACCTGGTGGTCACAAGAAGGCCTCAGTGTGGCCGGTATGGTCAAACTGTTAATGAAATAAGCAGTTTTATCTTGGGCAGATTGCCATTGACTTTGAATGGATCAGTGTGTGGAGCAGGGGTGCCACAACCCAGTCCTCAATGACCACAGTTCTGCAGAGTTTACCACATTCTGACTTCATCTCCACAGCCCTCATGGTGAGTATATCAGGGAAAACACTCAGGACCAGTGGTGGTGTGTAGTCCATTTCTACAGGACATCCCCCCCCTTTACCCATTCTCAGTTCAGATTCATTAGAACACTGTTGCTTCTTCTTTGTAAATGAAATGTTGAGCTGCTAGAGAGCAATGATGCGCAAAATGGGAGAGAATGGAAACCTCTACTGTAAGATTTTACAAGGTAGATCATCATGCTGGGATGAATTGGACATAAAAGTAACTTTCTTGATATGAAAAAAACAATTAAATAGCATTTACACTTAATGAAATACTTCAGTAACTTGCATACTTAATGACAAAGATGAAAATCTGCTCCACTTTATGTTCATAATTGTATATGTATTCATGTTATTGAACAAATATGTACGTTGCAACTTGAGGGGTCCTCCAAACCAGACGGAAATTGCATTTTATGGCTAGTGTGAAAAAAATGTTTTTCTTCTGCAGGCATAAATAGCCCAGCAGACTACAATGTTATGGTTTTAGCATTTAAAATATTTCACTTGTCATGGGAAAGGTTATCCAGCTGTGACCATATGGGTCTTTGTCATTAACATACTATCACTTGTTAACATGAAATTTATCCCCATACCGAAGATAGTAGCCCAGCTGTGTTGGATGCCATTTCACCATCCTCATTCTTCTCAGCATAATCTGTTTAGGGCTGTTGTCTAGTATTTAGCCTTGGTGTCTGTCAGAAGACCTCAGTTTTATCTTCAGTCTTTGCTGTCCATTGGCCTGATTCCAGAAAACACCTCTCCATACATCAAAGCATCATGCCCATACGGTTCCTTAGCAACCGCTTGCAGTGCCCCCTTTGGTTGGAGCCAAAATGTTGCCGCGTGGGATATCTGATCGTAGATCAGCTTTAATGGGCATCTGCTCTTATTTCTTTACTCTGTCAGGACGCCAGGGTATGGCAGTTGCCAAACTCTGTCATATACAATGTGTCACAGTGATCGCAGCTCTCATCAACATCCCCACGTCACCAACATAAGCATATCCAGAACTGTGGAAAAGTCTTAGGCAAATTGTTTGAAGCCATTTGTCTTAGATAGTGTCTTTCTGCCAGCGAAGTTAACATTTAAATAAATACAAATTAACTAGAAAGCAGTAAGTATCTAGATTTATTGATATTGTGTGAGCTGGTGAGGAGAACGCAGGTTGGGTTCCAGATTCCTCCTCGGTTCCTCCAGCCGTAGTTTGGATTGTGAAGCTCCATCAGCAGCTCCTGATTTAATTTAATAAAGGACTGATCGAGTCAAACCAGGTTTCTGATGGAAACTACAAGTAATACGGGACTTAAAAAAGGAACATATTGATACACTCTACATAAAATCCCTATTTCCTGTATAATTTAATTTTTTTTTCCATTTATTAACCCTTATAGTCACGCGTGAACACACCACAACACATTGTGAACAATATGAAATTCTTTTTTCTGCATTTTAACCTATTCACCAAGTGAAGCAGGGGGCTGCCGCCAGTGAGGGCCGCCGGGGAGCAGTGTGTGGGGACGGTACCTTCCTCAAGGGAACCTCAGCAGTGACACTAGCAGTTGGGATTTGAACCCACAACCTTCTGATTGCAGGGCCAACTCCCTAACCACTAGGCCATCCAGCTGCCCACATGTTTTTGTATATATTCTTTGTTTTAATTAGTGTATATTAGTAATATTAATCAGAAAAAAACAAACTGCTTATCTAAACAGGTTTTAAATATTATTTTCGCAGGTCAGCGGAGGGTTTTGCACAGTACTGTGCACACAGAACCCACACAGTACTGGTTAAAGCAGTGAAATTTGACACTGTGTGCCCTACACTGTGTGTCCTTGACTCTGAAATGTTCTAGATAATCAGGATTTTTGGGCTCTCGGTTAGTTGTGGGCTGTTAGCAGTGCAACTTTGCCACAGTATGTACATATAAGTTGAAAAGGGCTTAATATTAACAGGCAGTACTCTGCCTTTAGTGTTAAAAGAGAGTTGAACTGTGGTTCTGGTTCTAGATTCTACGATTCAAACCCAAAACTCTCCTCCAAAGTGGGTGATGCAAGAAGTGGCTGTCACTTGAAGCACACAGAGGTTCAGTCAGGCGTGCAGGTGACACGGCCCACTGTTCGATGGCGTCCGTGGGGAGGTTGGTAAGGGGCCGCTGACACCCTTCACCCCTGGGGAGTGGAACAGGACCCGTTCAGAGCAGGGCGACTCCATCCCTCATACAGTGACAGGCTCCTCAGTCGCACCCTCTTACACAGTTTGTAGGTGTTTGAAAGGCGTTTACACATCACCTTATTATCGAACGAAACGTGAGCGAAGGCGCTGTTTAACGTTTTGAGAGAATCTGTAAACGGCAACATCAGCTGCTGCAGCTTTGATAACAGTGTGTCATTGTTCAGGGTATAAATGGCTGGGCACATACAGAGCTGTGCAAAAGTCTGGAGGAAAACAATCACCAGTAGCAGTAAACAGTAAAGCAGCACATTGTGATTTTATATTAAATATCTGCATTTTATTTATTGTCCTGCAGTTGTAGCCCAACAGAAATGAATCTTGTCCATAATGCCAGTCTGGGTAAACTGGGTTTGTCCCAGTTTCTATGGCTCATAATTCTTATATCTGTAAGGTTGTGTGTGTCAGTGTGTTGGCTTAACCATTTTTAAAGCTGTTCTTGAAAGTCCTAAAAAGAAATGGTCCATAATGCTTCTTGGTTTGAACATACAGGTCTAGGAAGAATATTTAGCTGATATGGAACTACTGTGTTTTTTTCATATCAGTCTGTATTCTACTCCCTTGACCAATTAAATTAAAAAGTGAAAAATAGAAACACTACATCTATATGTACATCTGTATAGCACAACTCTAATCGTCATTTAAAAATACATTTTTCATTGGCTTTAATGAACACTGAACAGCAAAAACACTTTGATTCTATTGTCATTTACATAATTTATATAATCATTTAGTGAAATACTTAATACCAAGACTAACTGAGAGCCCAAAATTCCAGAGTCCAATTATCACACTTTGTACACTTTCATCATTTATTATTATTGATCATAAATTCACATTTGTGTAGTAATTATTTGCATTTCTTTTTAATGAGCTATATATATATAGAATACTACACTGAGACGTGAACTGGACCTTCTACAACTTGAAAGAACTCTTCCAAACACTTTTATTTTTGCGTGTTTGTCTAATGAAGCCTTCGTTGAATTAAAACAGCTGTTCTGTTTGTGGTCCTTACAGTGATGGGAATATGCATTGAGAAGTCTTTATAGAATTTTCTGTTACTGCACTGATATGTATTTGCATTTATTCTAAGAATTGATTGTTTCTCCTCCGGGAGAAACACAGTTATGGTCCAAATAGATCATTTGAAACCATTTTTGTCTGGCTTAAGACTTTTTGCACAAAACACACACACACACACACACACACACACACATATACACACACAGTGTTACAGCTGATAACCTTATGTTTCAATGCAACAGTAACAAGGAGCAGAATTCCTTTCATTCTCTCTTCATCTGGTAAAGAGAGGCTGGATGGTTTCTCCTTTTTCTTGTCTCCTCTGCCCTCCCTGGCTGATAGGAGAGTCAGACTGAGGGGAGAAGAGGAGTTGTACAGGCAGCACGTTTGGTATGCACAGGAGTGACCACACTTATCTGCTCGTCAGTCGCCATTCATTATCAGCAGGCCACGTGAAAGAAAGACAGCAGGATTCTCTAACTTCTTTCATTTGCTATATACACACACACACACAGACACACTTACACAGTTTTTCATGAACTTATTTTAATTATGCTTCACATTTCCTCACATAAAATGTAAAACAGTTGGCCTGTCCAGGCTTTGCCAACAAGTACCTTCTTTCATAGCAACTGTTGCTAGGAACTTTATAAAAATCCCATTCAATCTATGGCCTCATGAAATGCGATTTCTGACTGTTTTGGAGGGTTCTTAGTTGAACTGTGAGTTATTTTTTTCAGTAACACTCAGAGAAGACATTTCAGTGGGCTGCCAGCTCTCAATTTTAGGCAGGAGGATTGCCAGCTCTCGTGGATTGCGTGGATTGCCAGCTCTCAATTTTAGGCAGGAGACTCAGAATTTTGGGTCTTTTCTTAAATTCTCAGCAAGGGGTACTGTAGTAAACCAAAACTAAAAGAAAATCTGACATTGAAAAAAAAAATGTAAGAATAAAAATAATAATAATAAAAAATAACCTACTCCCCCCTCCCAACAAAAAAAAACTGCATAAAAGCTTAAATGAACACTGCAAAACAACCTAAAATGAATCACGTTTCCATGATAAATCAAGATCATGGTTGATGTGCCATCACAGCCAACACTGGAATATTTTAAAAATGACTACATAGCAGATAAAGAGTGTGTCATGATAAAGAGTGGGTGCATTTGTGGTACAGATAAAAAGGAGAAATCAGTGATTTTGTAGGTCATTATTGGGTATCATACATTCTGTCTTCCTAACTTTTACACAATCTTTAAAGCAACACCGTTCAACAAAAAATAAAACAAACTAAACTAAAACCAACAAATTATGCAAAATGAAAATACAACTAAAATATTTATGCAGAATACTAATTAAAACTAAGCTAAAATTAAAACAAAAAAAAAACGGAAAAAACTAAAAAATATAAAAGAATTGAAATATAATAACTCTGGCTCTGCTGTGCACATAAATCTAAGAACAAACTAGTGAGTGACTGTCTTCAGTCTTTCTGCATGAGGACGTCTCTGATTGGATCATATCATAACATTTTGATTTTATCTATCATATTTTGATATATTCTGTATGTCACTAACATGGTCAGAGTGATCAGTGTGGAGGTACGAGGAGTGGTGAGATTTTGCCCAGAGCCAGAAATGACTTTAGAAAGCTGCAGTGTCAGGGTTCTTGCTCCAAAATCGCTCTGATATCTGATATCCATCCCACAAGCGTAGCGTGATGGAGTCCTCAGTTGAGCTACTGATGTGCTAAACACTTGTTTGATTGAATTTTACCTCTTTGTAATCTGGAGCACATATCGAAAATGTCTCCAGAGTCAAAGACTTTGTTTGGTCATTTATGAGTGGTAATGCATGTTCATATTGATGTTACTGACAAAAAAACTTTACACTTTATAGCAAGAGATGCCCTTTTTTCAAGCAGCATTCACATTATGGCAGGGAATTGTTTTTTCTAGTCTTGCCCAGTCACAAAGCTGATTCTGCCACAGATGTGCGGCGTGTGTGCTACTTTCTCAGAACCTGATGCTATATAAAGATGTGGTTTTCAAATCAGGGGGTTTTCACCCGATCCGTTTCGCCCCTCATTGCTCGCTAGCAGCTCAATGCAGAGTCACATTTCATATTTAATCCACAAAGAGTTGACAGTGTTCTGATTAGTCGGATTAACAGCATTATAAATTGTTTAAATAATAAATAGAAGTGCTTAAATAAAGAAATGTTTTATTTGATTATATTCCTTAAAAAGGGTGAGTCCCAGCCTCATGTCCGTTGGCCCCAGGACGGGCTCCGGATACAGATTAAGAAAATGAATGAATGAGTGTTACTTTAAAAAAAAATTCTCTGATTCGTCACTAGGAGGGCCTCAGCAAAAGGCTACAGTGTCATGCTGTTTAACTAAACTAATTGGAAGTTGCAAGATATTAACGACTATATTAATGTCAGTTTGACTGCACAACTACTCCCCCTCCAACGCCCCCAAAGAAGTAGTATTATGATGATCTCTAATGCACAACCGTATAAACACGTATAAAGAGCATCAATTTTTTAGTAGTCTGAACGAGACCTGGCAACACATGCTAGATAAAGACCATCCTTCTTAGCAGAGCAAGGAGAGGTCAGTTAAAGTTGGCATATTTTCAGTTTGTCTGCTGCAACTAGCAATCTGTATGAAACTAGCATTTATATACGTCTTATAGACCGCCTTCATGAAACGGCACCACTCCTCCTGGAGCTCCTGGCTCAGACTCCGCTCTAATTTAGCGTGAGTCGGATCAGACGGGACGTTTAGCGCTGAGCGATGTAGCCGTGTCCAGGCGGTGAATAATGCAGGCCTGGAGTTAGCGACAGGGCTGAGTCAGTAGAGAGCACATTTGGCAGCAGACATTATTTCCCTCCCCCGAATATGGACACACATTCTGTCTGCATTTTTAAAAAATATTCATTAGATAAATGTGTGCTTGTGTTTTTTGCAGCTCTTCATTGTGTGTGTGTGTGTGTGTGTGTGTGTGTGTGTGTTTGTGTGTGTGTGTCTGTTTGTGTGCTGCCTCACAGGCTTGGAGCCAAGCCGAGCAGGCAGCGAAAGTTCCTCCGAGATGGAGATTTCAGTCTGGCTGAGACAGGAGGTGAGAGAGAGAGAGCGAGAGAGAAAGGGAGGGAGAGAGAGAGAGACAGAGACAGACAGAGAGAGAGGGAGAGAGAGAAGAAGGAGATAGCAACACATTTGCTGTTTCAACCCCGACTGCGCTCGCGATTGACAGCCATTCTGTGCAGTTTGCAAAGAGGACCAGCCCACTTTTCCCCACCCCCTCACCCGTCAGGCTCTTGTGGGCAGAGAGCATGGAAGGCTTGGCCAATAGGATCATAAGAACAGGCAAAGAAAGAATCAGAGAGGAAGAGAAACACTGTGAAAAGAAATATCGTCACCTTGCTAAAATAATCGCCTAGGTCATTTTTTGGCAAAGTTTACTTTTTTTGCCTAAATCATCTCCTCATGATGCTGGTCACCTATGGTAAAACTACCTACACCGTCAGTCCATCAGGTAATATGATTCTACCACTTTAGGACAAGGGTCTGCCCAATGAAATGAATAGGAGCTGATTTTATTTTTTGTGTTCTGAGTTAGCAATTTTAGCAAGGTGTCGATAAGGCACCTTGTATGGCAATATGGCATACATATGGCAAAATATAACATTTTCATTGTTCAGGATATTTCCACAATGCATGATATACATCACAATATTACATTTCAGTGTCTACGAACAAGTTGGACCGAACAAAATGCATGTGCCAAACAGTAGTTCAGTGTTTAAAACAAGCAATGGTCTTTTTTATTTAAGCCGTAATATAAATGGTATTAAAGAAAGAAGCGATAATGACTGTTTATGCCGTTTCTACACACTGGCTCATAACTAGCCTATATTCTATAAACTTACTTTTTATGATATAGTCCAGTTTAAAGGTTTGGAATCAGTGATTCTACCAGTATTAACCTAATTTGTTTACAGATAAATGTAAAATAGATTCTAATTTGAGATCAAATGCTATAAAGCTTTAATAAATAGGGCTTCCATAGACTATGTTCATACCAAATCCACTAGTTGATGCTGTGGGTAAAGTCAACTAACTGAGATCATTGTCTGAAATACAAACCCTTTATTTGTCTTGTGTCTGAATACTACCCAAGATGGCAAACCACAGAGCATCACCAAACAAACTTATGTGACGTACCACTGACAAACACAGGAGGGCTGTTTACTACCATTGGCTTCCATCTAAACTGTTGAATTACTTTGAAAAACAGGATGGCATGAACTTTGTCAGTCCACCAACTAGCTCCTTAAGGCTCTATAGTGTTTACTGGGCAGGAATGACATGTTTGCTACTTGCATTTAGGTTGGTAACCACTAATTTGTTTCTAAATGAATTCCTAAAAGCATCACAAAGAAAACACAAATACAGTAATCCCCCAGTTTTACGCGGATCAGGAATCCCGGATTCAGTCACGCAGATTTTTTTTTGAGAACCGAACTCATAGTTTTTCACAATAACGCGGAAACTGCACATATCCTCCGCCTTTTTTGCTTTTTTGTGTGCATATCTCGGCCGGAAATTTAAATTAAAAGATGGGTTTACCTTGAAAAGAGGAGAATACAGGTTTAACTTTACAATTTCCTTTAAGAGTAATGCATTAAACTGAGTTTTAAATGAAATTAAAGTGTTCTGAGAGCATGTTTGGGGGCATATTTAGAGTTTACACTATGAAAATAGGCATTTTTAGGCTTTTTTTTTTTTTTTACCAAAACACAACAACAGCGTTTTTTCCACTATACACGGGTGCTCTTGGAACTTAACCCCTGCGAAGAGCGATGGATTACTGTATCCAATTCTGAAATGTGTGGTGATTGAAGCCTGCAGTTAAATCAAATGGTCTGTGTAACTTTGTGAACACAGAGTCTTTACCTTCTGGAACACAAGAACATTTTTGGCTTTTTTGAATGACAAGTTTATTATTTAAATTAATAATTGCTGAACCTACTAATAAACATGTTATGAAATGTTAGGTGGGTCCATAAAGATGAACAGAGCTGCAAAAGACTCTAAAACGAAGGAAGATCCTGTATAGGGTTGAAAATAAAATGAACATGCAGACGGCCTCATTTGAAAAGGTATTTAGATTTTTGCAGATGGCTTGAGATGTTATTATAAAAAGAATTAAATTATACTCAAAACTTGAAATGTGAAATATAAAATATAATGCATATACTCAACAGTTGAGTTTACATTTTATAAGATGTTGCTTAATATCAGTCAATTGCATAATAGTAAAAGTAATTCCTCTTGAGTGGTAGTGTAAATGCAACTGTTAAGTGTCATCAGATTATCCAGCCCTAGTTGCGAATGATCAGGCTACCGAAGGTGGCATGTGGGTAAAAAACTTGTCAGACATTTGACAGTATGTATGTTTTATTACTAAAATAAATCTACAATAAACAACAAACAATAAAAACAAACAATAAAAGCAAACATAATACTATATTATACAAAGGATACTACTTAATACACACAATACTATCTATAAAGCTACTAATCACTAACTGGTCTAATTCTTAATTGGCTTAAACACATAAACACATCAAAAGCTGAAATAACACTAGAATGATGCTTAAATAAATAAGTCAGCCGAAGTAGTCAACCACCTTAAATGACGCACAAAGCAAAGTAAACTATTGAAGTGATTGGACTGAATACAGGTGTGTCGGTTGAATCCACCCATATCAAGCCAGAAGAGGGAGGGGCCTAATTAGGCTAGTCACCTAGCAACAGTACGAGAGCAGTTTTCTGTGGGTCGGTTTTGTGTCTGAGGGGCAGCTGGGAGGAGCCACTTTTGTGATGAAACATTACATACTCAATGCCCCGGGATGGGAGGTTGGTGGGGGGGACGGTGGATCAGGGGCTTGGATTCTCTGTTGCCATGGCGACCTTTGTGCCTGGCTGAGCGGCTCTCGTGTGTGTGACTGGCTCTGACTCTAACAAGTGCTGGAATTCGTCTAATAGGCAGCAGGCTTGCAGGGCAGCTGGAGCGGGACTTCTCCATCCGCGGGGCTCAGCTGGAGCATGGTCCATGCGCAGGTAAAGCTGCTTTCATCTTTCTCTGCCGGCCCGCAGAGGGGGGGACAGGTGTCTCCTTCCATTCCTTAGCTGGACCCTGAAAGCGTGGCTGGCTTTGAGTCAGCCAACTTTTGTGTATTCCCTCCTGTGCTCGTCAAGTATATGAGCAGCGTGAGATTTGTTCTAAGTAAAGCTTTGCATGACTGTGTTTTTTGTTTGTTTTTGTTTTTTTTTTCACGAAGTGGCTTGAGTCTTGTTCAGACGTCTAACTTTTCTCAGGTTGCTCTGACAGGAGGGTTTGTGTTAACGAAAGAACAGAGACGTCATCTTTTTCTTTTCTTCCTGCCGTTTGTTTGGAGCTGTTTTGTTCCTCATCGATTTTCACTTGGAGGCCTAGCAAGACATAATACGAACACTGAAGGCAATATGTCTTTCACCAGCATGTAAGTACAAAGCGGATTGATCTGTTTCCTCACCGAAAGTTGGGAACCGCACGCATGTAAGCAAATCTACGAGGAAGAGTGCGAGAGGGGCGAGAAGGAGGTGTGTGTGTATGTGGGGGGGGGTGGGGGGGTGCTCTGTAGCTCACTGGTGTGTTTGGTGGTGTTTGGGTTGTGGGCAGTGACTGAGGCAGGTGGGGATTTGGGATTGAAAGGCAGATAGTGAGGAGTTTTGGAGGGGAGATACCATCAGCTCATTCGAAGCTCAGATGGCTTCGGAGGCTGGATCAATAAACCCTCCCATTGTGCCGTCCAGAGCATGGTCGGGCGGATTGGACTGTCATCGATCCCTTTCAGCCTGGCAGTAATTAAAGCTGGTACGGGCCTAACGAACAGCAGAGGAGCCTTTGATTGAAACTCTGATTCTCTCATTTTGGTCGTATTGGGGCCGTGTTCAAGAGGAGCGGAGATAAGGTGGCTGAAGCGGCCAGCCGCTGCTCTGAGCGGCCTCATAACATCCTTGGTATGAAACATGGCTCACCTATAACACCTCTGGTGTTTCTGTGCCTGTGGGGATTGTTTGCACTTGGGTCTATGATGTCAAAAATGTAATAGCAGGGAAGTGTGGTACAGTAATGTTTCCTAATTAAAGCTACTGAGGACGAACTATTGAGAGGAGTGACATGATTCGTACCACCCCGCAGTTTTATACCTTTCTTCCTGAGAGTGTAAGGTGTCATCATTTCTGATTTATTCCTTTGAACTTGTTGGCTGTACAGTTTCTTCGTACAAGTAAATATTAGTTTATAATCAAGTTGCATTACTAATCATCTAGCTAGCTAATAACTTTAGGTACAAGCAGGTGACCCAAGTAACCCTGAACACAGTATGTCCTGAAACAGGGCTTGCTGGCTGGTCAGGCCTGCAGATATTGCCCTTTTAACACCAAAGCTACTGGAGTGCCTATAGCTCCCCCTTGTGGAGAATCTCTCGGCTGCTGAATGTGAGTGAGGAAGCTACGAGCCGACTCTTTAGACTTAATAAGCCTAATTTCACAGGGACTTTCTCTTGGGAAAAGAATGGAAAGTTCATTGAGGGCTTGGAGCATGCTTGCTAGCAGGGTGTGCTCTTCTGACTACGCTCAGCTTGGGGCAGGGCTCAGCTGGGGACAGAGTGCCGGGAGGAGGCAGGTTAGATGTGGGAAACTGAGCAATCATCTCTACCATCCTGTCAAAGAATGGGCTATTACTGCTGCTGATGATGCACTTTTGGTCCCAGCAGGGACATCTGCGGTGATTATCACCACTGAGGGCTGCTCCGAGATCCGCCTGTCTGATTTACGGCCGGCACATGTGCAGTTTCACTCGGGCAGTCGCTGAGGACCTCCTCTCCGGAGCGGGACACTTATCAAATCAAAATAACACATCCTCATATAAATCATTCTAATAGCCGTTCAGAAAACAATAGCCGCTTTAAAGCAGTGTGAAATGGACGGTTGCGACTGGGATATATGGGTTTGTGGTTATCTGTAGTTGTATATGTTGTCTATACAGACATTTATATAATAATAATAATATTACTGCGTTACCGTTCAATAAGAAATCCGGTCATGTCCGCTGTTTTTTCCCCCGACCGTTTGCGAATCACAGTAGTGTTTAAATAGCCTACTGTTGTCTGACGGTGCGCAGGGAAGTTGATCCCAGAGCTCTTTGATGCTTTTCTAATGTTCTTCCCTGTCACCAGTTTGCATGTTGATACCTCTAAGCATCTCTCTCTCTCTTTTTCTGTCTCTCTCTCTCAGGAGCTGCAGTTTGAAAGACTGACTCGAGAGCTGGAGGCTGAGCGTCAAATAGTTGCCACCCAGCTGGAGAGATGCAAACTGGGATCTGAGACTGGCGGCAGCATGAGCAGCATAAGGTAAGGAATTGTGTGTGTGTGTGTGTGTGTGTGTGTCTGTGTTGGGGAGGGGGGGTTTGGTTGTTTGTGTGTAAGATCATTTTTTTTCCCTGTGTTTTCCCTGTCACAAAAAAGCTTATTAGGCTCATCTGGGTGCTGCAGTTATTGTTGTGACATTCAAAGCATCCCATAGCAACCCTATAATTAACATAATAAATTACATTTACATTTTTATAAAATGGAATGGGGGTGGCATGATGGTGCAGTGGGTAGTAGAGGGTCCTAAATTCAATTCCAGGGCTTTGCAACCAAGCGTCCTTTCCGCAGGTTCTCCCTGTGTCTGCTTGGGTTTCCACCAGGTTCTCTTGTTTCCTCTCATAGCTTACACCCCAACTGGAGATGCTTAATTGCACCTAATTGAGACTGTGTGTGTGTTTCTCTTCCTTTTGCTCAAAGAACCCTGGGCTAGCGGTTCAAATGGAAGGATGGATGGATGGAATGGATGAATGGATATAATAAAATTGGTTTAAAAAATTTTTTAATCATCTGAAAATATGTTTTTATACCAGCCACTGATGGTTTATTGATGGTCCTGTGAAAATAGTATCAGATGCCGATTGGTATACATGCATATATGTCTGGATAGTGTTTCTTAGAAATGCTGGTTGTCTGTATATGCACAAACATATATATATATATATATATCAAGTTACTTCAAAACTGTAATGCGTTATTTATTACTTGTTAATGTCATTTCAAAGTAATTCGTTACATTACAATATTACTGTATTTAAAATGTAAGGCATTACACTACTATTGCATTAC
>JBBPCY010000001.1:10424776-10427276 GCA_037974405.1 Brachyalestes nurse
CATCAGAGCAATAGGTGATGTTTTCAATATTAATCTACAATGTAGCCAATAATAAAAACAAAGGAAATAGTTGAATGAGAAGGTGTGTCCAGATTTTTGACTGGCAGTGTACAACAGACATAAAGGATTTTGCTCGAATAATGCTGGTCAGTCTGCTGCATTGTACTCAGATCATTTCTGAATATGTTTCTATCTTGTGGATTTAGATCATCAGTTCTATCCTTTTTGAAATCTGCTGATGTTGACAGTGCATTGATGCATTGCTGTATCTTTTATATAGGGCAAGGAACATGTTAAGGCTATCACAGCTTGTAGCGCAATATTCAAAGGATGAAATTGTATCCATATCATGCAGCCCTCGTCTTCAGTGCCCTGAGCTTTATGTATTGAGTCCATTTTTTCTGTTGTTTCATATTCATGGGACAATCATAGTGCCTCTGCTTCTCAGGCCGAATGATACATGCCAGATCAACAGCATTAGCTCCCTGTGAAAATACCTCCTCCTCCGTCCCCCTCCACGTTCTAGTACCGTGGGTGAGGTATGTGTGAAGTTGCTGGATGGGTTGTTCCCAAAGCGCAGAGCTGTATTTACTTTAGGAGTGAGTGAGTGAGAATCGGTGCTAACAGCGATCAATGAAATATTGCACCACAGATCAATCAGTGTTTTAAGATCGTTAAAAGCATTTCTCACAGTGTGGTCTTGATGGACGTACACGCCAGCACTCATACACACACACACACACAAACACTGGGCAGGGCTCATAATATGTAATGCATATGTGGGTTAAAAAGAGCATATTTCCTGGGCCAGTAAATAATCTCATAGAAGGATGTAATCCCTAAGGAGATCTATTTGGGTCGTTCTCAGCCAGCCGGCATCTGCATGAACTGTTAGATTCTCATGGCCAGGCTATAGACATGGTCCCATTTGGGACTGGTCAGTGAGACGTGAGTTCGAACTTGATGTGCATATTGTAGTGACTATTAAGTGAGTTTTTAAAAGGCTATAAAAATAGACTGAAGACTACACAAATAGCAAACCGAGTGCTTTCTTTAAAGATCATAAATGCGTTAATTGAACAAGACAAACTGAAGCATTTAGGAAGATCAAAAAGCAAAACTTGTGATAAAAATATAAATGAGTGCATCCATCAGGCAGTTTCTTACTGTAGGAGAGATCAGTAGGAGAAATGAGTTGTGTATCATTATCATACAACAGTTTTATCTTTTTAAAACTGAGTAATCAAGATTAATTAGGTATAATGACAGTCCGAGACAACACTTCTTTTCACCTTAGATTCTTCACATCACCATCCTGGACTGGCTTTGCCGCATTGGGGCAGACGCAGCTCCAGACCTGCGCTACTTATATGAGAGCGGTTATGGGAAATAACAGGCTGTGCATGGATATTTGCGGTAGTTATGGGCTAGTTTCTTCTGGAGAGACCCTTGGGTGTGTCCTTCTCTCCTCCATGGCTCCTCTGCCTATTAGCCACCTCTGGGGGAAAGAGTTCGCCACAGAAAGACTCATTGTGCTAATTCGCTTACTCGTTTTGGCCTCCATTTGTAAGGATGATTATTATTGTTACATGACCTAAGCAGCTAACCAATACGGCTCTGCCTTGGCCGAGCACCCCTAGCCACAATTACATGTGACGTCCCGGACGGATTTTGAGAAGGGGGGAAAAAAAAACAAATAGTGGAGGCAATTTGGAGCTCTTTGATGCATTTCTTTGGATCTGTAGAGGCCGGAGAGAGCAGGGGTAGAAATAAGATGGTTTTCAAGGCCCATTGTGCACTTTCATCGGAGAAGACAGTGGCCTTGTGAGAGAGCCTGAGATGGAATGCAGGGGGCATACCTCTCACGAAAAAATTTCGGTCAGGTTGCCAACTTCCACAGTACCCATGATATAGCATTTCATTTATTTCTCCGGGCGGTTACTGGTAACATGTGTTTGTGGGGTGTCAGTATTGATGGAATTGTATACCTGGCCGCCCTCCAAGTGTAGCTGGTATGTGTTTAAAATGCTTTGAGGAACAAAACAAGCTTTTGTTGCTTGTCTCTTTTTCTTTTTTCTTTTTTTCCCTGACTCGCGGGGGCTGTGGAGTTGCACCGGAAACTGCTGTCGTTCTGAAAGCGTTCGAACAAGGCATCTTTGGAGAAGGGGAGGGGAGTGCAACAGAAAAAAAAAATGCTGATGCATATAGATACAGATACAGTTTTCATTTCACCACACCATGTTATTAAGAAATAGTTGTGGCGGTACGTGGTTCCAGGGCAATTATGCCACAGCTTATTTTAGGTATGTGTTCATTAGTTGGCTCTTTTTTATGGTTAATGACAGGAAAAAAAGCATGTTTGTGCAGAATGCCCTAATTTGTCTTTGGTTAGGGATGAAATGATTCTCTCTTTTCCTTCATTTCCCGTTCCAGTCCTCTGCGAGAGCGAACCAGAATGGGTGGAATTAGCAGTGAGATTCGAACAAACTGCCCCCTCACC
>JBBPCY010000001.1:10434776-10453524 GCA_037974405.1 Brachyalestes nurse
TGGGTGTTAAAGGAGCTGGTAGGGCCTTTGTCAGGGTATAACTCCTGAGTTTAGCACTTTCTGATCATTAGTCAGTTTCGTGAGGAAGGAAGGGGGGGGGGGGATTAATTTAAATGCTGACTTGTATATTTCTCTTTAAAACAACTCTCTGGCACCTCACCAAATAATTATAAAGCCATTTGGGAATAAAGGTTATAATGCCATTGACTTTATGTACATGTGAGTGAATGTTGTTCAACAATTTTTGAAATTATTTTTTATGGCATAATTAAGGGTGAGGTCTGCAAGACCTACAGCGGTGGGGGAATCAAAGCTGAGCTGCATTAGCAGTCACCACCGCCACCATCACACAGCCCACTGTAGCCAAATGTTTAATCATAGACCAAACAGAAGGGAGTGGAAACAAAGCTAACTTAATGATTGGTTCTATTTAACTAAAAATACGCCAGTAAGTCACTGCTCCGCAAGGTGACTGCAGTATTGAGACTTTACAGTAGACTCTTAAATATATAGTGTTTTTTAGATACGAGGCCAAAGAAGAACCTCTTTTTCCCTAAAGAACTTTTCAAATGGTATTATTTGATTGCTAAAAACCGTTTAAGAACCATATATGTGGAGAGATAGAGAGAGAGTATATATATAGAGCAGTAGATTTAGCTTTGAAAGAAAAATTCACTTTGCATTATGAGAAATTTGGAGATATATTCTTCAGGGCACTGAAAACATAGTCCAGACAGTCTTATAATTTCTGTCTGCAGCAGTGTGTGATAATGAATGTGATGTATCCAGTCCAGTGTGCTAAATTAGCCAAATGAGACCAACTAGGCCGGAGCTCTCTCAGTCAGTTCCCTGTGTGAATGGTAATATCCCGCTCTAAAGCGAGTGTATGAGCGTTGTGCTCCCTGAGAATCAGGCTGCAGATCTCCCAGGGTGACCGTAATTCCCCCTGCCCAGGGCCCACAAGACTCATCATTTACACAAGGTAAACATCATGAAGCTGAGAATTTGGAAAGGCAGGGGGGTTATGTGGTTAAACATGTTTTTGAAGTGGAGTTCCCCATTTGTAAATCACTGTAATCTAAGCCCGGCGCATGTGGGCCCCCGCACACTCACTTTTTAACACAGATGTGCTATATAAAGGCCTACCTATAAAAATGTGTTAAACACAACATGCTGCGCCAAAGGGTTCGTCCCGACGCGCTGTTTTGTTTTTTAAGAACTCTTGAACTGAGCTGCTTTTTTCTGTAGTAGAGGTGGCTCTATTGTTTGTAATATGCAAAAGATTTGTTTCACAAAGAACTCTGGTGCAGAATATTTGCAGTAAGAACAAATGAGTGTCTCATCTATCAAATTACTGCCTTTTGTTTTGGTACAAATTACATCAAACATTTTCTAGCCAAGTGTTATACAAATAAGACATGCTGTTATATATCCCGGAACAACACCTCCTGTCTCCAAGCTTTACAGAAGATGGGAAAATATTAGCAAATGTATGTTAATGCAGCAGGATTTCATTCCTGGTCATTTTGAGCTGTTCCTTCTGGTCCGTGTAAACATTGGTTCATATTATACAGTAAAAAATGAAAAAGGACAAAAACGGATACACAAGCTGAGCTTCGTTCAGACAGCGACGATATCCGTGTATGCATACATGTATAAAACATACATCATGCATGACCCCACATCCTGTCTGTATTTAGAACCATATGTGTGTGCGTAAGTAGGTTTTATGCCCTTAAAGAATCAGCAAAAGAAAAAGACATATGTAATTGTGTGCATGTGGAGAGGGGGACCCATTTGCCTGGCCTCTAGCTCAACTGTAAATTGCCTGATGGGTTAGCTAGGCCATGCATAAAGGGCTTTTTGCATCCTTTGGTTGCTTCTCCATTTTGCCATGGCTCTGGGAGTGGAGATGAGATCTTATAGAGGTAATTATTTCTGAGAGCCCCCCGCCCCCACCCCCCCAACTCCATCACACTGCCCCCTCCCCAGCACCCCCGCCCCAAACATGTATTAAAACTGGAGGAAGAAGAGGAGGCCTTTGTTTGGCTCACGCTTAGACAAAGGGCCTGGCTGACTTTGGAGATGAACAAGTCTTTAAATGCTGCGGCTTGATGCTCCCTGAAAGCCGAAAGAGCCAGGCTTGCCCGTCCCGGCCCTTTTGTTTCTTCTGAGTGATAATGCTTCAGGAGGTTTCCAACTAGGGCCAAATTACCAGTGCTGGAGTGAGAACCATTTACATAGCAGCTGTAGGCCAACAACACACACTAATGGACATGCCCTGCTTTTGTGTGGTGGTGAGTAGGGGGTGTGTTTTTTCTGTGTCTACGTGTGAGCATAAAAGGAGGGATGTGTTCTTGTTTCTGCCTGATGCAAACATGTATGAAAAAAAGACACAGTCGCTGAATTGGTTTAACTCAGATTGAGGATGGTGAAGAAATTCTGAAATTCTTTGTTCCCGCTGCGGCCGGTTCTTCGTTCGTTTTCTATCTGTGTCTGCATTTCGTTGCGATGACACGGATGTCGTTTTAATGGTCTGAATTTTTTCTTTTTTTTCTTTTTTTTGAGGGCATACAGGCAATTACAGCAGTTACTTTTCAAGATCATCTCCCCAGACAGTGTTTTCCAGAGGTTTGTAACCATCATTTGTGGCCATTACATAGACTGAAATGGGAAGGCAGTGGAGTGTAAGATATGATATACAGCCAAATCGGTCTCATCATTCTGTTAGCCATGGGTGATGTACTAATGCAAGGGCATCCATTTTCCTTTGATTCCTCACACAAAGCAGGGCGGACACAGCAGCCGCTGCATTCCACTGTGATTAGAGAGACGGACTGGGGCTGCTAGCTTTTTTCCCTCTCACATATGTTTTTGCTGTCTTACCTGAGGGCGCTTTTCAGTCAGCCACAAGCCCTCCTGGAGCTCCTTCAGGAGCACAAACACACCAACGACTGTTAATTCTGCTCATCTGAGCATTTGGAGTCAAAAAGTCATTTCCTTCATAACCGCCTTGGCAGCAAGAACAGACTATGGCACAGTAATACATTCAAGTTGGGTTCCAATGCGTAATACGGCCAGTAACGCCATGTTAGGAGTGTCCCCCAAAACAGTAAACAAGTCATCCTCTAGAAATAGGCCATCCTATGGGAAAGTAAAAACGATCAGCACTGGCTGTGTGTGTCAATAGAGATTTTGATTCCATGGACGTAAAATGTCCCAGGAGGGCCACAGCTGGCTCTGAGTTTGTATTGCTGTATCATTAAATGGAGACAATGCCTAACACAATGCCTAGCATTTTTCGTATCATAGGTTAATCTTCATATGCGGCATTATTTTTTCAAAGACTAGCAATTTTAGACTCAAAACCATTTTTCGGATGGCAAGCACTCAAGATGGAGTCAGTTCTAAATAATTCTGCCTGTCCCACCGTATTATAATTACTCCGTGGTTTTTGTGTGCAGAAAGTCCAAAATTATTTTTGAAAACGGCCAGCTAGCCCTAAACTATTTTTGAAAAGGCATGTTTCAGGGCTGAGTCTTCCTTTTGCTGTTTTTCTTTCAGCGAGATCCCCCCTTTGAAAGTGGGTAATACAAAAGCTAAATTGTTACCTCATGTTTTCATAGTCTGTTTGTGCCCACTGACAGTTATAATTTGCAGAAATTGCAATGATTATCCACATTAACATACCTGACTGCAGCCATTTATGCTTATTTACAATACAAAGCCCTCCTTTTGGATCCTTGGAATGCTTTTTTTTTTGCATACTAATGCGTATTAATTCTACCCATGAAAAACCTATTTTGGTTTTTTTTCCCCCCTCACTCTTCTGCCCATGCCTTTGTAGTTGTTGAAGAGCAGGTAGCACGTTTCTAAAGCGGCTCTTTTTAGACATGCAGGAACGTGATACCTTTAGAAGCAAATGCAGCTGCGGTGCTGTGGCAGCCCCTATTTACCCACGTTTAAAAAAAAAAAAAAGCAGATCTTTTTTTTTTTGTTCTGGCCTGAACAATAACAATAAGCCTAGCTTAGCGTGTTGAATAGCGGGCTGCGACAAAAGGTGGATGGATGGTTTTAAAGTGCGGCCTACGTGACCCGGGAGAACGCGTAAGCAGGAATAGGGATGACTGGAACCGGTGAGGTCGGAGTTGTGGAATTAGCAGAAGGAGCGTTGATGTGGCCTTAATTCAAACAGGAGAGGCAAATTGCTTGGCGGCGTTTTTCATTGTGCCGTGACACCACTGACACTAACAACAGCAGATAGTACAATGCTTACTGTCACAGAGCATTAAGAGAGACAAGGCATTGTCAAAGCGCAGAGACAGGCAACATGGAGCTCAGATAAAGCAGCAATTAACTGATTGCCTAAAGCAGTACAACACCAGACTAGTGTTAATATGAATGTGTGATGATATGGATGGATTTCTGCTTGGCCACACACAAACACATGCTGTGGTGAAACAGTGGTAGTGCACTGCTTTTGTGTGTGTGTGTGTGTGCGTGTGTGTGTGTGTGCATCCAACACCCCTGTCATTAGCTATCATCTCTTGTAGAGTGTGGGGCCCAAGTCCTATCACTCCTGATTAGGCTGGGGGCCCGTGATGGCCGTGGCGTTCAGGTGTCAGGCTAAAGTTAGTGACCCCTTCCTCCACAGCATAGCCTTGCCTGCAAGTAATTAGTCCTGACTCCAGCCATCACGCCATGCCTTCTCTTCCCTCCCCCTCCTCCTCCTTTCACTCTACTGACCTTGCATCCTGCCCCTCATTCAGTGGACCAGGCCTGTGTGTGGGTGGACTCTAGACGCTAGGAATATTTCTTTCTTTATTTATTTACCTGTTTATGTATTTTGTCTACTAAAGCTTGCAAATGAAAGTCAAATGCCTCCGTGAATGCGCCTCATTTGCCGAAGAGATTTATTTGACTTTTGCCTGTCTTTTTTTTTGAAGTCTGCTTCTGATGCCTCGGTAAGCAGGCAAGGTGGTTTTCATTCTTGCTCTCTCCCTATCTGTCTTTCTCTCTCTCGCTCTAACTGCCTCTCTTTTCCCCTCGCCCCTAGCCCCTGCACCTCATCCATCAGAACAAAGTATGGAATTGATAGCCGGTATTGATTATCCCTAGCCATGCCTAATCGTCGCTAACCATTGGAAGCTTTGCAGTTTCAGCCCATGTCATTCCAGGGCCGGCGCTAATACAGCTGGGAATTTCGACTTAATACTGTCGTCATGTTCTCTTAGTGGCTCTGTTCAAAGCCATCACCGTCCAATCTGCGGCCAGCAGCATGCGCTAAAGCGTCCAGCCTCCTCAGGCCTGGCGCTAGAGCCTCAGAAAACATTGCAGCTGCAATCCATCAAAGATCAATGGACATGGTGAACATAACGTGTAAAATAACAAATAATAACGGTCAAACAGACCCGTCTTCTCTAAAAACATGCTTTTGCGTGTGTGCCCCCTCTTTGTTCATGCTCTGTGTTTCTGGCATCGTGGGGAGCCATTATGCGCACGGGTTAGGAAGTTGATCGGGAAAATGTGCTCCTAGCTATCACCGCATTTGAACCTTGCTAATGTATGTAAATGAAAAGAAGTCTGTCCTGGGGATCGGCGCGGTTTTAAATGAAAGGCGAGTGTGATGAAGGCGCTATCAGAGAGAGCCCGAAAGCGGTAGCTGATGATTTCTTGCCTGCTATCTCTCCCCGCCATCGCCATGGCCTGCATTAAAGACGCCCGACTCATCAGACAGTACAGTAGGCAACACTATTTTACGAAAATTATCTCTGGGGCGAAGGCTTTTTTCTCTTAATCAGAAGACACTAGGGCTGCTTAAGTGGAGTGCTCCACTCTGCAATCACGCTGGATTTTCATTTAATTTGTTTGTGTGAAGGAGGAGCTCCTAAGGCATGCGTATGAGTGTGTGCGCATGTCCCTTTTTTTGCCACAAAGAAAGGGCGCTCCTCGTGTTGTTTTATAGTGTGCATCCGTGTTAGTCTGTCCATATGAACTGGAGTGTTTTTTTTTCTTCAGTACTGTTATTATGCTTGATGTGAATTAAGCAAGTTGCACATGCACACACACACACACACACACACACACACACAAACACACACTCTTGAGGGACTTGGTGAGCTGACAATGGGCCGTGTTAAGTGCAGTCATTAGTGAGCAGGGTTGCTGATTATTCCCCTACTGTGTCTAGGTGTGCAGGAGAGGCACGGAAGCATTTGCATAATGTATGGTGTAAGAAACATTCCCAACATTTAGAAGCAGTGTGAGGTGATTAAGTGCTCATTTATATCTTTCAGAGCTGCTGAGATCCACTCTAGCGCTCACAATTATAACCAAGGATACCTGAAACAAGGGTTTCCCTCCAGGTCTGCCGCATTCTTTTATGAATATGACTGAGGTTAAAAACGCTGCCGTAATGTGTGTTTTAGCCTTATTATCCGTTGCAGAATGAAAACATTTCATACTTGAAGGTTACCCACTACAAGTCAGTAAGATTTGGTAGAAAAAATCGCATCTAATGTCATTTCTTATACTAATATTGTACACTCTCTACAAAGTAAGGCAGCGTATTTAAGTCAGCAAAACCTGTATGTGGTACAATACTTATGTCCCACAATATCAATACTGTTTTCATTAAAACAGTGGTTTCCATAACAAATGGAAACAGTTCACAGCCTGTGTGACCTGCCTTGGTTGACAAGGAATACAGCAGGAGTGCTGTGTGGATATACTTTGGAAATAAAGTGTATTAATGTGTGTTAATGGTGCGTCAGAAAAGGGTGCTAACACATTAAATCCAGCCGAACATCTTAAGGACTGGCCCGATAATCAGTACAGAGTTTGGTGATCGGTCACATTTTCAGTATCACTGATACATTGTGGTATTGCTGAAACACCCAACATTTAACATTAACCTACCATACTGATAAATGCTTATTATCCTATTCTTAGGTTACAAGCTGTTAGGACTAACAACAAATAATGATATTTCCCTGCTGAGGGGATCTTTATGTTGTCTTCCTAGTCATTCACTTCTAAGTCATTTGAACTAATTTGAACGAGTGAGTGTGCAACACAGATCATTGATTAAAGGGGATTATGACAATAGATAAGAAAGATAGAAATCAAATAGCAGATTAGTAAGTTTATATAGTCATTTGTTGGGAGGTAGCAGTAGTGAGATTAGCAAAAAGAGACTGATCACAGGGCACTAATGGGGATTTGTTTTTCTCTACTGTTAACTGGAGGACTGAGCTGCAGTCAGTGTCTTTCTCCCCCTGCCTGACTCCCTGTGTCCTCTAGCCTCTTCTTTTTCCCTCTGCCTCTCTCCCTGCTCCTCTGCAAGGCTATTAAGGCAGTGTCTTTAGCTTGTCAGATCATGGCATGGCAGAGGGGAAATATTCCATCCGAGAGGCGCGTTCTCTCCAAATGCCGCAATTAGGAGTGTCAGCTAGCGGACTCAGCCCCGTCTGATGGTATGTGTGTGTGTGTGTGTGTGTGTGTGTCTGTTGGGGGTATCAGGCCTTGGCTAGACGTGGGTGGACCCCAGTGTCCCCCTCCCTCGGCAAATGTGGAAACGGCGTTCTCTGTTTGATAAAAGAAAACAGACGTTGCAGGCAGAAAGCCCCGTGAGTTAACAGCCAGCGAGACGCTCTCGTGGGTCAAGTGCTGCATTTGCATTTTGATGGGATGTTATCGAGTAATTAATGCACCAGTCAGAATGCATTACCCCAGGAGTGAATTGAAAGGTTCATTACCAAATCGCCCCTCACTCCAGGAATAGGTTTTTCTTTTGGCTCTGTTTTTTTTTTTCTCCTTGTCTCCAACATGTTGTTTTTTGCGCTCTGGTTCGCCCCTGTCGGCCATAGCGGAAGGGATAGAGAGGTGAACGGCGCCGCTTAATAAGGGCATTCACTTTGGAGAGCGCTTGTCTTAATAAATGTACACATCAAGGCCCTGCTGCCATGTCACTTTAATTGCTTCTCCAGCTCCTTAACAAGCCAATCTTCATCAGCGCGGGGCCTGTTATGAATAACAGAGGCATGGGAGGACCTCCATGCTTAATAAAAATGCACCCGATTTATTAGACTAGAGTGCATTGTTTATAAAGAGCCTTGCAAGCAGCGTGTACTCGCTCATTACGTGGAGAAAGAGGCAAAGCAAATGGAGATGGCCATTTGACAGCTCAGATATGGCTGAGCTACCGTGGCCCAGAGAACATATTTATGTAGGCATAGAAGTTATGATGAGTGTCTGTATTGCCAAGCAACAGAACAAGTAGGAAAAGAAAATCAAGATAAGAATAATAGGTCAGTTTTATAATGAAACCTCCTATCCCCAGATGATTGAACATTTACAAGAGAGGAAAAAAACATTCCTGGAATTAGCTACCTTTATGTAATGAGGTGTTTTTTCTGTGTAACTGCAGACTGTTTCTGTTGGTCATCACTCAGGGTGTAAAGGGCAGCTGTCACTTTAAGTGGCGTTAAAAAATTGAAAAACCGATCCACAGTCTTTTGATAGGACTTTAAACAGCTGCATTATAGAGATTTCACACAGTGACGGACTAATGAAACTTCTTTGACCTATACATCAGGCCTTGGCCCAGGTGGGTCTCCCCGTTCTGCTGTCCATGCACACTACCATCCAAAACCTTTCTGCTTCTCATTGGGCTCCACATCAGGCCTCCTGGCTTCTTCTGGGCTCGGCCTGGTGCAGAGGGAAATGCGAGTGCGGCGGGAGATTAAAGCCGGGAATCAGGGCCGTGTGAGCAATCATCATTTCACGAGAACATTCTTTCATCTTCCCTTTTTCCAACCCAATGCTAACAGGGGCTCATGTCACAACACCACTGTTGCTTTTATCTTCCTATAATAACTCTGTACAAAAAGAACGAAAGGAAGAGGGAGGGAGAGGCAAGGGCTGGGGGGGGGAGGGGGGGGCTGGGTGCGCAAGAGTGGCCTGTTCTTTCTCTGCCATCACTGTAAATTTACACAAGGCCCTGTGCTGTTATTGGAGCAGCCTCTTTTATATCATCAGCCTTGTCGTCAGCCGGGGCCTAAACCCAAAAATATCCCACCCAGACATTTATGCCTATTGTTCTTCTTTTTTAGAAAATGAAATCCCGCATTGTGTCCAGCTGCCGGCGTTCTGAGGTTAATAAGCCGGGTGGACGTAAGCAAACTATTGTGCGAGTTGCCACATCTCAGCTGGGGGGCCAAAATAGTGGCGGACGGTGGGAATAGCAGTGGCTATTCCCAATGCAACAGCTCCTCTAGTCTGTTCTTCATCAGAGGTAGCAGGCGGTATCGGGGACCAACTTTTCTCCTGGTCCATCAGCGTCCCATCAGCAGGTCTCACACACACCAGCAGGCCCGCGCCTTTTGTTCTCCCACAGGTTAATAGAAATGGAGGAGATGGGCCGAGGAAAAGCAGGGCAATTTTCTGCTATTTAAGCTTGGGGAGATGGCACTCTTCAGGAAGCACTGGAGGAGTGAGAGAGTGTAATGGGCGTTCAGAAAAAGAAGGGAGAGTGGATGGAGTTACTGGAGGAGAATCTTAAGATTTAGGCATGCATGGAATTGGGAAGGGGGCAAAAGGTGAGATAATCAGCGATCTGAAATTGAAACCTGTCTGCTGGCCAGTTCTAGCCCAGGTCTCCCACACAAACACACACACACACACACACACAGATATTTATATATGTTATTTGATTCCACAGAAGGGCCCGGGCGATATGAAAACTTTGTGACTAATGCCGATTTAAAGCTAAAACCTTAAATGGTAACCAGTGATATCAGTTGAGTCCAGTAGTTTTAGCTGAATAGAGCTTTACTCACTGCAACGGTTTGTGTACAAAATGCACATTTCTTGTACACATCACGATTTAGGTGATGGCGATAAAATTGTGGACCTCCATTGAGATCAGTATAGACATTATAATTCAAGGATGAAGAAAGCAACGTCATGTACGTATATTTTACATACACTCAAAGTAACTAACTGTATTCACAAGCTTCAGCCAAAAGAAGAATGGCGTAGACCATGCTGTCCTCTGGTAGAGTAAGTGAGAGAGAGAGAGAGAGAGTCAGTGAGAGAGAGATAGGGAGAGAGAGTGAGAGAGAGAGAATACATTTCAGACAGCCTCCGCACTGATAGAAACTGATGTTTCTTTAATTGCCTCAAAAACAATGGCAAAGTTAATTACCTCAAAAATGAGCTGGCTCCAACAGCAAAGGATAGTATATATGCCATGTCTCGCCTGTAGCCATGTCAACAGAGGTAGTAAGAGCGCTCTTTATGAAGTACGTCATGTTGTATTATTTTAATTATTGTGTGTTGCTGTAATTTTGTTTGCGCTGGATTGTTTTGGTTTTTTTTTTTTTCTCTCCCCTACCTCGGGTTATAAAACATCATATGCGTACTCATTATTGATCTAATTCGTTAGCTTGTTGAGCCAGCCATGTGACGTCTCCATCCCCACTCCCATGACAATTACAGACAATAGACTCCCTTTTAATGTTTAAGCATGGCTCTTTTCTAATTAGCAGAAGAATGTGCGGCAGATACAATGGGTTCTGTTAGGATGTGGCCTCCAGCATGTGTTTCTGATCCTGGATCAGTCTTGCTGTGGCTGGATCTGACATTAGATTAAGGGAGGTTATTGGTGCTGCCGGAGCTGCTCCGTTAGAAGGGATGTATGTGGCTGGCTGGCTTGGCTCTGCTGTCTTCATTTTGAGTGCTGCTAAAGTGAGCAAACCCCTTCGCATTATTCACCCAGGCCGGCTGATCGAAGCCCAGCTCAATAGCACTAAACCAGCTCATGCTCCAAAGATTTGTCTTACAAAACCTTGAAAACTGCTCTGAACATCCATACATTGATTTTTGTTGGCGGGGATCTCCAGGGCTTTCATGTAGAGACAGGCTCCATGCAGAGGTGAGGAGAGGGCTTCCCCCACTAGAGTGTAGGCTGAGAGAGAGAAAAGAAGGGGGATTCCCTTTCAGTAGCCAGGCCAAAAGAATTAGCAGCATGCAAAGCCACCCAACCTCGGTCGCCCCTTATGCTGCGCTTTGCTTCCGACTCCTAAATGTACCAGCATTGATGTTTGGCTGGAGAGAATATACACTGCCCCTCAGAAGCTCAGGGTATTTTGATATAAAAAAGATGTGCGTGTTTGAAAAGGCCAGCTGCCCTTAAAACATCTCTTGACATCAACGTGCCTTCAAACGAAAAAAGTGTTACATCCTTGTTATGTTGTCACTTAAACCTTCCACCTGTTTAAACTGCCTTCGCGCCAAAACAGTTTCAATATGTTTTACATTGGAATGTGATCGTTTTGGAATATAAAGCTGTCAAATCATTAGTTAGGGAACGCTTTATTCCAAGGAAGGCACTTCAGTGAACACGAACAAGTTGCAAAAGTTGCAGTACTAGCAAAGTTAACACCTTGCTTTCTTACTCCTCAAAGGATTATTACATCAGAAGGCTTCCTACTCAGTAAACGTATGGAAACATATGCAGTGCACTAACTGAATGGAGTGTATAAGAAAGGTCTTGGGCATTTAAGGGGTTAAATGACACGTAGCAGTAAAAAAAATATACCACATTTCACAAGAAGGCAAGCTGTCCTCAGACTTTTGATGCAATGTATGTATGCACCATTTTGTTGCTTATTAATACCTAGAGGCATTTAAGTTCCCTGCTTCATCTTCACCATTTCCCCAACAAAACTAATTAAGTTGGCGGTGTGTGTGGAGTGGCAGCCGCTGCGTTTGAAAGCAAGCCGCACAGCTAAGCGCCGCAGTCAGTAGCGTCGGAGGTAGACGGCGTAATTGCAGGCGCAGGTAGTAATGAACATTAATGAATGCACCATGCACTCGGAGGCAGCTGTGTTTTATGTTCCTCCGTGTTGCATATGAGCCGCTCACCTCGCCGGATCACTGATGAAATTATTAAAGCAGCCGCCAGCATACGAATAAAAGACAAAAAAAGGGAAAAAAATGAATTCAACATCGTTATGCTGGCATCTGGACAGATGCATCTAACCCCCCCCCCCCTTTTCTCTCAATATCTAAGCAAATCTACAACTTTTTTTCTTTTTTTTTGTTCCTCTTCCTTTTGCCTTTGAAGTGATAAGGAAGTGTTAAATCAAAGTGAAGCCTAATTACATATCTTGGGACTGGCTGGTTTAAAGTCATTGTTCGTATTGTTGGGCGGGCTGCTAGGAGGGAGGGCTCTGTGTGTGTGTGTGTGTGTGTGTGTGTGTGTGTGTGTGTGTCGGCAGCACAGCAGACAGGCTGGCAGCTGCCAGTGTGTGTGCCACCTGCAGTACATCTCTCTATTAGCATAATCATCTCCCCAGCAAATGGCAATAATGGTGTCACGCACCTTTGTGTAATTGCTACTGTCATAATATATGCCAAATGATTGTGTTGTGTGATTAGACGTTGGGGGGAAAAGAGGTCTCCAGCGTCACATTCACACTCGATTGCCTTTATTTGGAGGCGCGGCGGCGAGGACACTGCTCTCACCTTGCCTCCACACCACTGCTATCATCCCCCTGTAATTTTGCCAAATGCAAATCAGGAAGGGATTACACACATTATTCGCAAATTTAACTGCCCTGATGTGTTTTGATGCCTTCGCTAGAGGTCATGTGGTACAAAAAATGAATTAGTGTTGTCAAAAATGATGTCGGTATTTGATTCTATTGATAAAAGTCTATCAAAAGTCAACTGAAACTTTTTTTTTTACAAAGAAAAACAGGCAGTATTTACCAAAAGTGAAAAACACTACAGCAAGTATCGTTTGCAATATGACTTCTATAAAGGAATACTGTATGTTCCTTAAAAGAAGGATTTACTTGTCCTCTTATAAAAGGAGAGGAGCCGAGGAAAGCATAATCATTTGATTAGTGGATGAATTGAATAAGGTATTTGATTAGAAATGGTCCTCTAGAAATAATACTTTCAGCTCTAATATGACAAGTGTCTTTGCAATAGTATGACATTATACTACAGCATTGTGTAGCTCAGCGTTTACATTCCTCAGCATCAGCAGGCCTCATTCTTAGTGTTGAATGTTTGATCCATTAGAAACACAACTGGATATTACAGAACGTAGGGGGGGGGGAAGAAAAAGGGTGAGGAATTGCAGGCCTTTGCCGCACTAATGTTTTACATAATTAGCCCACTCGCATTTTCCTCCGAGGGACGGCTCAGGCAAGCAAATGAATAGGTAATGATTGGAGTGGCCAGAGGCGCTGTGGTCTGAGCGTGAGTGGCAGCCGCCGCAGCCACTGTGACGAGCAAGGGGGCCTAATTGGGCCAGTAGAAAGGGAAAATGGAAGAGTGGAGGGGAGAGCGCGTGCAGGGGGGCAGGGAGCGCTGCATAAACAGCAGACGATCCAAACAGGAATTCTAATGGATCCTGTGCTCCGCTCGCTGACACCTCATTGCACCAAAGATTGGTATGTTTTGCAAGAGAGGCAAAAAATTATACGTGTACTAATATGGCCTATATGTGGATTTTTCGCCTGTCAGACACAGGGCTGTCTGTGGCTAGCCGCTCCGAACGCAACGTGATGTATGACGCTCCTGTCTTTCATTTGAAACGCGGCTTTGCGGCACATGCGACCCCGTCGTTTTTATAAAGCTAAACATTTTGCTCTTTTCTGTTTATTCTCACACTCTTGGGGGCATTTTTCTACACTCCCTGCAGGTGGAAGTCTACAATTTTACCTGTCAGTGACTATAAGAAAAAGCAAAATCATTTGGAAGAAAGTAGCTAAACTGCTAAGAATTTGGGGAAATTATGCTTAAAAGAATTTGATTCTTAAAATTGGTAGGATTTTGTGAGGATTTGAATTTTTTCTTCATGTTGGCCAGGGCCTAGTATTGACCCACCTGGATCAGCGGACAGTGGCCTCCCTTGCCCTCCCCGCTTTGAAGGTGGACACCCCGTTCTGAGCAATCCTGCCTAATCGTCACAAGCAGGAGGAAAACACACTGCCTTTTTAAAGCGTCTGTGTCTTAAGATGTCATTGATTAAATGTTAACTGATATACTCCAGTTGGCAGTCTTGTTAGACCTTCCAGTAGCCAAGATAGACAGTTTAGGGTCCCGGATGATCAATATTACAGATAAAGATTTCATCCATCAATGAGCTCCCAAAACAAAAGGTGTCTGTTACCTGATTAGGCCAACGGGGAGCTCTCTCTCTCTCTCTCTCTCTCTCTCTCTCTCTCTCTCTCAGACTGCCGACACAGCACAAGAGTTTCAGTCGATCGGCTACAAACATGGAGGCCGTGTAATTACCGAGCCAAACAGTCCTGCAGATAACGCGCCTTTGACTTAGCTCCGGATAAAGGTTAATCTCCCTGTCTCTGTCCAGCAAGATGGGTCCTGAGCTTATATATTTATTTAAGGCGGAGAGAGCTTCCTCCACTGAGACATGGACTCCTGTACCGTTACCGCCGAGCCTCCGAGGAAGAGTTAGAACCTGCTGCATACCAATGCCAGCCGCAAATGACCGAATCGATGGCGAAATGGCCACTGCTGTTTAAGGGTATCAATAAATGTTCCTTTACTTTAGCCTCAATGGATAAGTGTCGCAGTTAAAAGACCAGCGGATGTCTTAATTGAAAGTTAATTTTAAATCAATAGGTGAAGTCATTTAAATATTGATCCCCTTTTTCCACTCAAATTGTTGATATGTCACTTCCACTGTTCCTCTTTCTCCTCTTTTGCTAACAACTTTGTTAAAAAGCGGTCGATAAGCCGCAGTTAGTGGGTTAAGTGGGGAAAGTAATTGACAGTTGGTACCAAAATGCCATCGGGGGTATTTCAGTGCCCTTTTTGACCACGTATCTTTCACGGAGATGTTTAACTCCGTTTTTTGGCTCTAAAACGAATTTCTTTAACATAGCAGTGTGATATTGACGTGACTATAATGGCAGTTTCTAACATCATAATGGATCACAGGGCTTGTTTGTTTTTTTTTGTAGCCAATTACATTTCGGATTTCTTTTCAGCCAAATCACCTGATAAACCATAATATACCGTATACTTAAATATAACCATTCATAATTTCTAGTAATTTAAAGTTTTATTACCCAAAATATCAACTAAATGCATGCTGTGCATGTGCACCAAGTGACAGAACAGATAAAGTTGCTGTGAATATTGTCCGATTCCAATCCTGTGTGGTTCTAGTCATGCACCCCTAATTATCTAAACTTGTTAGCCAGTCCTGAGGACTGCAGAGCCAACTGACCATTAGTCATATCTTTCCTTTGTCCAAGCAAGACTGAGCTTTCAGGTCTCTTGCAGCTGGACCCTCTGCATTACTACTGTTCCTGTATGAGTGTGAGACAAATGAGGATAAAACAGAGAGAGAGAGAGCAAGAAGGAGAGGGAGTGAGAGAGAGAGAGAGAGAAAGAAGGAGAGGGAGAACAGGCCCCATTGTCCATGGCCTCTGCCTATCAGCCTAATCTTATTTATTTAAAGCATATGTCTGCTGGTACTCCTTTGTGGGGCTCTGTTAAGGAGGGAGTGCAGCATATGACATTGTTTAGGGAGTAATGAAATAGACATTTTTTGCATGTTTTTATGGGGGTTGAGGGAAGCGAATGCGCCCGTTTGTTTCCGTCCGCGGATGCCATCTCCTTGCAGTTGCCAGCGGACGGCCTCTTGTCCTCTTCCTTGCCTCGTCTGTGTCTCTCCCAGCCATTGTAAACTACACTTCCAGTTTGTGAATTTGATTTGATTCAGAACCCATGCACCCTAATTACTTCAGGCTTGTTTTTGGTTTTTTTTCTTCTTCTTCTTCTTCTTCTTCTTCTTCTATTTCACTCTTGTGTAAATTCGACCCAAAGCTGCTGCTAGCCTGTACCCAGAGAGCATGAACTCACTGAACTTTCTGCTTGTTTGCGGCTTCCACAGCGTGGCGGTTATGACCAAAACCACATCTACTGTCATGGCAACTGCCGGACCGGCCATTGTAACCACTACAATGACCTCCAGTATTTTGACTGAAAAGAAGTATTTGCTTATGAGGATGATTATTACTGCTTGTACTGTGTTTGCCAGTTTGGTTATTCCTAGTCTGTGTTTTTTTCCAACCCTGCAATGCTTCACCATCTGCTGGACTTTTAGAAATGTTCGAAATATATAATTAAACCCAAAATAAATATATAAAAGCAAACATAGAAAACCTTTCTGAAACTATGTTTTTTTGCCTTACTGTGTGAAGTTCCCTGAAATGTAAGAGAAGCAGTTTATAAGTCATTCTTTTCATATAGACTAACACTCAGGATTCATTAGCTTTATTAATACAACATAATAACATAATCTCACACCATCATACTGTGGTATATTTCGAAAAAAACAATATTGAATCGTATTAATGCTATTCAGCTCTTGTAAGACACATTAATGGCCATCAGAATATCCTTAATGGACAAAGAAAGTGGTGTATATTGTAGGTGTTTGGGCTCCTGGCTTGTTTTGATGTGGCCACTGGTTTTCTTAGTTCCCAGGGCAGCTCCAGCCTACAGATTGGTGACAGATAGGTCTTATTTGTCTGATAGAGTTGAGCAGGGAAATGGAGCTACAGCTGGTTACTTCATTAGGTCCTCACATTGATTGAACCCCCCGCTGAAGTGATGCTGCAGCCTCCTCCGATAACTGCTGGTAATAGAACAAAATGAATTCTTATCACAGAGATTGGAAAGGCCATTAACCCTGGCCTCCAGTGCTTTTTAGAAGTCACAGACAGGAAGCCAAGCAGTGAGCAGGAGAGGGGAAAAAAACAGAAATGGCGAAAGAGGGGCGGGTGGGGGTGTGCTCTGTCGGAGCCGAGGTCACGTTGGCGTCCGTGTGTGAAATTTCCAGGCCATTTTGGCTCCCGTGCAGATGAAACGGCTACCCAGGCAGATGTTTATAATCATGTCTTAAATAAATATTGGCCAGAGAATAATAAAAGAGGGAGAAGGATAAGGGGGGAGAAAGAGCGAGACGAGCAGGAATCTTTTAAAATTATTTTCAAATTGTGCAGTAAGCCCGGCCGTGCTGCCCGCTCATGCCCTGTTTGATTTGCTCGGGACGCCTCGGGTGATCCGGACGGCAACCCGGCGCACCGCGGCTGTTGTGTAAGATCCAGGTGCGCCATGGTTTTTTTTTTTTTTTTCGTTTCTTTTTTTTTTCCCCCTCTGCGAAAGCCCTTTGAAGATGTGTTCTTTTAAAGCTTTTGTGTTTGTTATTAGGAATCATTAATATCGTCTCGCGCTTGTGGGCGCAAAAACAAAAGTCGGCGAAAAAAGCGTGCGAGAAATATATATATATATATTTTTCTGTCGGTGCAGCAAAAGGTATGGCTTTAATCTTCATGATGTTTATTCATATGACGGCTGGAAATAATAGGTGTGAGTGCATCATCCATTTTGACGAGAGGACTTAGAGGCTGGTGGCGGGGAAAGAGAGAGAGACTTCCTCGCGTGAAAATAATTGACAACAAGAAAGAGGACTGAGGCGAGTGCTGATACAAGCGTTTTGCTCCGAAAACTTTATGTTTCTGACTCTTTTGATAGGTGCCTTGAAAAAATATATATATATATATATATATATTGACAACAACAAAATGGCAAGTCTAGATTTCCCTCTCCTTTGGGATTATTTTCACTCTGCCATAAAACGCTGTCATAACAGCCATTATTCTGAGGCTCGGTGAGCTCTTGCAGAGCACCGTGTTCAGAGAACGTCCTCGTAACCTTCAGTAGTTCAATCTTCAAGTACGATCGCAGCCAAATGGGTTCAATATGTGCTCCGGAGTGCATGACGTCATGCCAGTTCACAGCGTGTGAGGAAGATTGTTGCTTTGTACTCCCGCTGATTCACCCTAAACCTGACCCAGTGGGGTGGTAACTCTACCGTATGTTTGTGTAGGCCCAGATCACAGCGAACTATAACCACTTGAACTCTACAATAAGACACCATCATTATACTTTCACTTGCATTTAAGTGTGCTGCTCTAGTTCCCTAGTGCTTTGGTGCATACACACTCTTTAACAATAAGGGCTCCGAAAGGGTTCCAGGCTAGACCCTTTGGTTTGAAGAAGAATCCGTAACTGGCAGAGAAGCTTTATGTTATGTAACTTCAAAATTGTTCTTCACACTCACAAATCTTATTACCAAATAGATAGAGCTTTTTTTTATTTTTTTTTTAAAGTTCACCTTTAGTTCACCAAAAGTGGTTGTATTATGGCGTCCATCCAAGCAACCTTTTTTGGTACTTTTATTTTTCATTTTTAAGAGCGTAATACTTCAGATGAGCCCTAATCGGAACCAAAGCGCTGCTGGAGAGCGGCCACTATCCGCAGTGTAAGGTTGGCATGAGTAATGTTTTCACAAGTGCGTTTTTTTTTTTTTTTGTCCTGAAATTCGCATCAAACAAAGCATGTCAAACAATCTCACGCCGAAAAAAAAGGCTTTATTCTTGGAATTAGGATTTGAAAATATTAGAGAGGCCCTTGGAACATTTTCACCAATAATCCCTTCTTCTTAGAGCCATGTAATATAGGTTAATGCGCAGCTACTTGGACATCTCCTTAGCAGTGCTAGCTGCTGCTGATGATAATGTTTGAGTGTGTGTGTGTGTGTGTGTGTGTGTGTATGTATGTGTGTGTGTGTGTGTGTGTGTGTGTGTGTGTGTGTGTGTGTATGTGTGTGTGTGTGTGTGTGTGTGTGTGT
>JBBPCY010000001.1:10460899-10468399 GCA_037974405.1 Brachyalestes nurse
CTATACATTTCTGCAATAAGTGGATGAAAAAAAAATTATATATATATATATGTGTGTATATATAAAAATTTTTTTCATCCACTTATTGCAGAAATGTATAGACAACCCATTAAAAGCATGTGCAGTTTGTGTCTATGTATTCATTTTATTCAGCTGTTTTGAATGTGTCCTATTATGGTTCAAAAACAAGAATACAAATCGTATTGTGACACCTCTGTGGTATAAATATAGTATGATTCCTTGAAGTGGCCAAAAAAGACAAATAATACCAAAACTGGACATAATGGAAAACTGTAAAGGTGCGGAGCATTTCTAAAGCTCCTGAGCAGAAGCAGGGTGTCATTTGTCCTTCTAAGAAGCAACTTGCTCCAGTTATCGGAGGTATTTAAAGAGGCCATGTCGAATTTACTAATGCCTTTGACAGTTGTAAATAGAGATGGGTAGCCAGTCTGCTGCCCTGGCTCTTATAATGCATACAGCTTGAATGTCATAAATCATTTTTTGATTTATCTAATCAACCAAGGTCCTGCTTCTGAAAGGCATTTGTCATTGGGGGATGGGCACAGTGTCACAATTATTTTATCTATTGCTTCATTGCTTTGTCTGAAAGACAAAGAAAAAGGGCAATTTCATTTAGTGGACAATCTAGATGCTAAACCAAAAGATAGATTGAATAGCATTAGCCATACATAGCATACAAAAGCACTATGGACAAAGATAAGATGGTCATAATTGCCCAGATAAAATAATGCCCGTGGTTTAAAATTCATCTGATGTTATCTCATTTTAGGTGTTGTGTGGATCAGATATCAAAAACTGTGCTGTTTCTCTGTCTAGAGATACTGCTCCATAGAAAGATTTCTCTCTTTTGTTCTTACGTGAGTGTGTCTATCTGCAGTTCATTTTAAGTGCTTATGAAAGCAGCATGTTGATTAAGAAAATAAATCATAAAGATGGATCCTCATGTAGCACACAATCAGATTAGCCCCTAGACTATACATTTACATTCAATGTGATGGGAATCAATGGAAAGGACTCATCGCATTGTGAAATGTGTTTGCGCCCGGTTGTCCGGCAATCGGCTCCTCACCCTGGAAATAATTTAGTTGCAAATTGACTGGAAGATGGTGAAAATTGAAAGTTAAAATTAGAAATACTCATAATAAACAGCAAGAGGAGAAAAAAAGGTCAGAAGATGCGGTTGCGGCAATAAGATTGGGCCGCCTGGCAAATGAGGTTTTCTGTTTGTCATGAAATGTATGTGACATGCCTCCCCAACGCTGCAGGGATATCAAAGCCGGGAGAAAAAAGATTACCTAGCAATTTGAGGCCGCAGAAAATACTCTGATGCTCTTGGAAATTCGTATTGTGCCCTTGTGGGGGTTTTTTTTTTCCCCCTCCTGTGTCACTTTTCTTGACAGGCTAATATGTCAGGCTCCTGATATGTAGGATTACAATAAAATAAGTAGAATACCTCATGATGCAAAGAATTAAATTGTATGAACTTGCAAACCCAAATTTATATGCGCAAAGAAACAAATAAAATGCAGTGTAATATAAAATACACTGAGTGGTTTCTTTTAAATCAGCACAGTTTTATTTACACCATCCTTTTTTTTGGTGCAGCCTTTGCTAAGCTTTGATTCACAAGAGTAAGATACACATTTAGCCTAGAGTGACCAGATTAGAGAGCGGCATGGCAGCTGGGCTTTCTTTGTGTTCTGCATACTCGGGAAGGGGATAAATTGCATAGACTGAGCAGGCTGGGACAATGTCTGTATCTGGGGATGAGGGTAATGAAAGATTTATCACCCTGTGCAGCATCCTCTAAATACAACTGGGGGCTGATTTCACGAATTGAGCTCAGCTGAAATGGTAATAACATTTTTGCCCTCTCCAGTGCACTTTACTGGCCATGGAAATTTAGTGTAATGCTAGGGAAGGTGATTTGGCAATATATACACACAAATAACCTGCATAATGGTACCGTAACATATACGCCGGTGATAAAAGAATTGAGCCTCTCTTTTTCTTTTGAATCTCATAATGACTGGAATGGTATGGTGCTATTTTTATAGCCTTTTGTTTGAACAAGTAATCAACATCAATGCCTTTTATGTACTGCTGTGTTTGCAAATGTATGTCATGTTAATTCTGTCCAGTCTTTTAGATTTACAGCACTTTGATTAGTTTTGCTTCTAGAAGACATTAACTCTGTCTTTTGAAAGTGAGATATTTATTCAAATGACCACCTTGAGCTCACAGGTCACTAATCGTCGGCTTGTGATTGGTTATTTTAATTCTATGAGCATATTTTTGGTGATTTGAGAGCCTAAAAGGGGGTTGTGACTGGAGACATTCTGTCTGTTTACTCACAGGAGTTGATACACTGGCTAAAGGAACCCTTGGGAATGCTGCAGCGGGGAAACGTTCACTTCTACAGGAGAAAGAAAATGACACTCCACCCAAGAGGCCCAAATCAGCCGAGGAGAAGACACTTACCAATGAGCAAGTGAGTTACCCCCCCCATGGCCGAAAAAAAAAAAAGAGAGATCAACTGCGGCCATCTTTGTGCTCAAGTGAAGTATGTGGATAAGCCTCTTGCCTTTGCATCCTTTTAAATTATATGTGTTTTTAAATTAAATTATGAAGTATTAGCGTGCCTTGCAGGACCCTGAGTAGAGCACAACTTGAGTCATTTCTGAAATGGATTACATTAAGACAGGTGGTGGGAAGCAGCAATTTGAAAGTACTCCATGTAATGAGAGCCCGGCATAAAAGGATACACGTCTTTGTCATTTGTAATCTTCTGATTAGAAATTCTGGCCAATCACGGTTTGTTAATAAAATTGCTGGGGTTGAGGACATAAGTGAATTATATGAAAAGTAGTCATATTTTGCGGTTTCTCTGTTTATCCAGAAATCCAGTTGGTCTCCAGCGCACTCATCTTTAACTTTACTGCCCCAGTGATCCGTGGGCAGGAGTTTTGAGTGAGTTATGACCACGGAATGATAAACGCTGTCGTTTCAGGTGCAGCAGTGCCCATACTGTAATTACAGTAGCAAGGACGCAAACCGTCTGCAGCTGCACATCATGTCCCAGCATTCCATGCAGCCAGTCATCTCCTGCCCCCTGTGTCAGGATGTCCTCAGTAACAAGATTCACCTGCAGCTGCATCTCACCCACCTCCACAGTGTGGCTCCAGACTGCGTGGAGAAGCTGCTGATGACGGTACGTAAATCACATGTTTTTTATTTTTTCTCCACAATGACCTTTTACACAGATCAGCCACAACATTAAAACCACTGACAGGTGAAGTGAATAATATTGATTATCTCGTTACAGTGGCACCTGTCAAGGGGTGTGATATATAAGCCAGCAAGTAACCAATCAGTCATATTTTCAGTGTGGGATTGAGGTCCACATAGACATCTTTTCATAATCATGGCCAATAATGGTGGAGCTGACTAAACCTTTTTAACTATTTTAACTTTTCACTGTACCTTTATTCTACTATGTAGATTTTTGTACATCTTTAATAAAACACTGCTTTTATGCCACAATCTCTCCAGGTTACAGCTCCAGATACTGCGATGCCCAATAATTCATTGATACCCGCACCAGTACAAGACAAACCATCATCTTTGATGGAGTCTTCAGCTGTTGTCTCTGAGGGATCTGGAAAACCCATAGGTAAGCACATTATAAACATTTAACGCTTTTTAGGGACTGAATGAATGGTATTACATAAATCTTCTGTAAAACAAAATAATCATTAGTCATGCAACAATGAAAAATAATAATAAACGTCTCTCTGTTACAAAAAAAAAGTCTCTAAAACATAGTCTATATTCCCTCTTTATATGTTGCAACAGGAAACAGCTCTAAGGATTTGAAAAATAGCACAGGCCCAGAAAAAGGTGAGCTTGAGCTTGCCAGTGAGGAACTCAAGCCACCAAAAGAGGCTTCTGAGGCTCCCGACTGGAAGAAAGCCAGCGGGCAGGACAGGAAAAGCCCAGACTCGCTGCAGGAACACCTGAATGACCTGCAGAAGCGCCAGCAGCTCTCAGTCTCTGATCGCCACGTCTATAAATATCGCTGCAACCACTGCAGTCTGGCGTTTAAAACATTGCAGAAGCTTCAGATACATTCCCAGTACCACGCCATTCGGGCAGCCACCATGTGCAGCTTGTGCCAGCGCAGCTTCCGGACATTCCTCGCCCTCAGAAAGCACCTGGAGACTGGCCACCCGGAGCTTAGTGAAGCTGAAGTGCAGCAGCTGTGTGGAAGTCTGCCCCTCAACGGTGATATCACAGAGAGTGAAGCGAGAGCACTAGAAGAGGCACAGGTCTTTGAGCAGGACATGGATAAAGATGAGGAACTGGACCAAGAAGGGAAGGCCAGTCCCACCGGAAGCGACAGCAGCTCACTGCTCGATGACATGGGTTCTGAACCGAAGCGGACTTTGCCTTTTAGAAAAGGTCCGAATTTCACCATGGAGAAGTTTTTAGACCCTTCCCGTCCATACAAATGTACAGTGTGCAAGGAGTCATTTACTCAAAAGAACATTCTTCTTGTTCATTACAACTCTGTCTCACACTTGCACAAGCTGAAGAAAGTTCTCCAAGAAGCCTCAAGCCCAGTTCCCCAAGAGACCAGCAACAATGTTGACAACAAACCATACAAATGCAATATATGTAATGTTGCTTATAGCCAAAGTTCTACCCTGGAGATTCACATGAGGTCTGTCCTTCATCAAACTAAAGCCAGAACTGCCAAGCTGGAGACTAGCAGCAGTGTTGGAAGTGGAGGAAGTGGAGCTGTATCAGCTAACAGCCCTGGACTGGCCAGTCAGGCAAACACCGAATCTGTGAGCTTACCAGTATCATCTAACAAAGAAAACACTGTAGATACCAAAGAAGCCAACGTAAAGCAAACTACTGATCATGTCGCTGTTCAGCCAACTCATCAATCGACCCCATCACCAGCACAGCTCCAGATGCAACTGCAGCATGAGCTCCAGCAACAGGCTGCCTTCTTTCAGCCACAGTTTCTAAATCCAGCATTCTTTCCCCACTTCCCAATGACACCAGAGGCTTTGTTGCAGTTCCAACAGCCACAGTTCCTCTTCCCATTCTATATCCCTGGCACTGAGTTTAATATTAGCCCTGAGCTGGCACTGCATTCGGCTGCTTTTGGGATGCCTGGTATGGCAGGATCATTCCTTGAGGATCTAAAGCAGCAGATGCAGCAACAACACCAATTGGGCCAGCAGCAGCTTCAGCTTTCTCAACAAGCTCAACAGCAAGCCTCTCAGTCTCAGATGCAGCAGCAACAGCAGCAGCAACAAAAGGCACAGCAGCAGAGCCACAAGCTCAAGCCGGAGCCCAACCACATAGCGGTCTCTGAGATTCAAATGTCTAGGGAGGCTGAAGAGCACCTGGAGAAGCAAGAGAGTAAAGCCAAGCAAGAGACTGTCAGTGATAATGACAACACTAAAGACAGCAAAGATTCCAAAAAGCCTAAATTTTCTGAACCTTTGATTCCTCCCCCACGCATCATCTCTGGAGCCAGAGGTAACGCTGCCAAAGCCCTACTAGAAAACTTTGGCTTTGAATTAGTCATTCAGTACAACGAGAACAGACAAAAAAGCCAGAAAAAGAACCGAGAAGAAGAAATAACAAATGATAAATTAGAGTGTGGGATGTGTGGAAAATTTTTCTCCAATATGTTAATCCTCAAGAGCCATCAGGAGCATGTGCATGGGCAGTTCTTTCCATATGGGGAGTTGGAGAAGTTTGCGCAGCAGTACAGGGAGGCATATGACAAGCTCTATCCTATTAACCCCCCCTCTCCAGAGACCCCGCCTCCACCACCACCTCCACCTCCACCACCCCCAGCTCCAGTGACCACTCTTGCTACCACTACCACTGTAGGCAAGACCCAGACACCATCTCCAGCACCTCTGCAGGCTCAAGCACCACCACCACCACCCCCTCCTCCTCCTCCACCACCTCCACCACCCAGCGCACCTCCACAGGTGCAGCTTCCAGTCTCTCTTGACCTGCCAATTTTTCCGCCATTGATGATGCAATCTGTGCAACACCCTGGGCTGCCCCCACAGCTTGCCCTGCAGCTTCCAACAATGGATTCTTTATCTTCTGACCTCACACAGTTATGTCAACAGCAGCTGGGACTAGATCCAAACTTCTTGCGGCAATCCCAGTTCAAGCGTCCTCGTACCAGAATCACTGATGATCAGCTGAAAATCCTCCGCGCTTACTTTGATATTAACAATTCTCCTAACGAGGAGCAGATTCAAGAAATGGCAGAGAAGTCTGGACTTCCACAGAAGGTCATTAAGCACTGGTTCCGCAATACACTTTTCAAAGAGAGGCAGCGAAGCAAAGACTCCCCTTACAACTTCAGCATTCCACCCATGACCACGCTGGACGACATTAGACTTGAATCCCAGATAAATGCTCATGAATACTATAAGACTGACTCTGCCCTGAACAAGAGGTCATCAAGGACTCGCTTTACAGACTACCAACTAAGAGTTCTACAAGACTTCTTTGATACCAACGCTTACCCTAAGGATGATGAGATTGAGCAGCTCTCAACTGTTCTAAGCCTGCCCACACGTGTGATTGTGGTGTGGTTCCAAAATGCTCGCCAGAAGGCACGAAAGAGTTATGAAAACCAAGCAGATGCCAAGGACAGTGAAAAGAAAGAGCTAACAAATGAGCGCTACATCAGAACCAGCAACATGCAGTACCAGTGTAAGAAATGCAGCGTCATTTTCCCTCGAATTTTTGACCTGATCACGCACCAGAAGAAGCTGTGCTACAAAGATGAAGATGATGATGGTGCAGATGAAAGCCACTCTGAGGAGAATATAGAAAACAGTGAGCCAAGTTCCACAAGACAGATGGAGTCCACTAAACTACACATTGTTTCGGCTACCAGCTCTGGCTCCAGCTCCCCACTAATGCCGTCCCCTCATCCGGATATGGGGAAAACCTCTCCCAGACCTGAGGTCTTCAGTGAGAAACTGAAGCAGGCAGAGACTGTCCCTTCACAAGCAGCAAAACATTTGGCGGATCTAAGACCCTCTAAAGCTTCCACCCCTCAACCTCCACCACAGAAGAACCCTCAGCCACAAATGACAAGACCCCACTCCCAGCCTCAGTCTGCAGCTGTCCCATCCAGCCCTCTCTCCATTGCACTTTCCTCGCTTACCAACAGCCTCCCTCCTCAGATGTTACAGTACCAGTGTGACCAGTGCAAGATTGCTTTGCCAACTGTAGAACTATGGCAGGAGCACCAGCATATGCATTTCCTTGCAGCTCAAAACCAGTTCCTGCATTCGCAGTTCTTAGAAAGGCCGCTGGACATGCCCTACATGATCTTTGACCCCAATAACCCTTTAATGACAGGCCAGTTGCTGTCTGGAGCGCTTTCCCAGATGCCCACACAAAGCAGCTCTGGCCTTGCCA
>JBBPCY010000001.1:10480594-10492428 GCA_037974405.1 Brachyalestes nurse
TATATATAAAGTGATGTTCAGCTCCACCCACTAATACATTCGTCATGATATAAAAGTAGTATAAAAGCGTCTGTAAGTGGTCTGTTTACAGAAACCTAAACCTGTGCAATGCTAATTTTAGCCAGGTATTCTAATACAACACAGAATTACTTAATTTCACCATGTTTTTGTTTCACTGACATTTGGGTAGAGTCATAAAATCCTAACGTGTATAACATTACATAAACATATCTCAATGTATTGCACTGTATTCATTCACCTTTTTTAACAGATGCTAATTTCTGCTGTAGTGCTATACTAGCCCTTAGTGCACATTTCTCAACAGTGCTAGCCTTGTTAGCATTCTACTTACCTACTTAAGACTTCCCTTGTGGAGAGCAGGAAAGTCGAGTAACAGGTGATATAAAGTAAAAACGAGTTACAAACAGCCTGTGTGCAACAAACAGTGATGTTCACCTGGCAGTTCTTCATCTGGTTTCTTTTTTAGGGGTAGAAATTTCAGCAACCAGATTTCTTCAGTAATTAATTATTATGAAACACCCTGAAGCTCTGAGCTTTCTTCAAAGGTTTGTCCTCCTAACAAACCTGTTCTTGCCATAACTTCAGCTTCGCTGTAGTGGCTGTAGTGACCACTGCACACAGCATGTTATTATTATTATTATTATTATTATTTATTTATTTATTTATTTATTTATTTTTTTCATAAATAAAAAAAATAAGAGTCAGCTATTTAAATAGCAGCCAGATTCGTCAAACACCTTCTTCTGAGATGCGTTTGAATGGCGTTAAACTCAGATGTGTGTGGAGCAGCTCCAATCAACCAAGATTTTTTAAAGAAGACATTAAGCTCCACCCACTAACACGTTCATCCTTAGCAACAGTTGCTTGGTTGGACAAACTTTAGTGCACCTTTGCAAAAATCCTGTCCACTTTATCCTGTCCACACTGCATGGGGGCAGCTGGTGGTCTAGTGGTCAGAGAGTTGCCCCTGCGATCAGAAGATCATGGGTTATTATCCAAGGACTTCTAATGGCTCCACTGAGGTACCCTTGAGCAACACACTGCTCCCCGGGCGCTGTGTTCCTGGCTGCCCACTGCTTCACCTGGTGAATGGGTTAAATGCAGAGAACAATTTCACACTGTTCACACTGTGTACGGTGGTGTGTTCACATATGGCAAATGTACACTTTACACACACACTTTACACATGATGTCTCAGAGACATTTAATGGGGATTAAAATAATAAGCACACTTTCTCTGACTTTGCCAAAACCAGCTATGAAAGGCCTTTCTGTTCTGTTATTTTAGCCATTATCTTGAAAATTAAGGTAAGATAATGGCTAAGATAATGTAACTGAGCTAATTCCATGTTATTTCCAATTAGCAACGACCAGGTACACTTTAGTAATGTATCATTTCTCCCCCAGAAACTCAATGTTATACGATAACACCAAGTGGACATTGTGGTGTTCTCATTTGAATAATTTATACGTTTTGACAAAATACCTCCAGTTTCTCATTAGGTCAAACAAGTTCCGTTAAGCTTGGCCAGCCTTTCAGCAGCCACAAAGAAAGAATGTCTCAGAGGGTGGAGCATGGACAGGTCAGTTCTAAATAACTTACGCTGAGGAATTTGACCTTGTGCTGTGAATTTCTAAGTGAAATTCCTGTTTCTCGGTGGTCAATATATGTGGTCTTTCACATAAAGAACGTATGTGTGCGTGCACTTGACTCTTGACATCATCCAGGAGTCTCTTTGACATTTGCATTTGCCTCCGTTCTTCGATTCTTTACATGAGTCAAGCTAAGCCAAGTCTTGCATTTTATTTACTCCGAGTGCATGCACCGCTGGGACATTTGTGCATTCAGCCTGGCCTCCAGACAATGCAGTATTTATATTAAATTGTTTCTTACTGTGGAATACAATGCCATGGTAACAGCGGCAAACATGTCAGTTTTTATAATGCTGCTTTACATTGCAAGAGCATTCCAGCAGAGGTTAGAATTTTTACAAGTTGTTGACCGCTTGTGAAGCGTATAAGGACTGAATGGTGTTGGTGGAAAAAGGGTGCTTGTCCACCTTCTCCACCACACTGTCACATAAACCTGAAACTGAGAGAGAAACCTTTTATTTTGTTTTGCTGGAGATAAGGTTAGAGGAAGGTGCAGAGTTAGGCTTATTACATGTAGACATTTATTTACCTACCACTCTTAGTCACGGTGTACATCCCACTGAACACTAATGCTAATAGTGCCCTGGCTGAACTTTATGGAGCCAATAGTGAGCTCTAAAACTTACAATTAGACTGTCGCTGGAAATTTTAACTATGCACATCTCAAGTCACTTCTTCCTAAGGTCTACCAATATGTGGACTTGTGTGGTGGAAAGGAGGGGGGCATGCTGGACTTATTTTCTTGTTCTCTTTGCACTCTGTGTATTTTGGCCTGTCTGGACTTATGTTTCTGTTTTTGTTCTTGTATTGCATAATAGTCCTGGAGGAACGTTGTATTGTGGATATGGCTGAAATGCCAATAAACCTACTTGACTTGACTTGACTTGACTAATCCATGTAGGACATATTATTAACACATGTAGATACGAGCAGACAGGTAGAATGAATAACAAGCGAATAACATTGATTATCTCGTTACAGTGGCACCTGCCAAGAGGTGGGAACTATTAGGCAGCAAGTGAACAGTCAGTTGTTGAGGTTGATGTGTTGAAAGCAGGAGAAATGAGCGAGCAGAAGGATCTGAGCAACTGAGGTCAGACTGTGATGGCTAGGTAACTGGGTCATGGGCAGGTTTTGTGGGGTGTTCTTGGTATGCTTTGATTAGTACTTAGTTTGGTTAGAACTAAAAGTGATCCATGGAAGTACCGGTGAACCAGTAGCAGTTTTATCGATGCACAAGGTTCATTTATGTACAGCATGTCTGGGGCAGTCCCACAGAAGAGCTACCAAAAAAAGGCATCGAAACCAAATGCATTACATAAAGCAGGATGCACTATGGCGAGAAGACAAGCTAGCAGAGGCAGTGTGATGCTCCAGGCAATGTTCTGTTGAGAAACATTGGGTACACGATTTCAAGACCGTCCTCCGCTTCCAGAGCTCCGCCGTCACGCGCCCTGCAGGAAGCCAGCGAGGCTCAACCTGGTGGATCTGTTCGAGGACACGAACCTGTGCGCCATCCACGCCAAGAAAGTCATGAAACTGCGCCATCCAGCTGTCCAGCTGTCCCGTCGTATCCGAGGAGTGCGCGCTTAAACTAACCTCGCTTAAAGTCCCCAGTTTGGAACGTCCTCCCTGAAGATCTGAGGAGAACACTGCTTAAAAAAGGACCTAAATAATTTCTTTGTAATTATAATTTACTCTTTATTTGAATGTATCTGTTCTGAATAACTTTTGTAAAGTGACCTTGAGAGTCATGAAAGGCACTTATAAATAAAATGTATTATTATTATTATTATTACACGCCTTTATGGAAGTGGTCTAGTTCAGCAGGATAATGTACTCTGCCACTCTGCAACAATCATTCAACAATGGTTTGAGGAACATGACTTCAGATATTGACTTGACTTACGTTTTCCCCAGAACATCTATGGGATGAGCTGGGCAAACTAGTCTGATTCATGGAAGTCTGTACTCATAACTTACGGGACTTGGTGCAGATACCACAACAGACCTTCAGAGGTCTTGTGTAGTGTACAAAAAATGAACCGTCTCTAATTTATGAGATAGTTACATTTTTGTGGAAAGAGACAGAATATCAACCAAAGAAAAAACATGTTACATAAAAGTTATAAATTGATTTGCATGTGATTGAGTGAAATAAGTATTTGATCCCCTACAACCCAGCCAGACTTCTGGCTCCCATAGTCTGGCTGTGTGTCCATGTTACACACAGATTACAAGATTACACAGATTACAGCTTTCCACAGAATCAGTTTCTTCCATTCCAACCTCTCTACCACCATGGGCAAGAGCAAAGAGCTGCCAAAGGACGTCAGGGACGAGACTGTAGACCTGCAGGAGGCTGGAATGGGTTACAGGACCATCAGCAAGAAGCTCGGTGAGAAGGTAACAGCTGTTTATTCTGAAATGGAAGAAAAATAAAATGACCATCAATTGCCCTCAGTCTGGAGCTCCATGCAATATCTGCCTCATGGTGTGAGGATGATCATGAGAAAGGTGAGAGATCAGTCCAGAACTACACAGGAGGAGCTTGTTAATAATCTGAAGGCAGTTGGGACCACAGTCACTAAGAACACTATTGGTAACTCACTACATTATAATGGACTGAAATCTTGCATTGCCCACAAGGTCCTCCTGCTCAAGAAGACACATGTACAGCCAATCTGAAGTTTCCCAGTGAACATCTAAATGATTCAGAGAAGGCTTGAGATAAAGTGCTGTGGTCAGATGAGACCAAAATCGAGTTTTTGGGCATAAACTCGACCCGCCATGTTAGGAGGAAGAGAAATGCTGAGTATGACCAGAAGAACACCCCCACAGTCGAGCATGGAGGTGGAAACATTATGCTTGGGGATGTTTCTCTTCTAAGGGTCCAGGATGACTTCACTGCATTGAGGAGCCAGTTGATGGGGCCATGTACTGTAAAATCTTGGACAAGAACCTCCTTCTCTCAGCCAGAACACTGAAGATGGGTTGTGGGTCTTCCAGCATGACAATGACCCCAAATATACTGCCAAGGTAGCAAAGGAGTGGCTAAAGAAAAAGCACACTAAGGTCCTGGAGTGGCCGAGCCAGTCTCCAGACCTCAATCCTATAGAAAATCTGTGGAGGAGCTGAAGCTTCGAGCTGCCAAGCAGCATCCAAGAAACCTAAAGGATTTAGAGAGTTTCTGTAAAGAGGAGTGGACCCGAATCCCTCCTGAGATGTGCGCAAACCTTATTTCACTCAGTGAAATGCAAATCAATGTTTAACTTTTATGTAACATGTAACTTTTATGTAACATGGGATCAAATAATTATTTCCCCCACTGTACATACTGGTACATACATATGTAAAATAGTCATGTGACATTATTTTTACATATAGATACTTGCATTTTTACAATTCTTTTCATGTTTATAATAATTATAGGACGTATTACATATATATCCTATATAATACTTTAGTGTATATATGACCCTATGTCCTGAAAATGTAAAGTTGTGTGTGTTGGAAGGTGGCCTTAGTATGCAAGGTTATCTTCTAGATCTCTTTGTCTTAGCTTCATGGATCCTTCTTAATGATGCTTTCTCCTTTTCTAGTCAGGTATAGCCAGTTTGGAATCATGTGTTGGAATCATGTGTTGTTCATGTATATGGGAATTAATCAAGCTTTATGAGCCCATTTGTGGTTGCGTTTTTATCTTCATTGGATGAGTTTTTAAGAGGACAGCGCAGGGGCAAGCACATCTCCCGCCATCCCCAAACACTGTAAACCATCTCGGATTTATGCATATTCAGCATTTGAAATAAATATCGGTGCCCTTCTCCATGTAGCTTGCCTTGTGATGGGGAAAAGTTATTCATTTATTCATTGGAAAGATGTAGAACAACCTGGGCTGCATTGTATGCTGGAGGAACAAAAGCGGGGCTGGGGCTGGGCCTGGGCTTATCTGAAGGAGCCGAGGCTTTTTCGATTCCACCCTGAATATTTACAGAGAAAGAAGCGGCATGAAAATGGCGGGCCGGTGCATCTCACACGTCCGCGCTGCACACAAAGGGCCTTCTGATTTCCAAACATGAGACTTTGATTACAGCCATTTCCCCGCGCTAACCTGTTTACCATTCAGACGGCCTCTCTGAGATGTGAGAAGTGGTGCAGTGGCGTCCGTGGCAGTCACACGCTGATGAGGCTCTCTTCTGTCCCGGGACCGCTACAGGGTCATTTAGCTGTCTTTCCAGCGCCCTTGTTAATGAATACCAATAAAGGATTCCAGTGGGGGTTCGTATATAAGACATAACCAGAACCGTCCAACATGATTCAGTTCTGAAGTAAAGAGACATATCTGTTTGAAATAAGAACCAAGGACCAATCTTTAATCATTAAACCCTATGGGTCCTATGTGGACCCATCTTTGAACTGAGCTATCTGCGCAAAACAGATGCATTCTTTCATAGAGGCTGTTGTTTTACAGTATATTCTTTTCCAGTCTAATGAAAAACTGAAGTGTCGTTTTGTCCAGTGTTTGCAGGGCTGCAAATTTGTTGTCACCAACCTGCCAAGTTTCAGTTAGCTTTAACAACAGAATCTAGCTCGGTAGCCTAGCATTGTAAACTATAAACTAAACACTATGTAGTGACTATACGTGAACATTGACATTTTTGCCCAAACTGATTGTGGTACAATTTTTCATTGGCATACCTATCAACTTCATTCTAATAAACATAAGGAAACAGTTTAAGAAAAATCTGTAAAATTTGGGAAAAAAAATCATGAGCCTAGATAATTATTACTGAGCCCACAATTATCTGAAAGGTTCAGATATCTGGGTGCGTGTATGTAGATTTTTCCCAGCCTGCTTTCCACTCTGATCGTCATTTTAATGACAAACACTGTGGCACTCAAACACGCCAACACACTCTACGAAATTAACATTGTTTCCACAGTTGCAATGAAATTAAACGCTCCATTTGGGAGGTTTTTTTTTTTTTTTTCAGGAAAAAATAAGGGCAGTTTACCTGCTGCTTGCTGATTTTGTTCAGCATCCATCCATCCTGTTTAAGTGTCAGCGTGCAAAATCAGCACACTAGGCTAATTTGAGAGGGCCATATTGGCCAATAAAACGAGGAGGTGCCATCTGAATAAGCAGCAGGCCCCAGTATTAGCTGTTACTGTGATGACACTGCGCAGCGCCAGCATTTTGCAAAACAAACTTTTTTTTTGTGATCACTCGTGAGATTTATATTCATGGCCATGAGACCACAGCAACGAGGAGGGGGGGGGAAACGTGAGGCTTGACAGCTATGCATTGGGCTGAATCTCTCAGACAGCTAGAACAAACCCCAGCAACAATGCACCCATGTTCTACCAGGCAATGCATGGGCGGAGCATGGATAGGTCAATTCCACAACTTCATAACTTAAACACTAGTTTCACAGTAGTTGTTAAATGATTTATGAGAATAACTGAATAAGACCTGTCAATATTATAACAGATAATGATAATCCTGCATTTTAAGAGTCTAAAGCTGGCAAAACCTTGCTGTTGGATGTGCACAGCCTAAATGAATTCAGACAGTATCTGTATACACACTCAACACAATCTCCTGCTTTAATTGTATAGATCTGTTTTGCTGCAGTGGCCCCCATTCTTGCGGCGCGTGGAACTCTATACAGAAAGTCAGCATTGGGAATAAAGCCTAATCATGCACACATCAAGGCAGCACATTCACCAATAATTGCTATAACAGCCCTCACGCTGCTCGTAGGTCCACTCCACGTCTCTTCTTCGTTCTTTTTCGCCCACTTTTGTATGCACGCATGTGTGTGCGCTTTGTGGACCTCGGACCACCCGTATCCACACATTGGTAGGGACTAAGTAAGCATCAAACGTCTTACCTTGCAGACAAACGGGATGTATTGTTTGTTTAATCACATGTTGCGCATAAGTGCGGTGTAATCATGCTGTCATTTCTTCGGGATAACTCCATTAAACTGCGCCACAAGAGAAGGCTTTGTTCTCACACAATGGCGCAGTTTGGGGCTCAATGGTGAGCGAAAAGAAAGGTTCTCTACAAAATGAAACTGGCCTAAGTGCAAACTACAATTTTGTCTTTGTCGTTGTGACATCGTGGATGAACAGAATTCGTGGACTCATAAATAAAGTGCTGGCCAAAGAAAAAAAAAAGATCTCCTGGATGCAATCTGTTACATATATTCTACATTCTTTGAAGCATACATTTCCAATTGTTCACCTTTAAAAAAAGGAGACAAATAAAGAACCTTTCAATAAATGAGATGTGAAGTGAGCGTGAAGAAACTTTGTAAAGTTTGAAGAACCGCCACATAATGTAAATATGTTTCAAACCAACTATCTGTTTTTCTTGGCTTATTCAAGATATTTCATTTATGAAGAACCTTTACCTTATGTGCGGGTTCTATGTGCTTTAAAAAAGGTTGTTCGAAAACAGAACTCTTCAACAAAACTAGTTCCTTTTAAGACCTATCCACTGAAAACTTCTTTAGGTAGCCAAAAGTTGTTCTTTCATGGCATTGCACCAAAGAATCATTTCTGGGAGATTTTATTTGATTTTAACAGCGCACTGATCTTCAGGATTGTGTTTGGAAGTTGGAAATTCTGTATGTGGGCAGTGGGTTTGGCTTTGTGTGGAAAATTGATGGTTCACTGTATTCCCTGACGGAGATGAGAGAGGCTTGTTCGTGCCTTTTACAATGCATTTTTATGAGCTATTTATAGGAAAAATGCACTTCAGGCTGCTCAAGATGTAATCTACAATTCAGCATCAAGAGCTGTGAATTATTTGCCCCAGATAATAGTGTCCTCTGTATGGTGCAACAACACTGCAAATGCAGATGGTCTAAAGAGAGGACAACACTAAGAGTACAAGGCACACTAGGACCCTGCCTTTGTCTCAGGAATCTCTCTAACAATCCTGAACCATGATAGTAGAGGTTTATCAGTCTAAAGGTAAACATTTAAAACCCATGGAAAAGCCTGAAAATACCATGATGTTTTTTTGCCTTTACTGTTTGGTGTCAGATTAACTACAAGTACAAACAGATGGCCCTGCCATATTTGGGATATTATTGCCATGGAAGCATCCGATTCAATCAAGCCACTTATGACCAGATTGCAGAGGCTGCCCAAAATGCGCTATGCAATTTTAAGACTAAACCTCAAGAAAGCTGCCAATGACATTTATGGGCATATGCAGCCTTTCACTTTCTTGGCCATAACCTCACACATCATCGGCCAAAGGTTGGCTGGCTGCTTCAAATCTCCTGGAGAAAGGGATGGCTTTCCACATGACTTCTCTTCACATTGTTCTGACATATTTACAACCTGCGCTACTTGGAAATGGGAGCTCAGCACTGACCGAACACCTGATGAAGGATTATTCCATTGTCCACCCCCCCTCTGCATGTTTGAGTGTGATTTGGCTGTGGGTTGTGTGTATGATTCTCGATCTTATTCCTGCAGTCTTGCATACTGTGGCATTCTGTAATCTGAGTTTTTCAGAGCAAGATTTCTCACTAAGCTTGATAACGAAAGCTCAAAATCAGCTCAAAAACGGATTCGTGCCTTAAACGACCCCCTTAAATTTGAAAACAACTTCAACAGAACAGTCATAACACTTAAATAGAGAAGCCTTAAACAAATGATTGCTCAAGGAATTCGTTTTGGGGGAACACCTAACAGGTCAGCTGTGTCTATCTCTTAGGGAATCACCGACTAACTGATCAAAAGTGTTCCTGAAACCCGTTGTTGAATTGTGCAAGCATTCATTTAGACAAACAGGAGGTAGGAACCCAAGTTGTCATTCTGTAATGCAAGGCCACGTTATGAAAAATGGGAAAAACATTCATTAAAACAAAGATCTTTTAAAGACGGCATGTTCGTCTGAGCTCATGCTGTTTCTGATTTAGTTGAAAATTCTCACCTTACAGTATAAACAGTTCTATTTAGCAAATGTGCCGTCTTTTAGGTGAGGATAAAGTCATCAAGCACTAGTACATGAACACTAAGTGCAGCAGTAAACCGGAATAGTATTTTGAAATTTGTAATAACTTTGGCATTACTGACTAAAGACTTTGTCTATGTTAAGCTCCAGCACCCTCAGTTACCCTGGTTGGGATAAGCAGCTCAGATAATTAATGGATTAATAGATGGATGGATGAAATGCCGCTTAAATGTTCGTATTATCATACTCTCATGGAAAAAATGACTTTACATGTGAGTCTGGAAAACTGAATGAGCGTTGTGGGCAAATTACTACATAGGTACTAAAACTATTCTGTGATGAAACAGTGGCAGATACAGATGTCACAATTTAAATAAATTTATGGATCAGATGAAGCCACAGGAACCCAGTGGTGGTCTGCTGAAAGTAGGATTCGAACCCATGACCTCCTGGTCCAGAGACAAGTATCCTACCCACTAGGCCGCCACCACCCCTCTTGTATTATCAATAAGTTTATTTTTGCTATTTTTAATAGGTATACTATTAGTAGTCATTATGTAGTTTTTATGATTCTGTATTTATTGACAAAGACACTGGCCAGACACTTTGCCCTTAATGCAAGGGTTTCTCTATATTCTGTACCACAAACATTTGCATGGGAAATATCAAAGGTGGTTCAGTAACTAGCCTTCCCCAGTTCTGTCATAAAGAGTTTAAAAAACTTCCCCATGATTTAAAGGTTCTGTACTAATTAAAGAATTTTCCCAAACACATACATGCAAACCAGGGAGCACTGGAACCTTTGTTTTGAGAGTGTATCTTAACTTCTGCTTTGTTAAGTGCCCTACTAATCAGCTAGAACTTTTTGGCTTTAAGTGAGTGCGATCCCACAGGAACACACTAAAATACACAGCGTTCTACAAGACTAGAGTTGGGAACCATCAGTGTTTAGTAAGTGTTTCTGCAATCAGAGAGCATAGAAACCTCAGTTTGGCTGTGGCGGCATGCTATAGAGACCGTTCCCGCGGTGAATATTGACACTTTGTCATTGCTCTCAGTGCTCCTGCAGGGTTGGTTCCACCATTTGTGATGCTGATACATGGAGACAGCGGGTTGGAAAACAGCGCAGGCCCTGCGGATGATTGTTTGTCGATGCTTTTCCTAAAGCATCCCTAGTGTGCCTGCTTACTTGCTGTATTGTTGAGCTGAAGGTATTAGAGGAGAATCTGAGACAATGTGCCTTGGATCTTCAAAATGTTCTTGATGCTGTTTTTGAAGGTTACCTTGTCAATTTAAATACAGTATTTCATGAATACCAAAAGTACTTTCATAAAATATGACTGATTTTTCTCTTATTACAAGCGACTTGAGAAGAATCTCCGCATTGCTGGACAGCCTTTAAAGGTCCGATTACCATTCATGCAGCAACGTGAGCAGGCGAGAGCAGATTAATTCTGCTGGATGAATGAATGAATATTGCTATTAAGGCTTGGCCCGTCTCAAGGACAAAAGGCTGGGCCTTCTCTGGAGACTATTCTACCTCCAAGACACCCTCAGACTCGGGCGCATAATGACGACTGTGCGCGTCCTCCTATCCAGCTCAGTCTGCTGTCATATTCAAATATTCATTGGTGGGACTAGCAGGTGTCAGCGAGAGGAAATCCTGTAATTGTGGCACTCCGTTTTCTTCAAGCCTCTTTGCTGGGTGGAAAGAGGCGCAGCACTTGGCCGGCACCGCATTACGTCTGAATGGGCGAAAATAACCATTAAAATGCAAAATTACCAGATGTGCGGCCATCTTAAGGCAAAGTCGGGCCTTTTTGTGATGAAGCACCCGGTCCCGCGGAGCTGAACTTCACAAATGGCTCTTTGCAGGAAAGATGCTATGGTGGGGTAGGCTTGGCCAGGCGAGCAACTATAAATCACTGATGGGTAAAGGGTTTTTAATGCAGCACTCTACGCTCGCAACCTCCATTTTCTGTCACGGCACAGTAAAAGATGAGAGCCCTCGGGGGAATACCAGCCCCCAAGCCGCTCTGCTTAAAGCTCCGGGTCATGCAGTGTGCTTCTCAATAGATAAATACATAAATACATGCAGGGATGCAGCACAAAGCTCTGAGAAACATACACTGCTGAGGCCGTCAATTAATAATTAAAAAGCAATCCAGCATTGATATCG
>JBBPCY010000001.1:10493076-10535521 GCA_037974405.1 Brachyalestes nurse
ATAGATAGATAGATAGATAGAGAGAGAGAGAGAGAGAGAGAGGCATGTATCTGTCAGTCAGTAAAAGGTTTTAAAAACACATCCTGTTTGTATTCTATAAAGGATCACATTGTCAAAAATACATTTCAGTGCAACTAAGACCCTTCCTCTCTCACACACACAAACACATGTACTTTTCACTTTGAAAATCAACTAATTCAAACCAATTCAAATATAAAATGTACCATAACCTTTGTACACAGCATTCTCCAAGATGTGTAAATCAGTAAAAATATATTATAGTAGTGTATTAAAGTGTGCAGAAGGCTGTTCTCTGTAGGGGATGTGTACTTTTTTTACTTTAAAACACAAACACAAAACAGAAAAATGTGCAATTAGGGTACAATTTTCAGAAATCTATATGAAATGTATATGTTGCATTGCTATGGAAGCAGTAGGTTAGTGGTGTGGGATGGGGCTGTGCAGAGGCGCAGCTGTGGCGCATGTAAAGCAATCAGCCAGTGAATATCAAGGGCAGGCAGTCCTCACACAAGTGCAATGTCACCACTCGCTAAAGGACAAGTCTCTGCTTGGAAGATTAAAAGATTCTTAGATTTGACTTTGATGTTGGCGTGCTTTCCCATAACGCAGTCCTCAGTCAGGAAAAACATGGGAAGGTGTGCCTATCTTTTACCTCATCAAAAATATCCAGAAGAGCATTAGAAATGAAAACATGCCTTATTTCCTTTTGTCAGATCACACACATTTGGCCTTGTTTTCATAATTTCAAGCACATGCGGCCAGCGTTTCAGGAATGTCTCCTTTGCTTTCGCTCTCCAGGCTGGTTTCTTGCTGAGTTCGGTCAACAGTAAATTATGATGAAACACATGATGTATGAACCATCAGATGAGCGGCAGAGTGCTGGGTGGTTCCTCCTTTCTTCATTGCAAAAAAATAAAAAGTAAAAAATTACCCTCTTCAGATTGTAGAGGAGGAAGTCTATGAAATTCAATTTCACTTCTGCTCAAAGCGAGCAGAGCGTCCGTGTTTTGGGTGTGGGTGGGGGTAGGGTGGAGGGTGGAATTTGCAAACAGAACAAATTCAGCTGCTCAGGTTAATCTTTGCAGACATGTCTGGTTCACTGATTTCCAGCAGGAGTTCACAAACGGGCACCTTTTGCAGTATGGTTGCCATGGTAACAGGAAAATGATTTTTTTTTTCTTGGTGAATAGCCTGAAAGATTCAGTGCTAAAACATCCAGCGGTATGTTGTCATTATGTTTCAGGTGAACCGTATGGCTTTCCCGGCTCGCACCGAGCCGGCATCCTGCCAGGGCTGTAATATCATCACCCTCTATTGTGTCTGCTGATTTACTGCTCTGTATATGCATGCTTTGAACCATTCATGAATTTTTCAGCACAATCAATCATTAATCTTCCTTGATATAATTTACAAAGACACCGAAGACAATAAACAATAACACTCGCAACCACTGTGGCTTGCAATACTAGGCCCATATATGGAAGAAAAAAAAATCCAATTGCTTTGGTCTAGCTATTAAGCTTTTAATTTTAGAATGCAACTGCGCATAGTCAATGTCAGCCTCTGAAGTGGACCATACATCATTACTTTAATCACCTGTTCACTTTTATTCTATAAGTGTTGTTGCTGCCATGTCTAAACCTTGTAATTCCAGAGTTTTACAACTTTTACTTCTTTTACCAATTGGCCTTTAGACATTATGGCCTTTAGACATTACGGTACTATATAATAGTTTTAAGAAGCTGAGCAAATCACACTTTAAAAGCTTTATTTTTGTTGCTCCCACAAAGATTAATATTAGAAAATGTAGTGTTTTTATATTCGTCAATGCTTTTCTTTAACTATTTCCAACCCTTTTCTCATACAATCCAGTATTACACTGGTTCAAAAAATATATCGTTCACTCCACTGTCAATACATTTTTTGTATAGAAACTGTAAATAAATGTTTTGAATTCCTGGCCTACAGCGGTTTAGCCCTGTCCACTCTAATGTTATAAACGAGGCGTCAGCCTGGACTGCTTATTTGAGCAATGCACAACACAGCACAGCCAATCAGAACATATTTACATCCATGTGTTATAGGCCTAGTAGCAAAACCAGCTTGTTTAATTCGCAGGGACACATCGAGGTGAGAAAATGGTCCTCTACATCTCAAGTTTTTACTTCATAAAACTATATAAATATCATAACCTCAGGGGGAAACAGTAAGAAAAACATAGTTTATGAAAATCCAGAATGAGAATGTAGAATTTTGGGCTCTTTAAGTTATGTGAGTGAGGAAAATAGACCTGATGGTTGGTGAAGGGACCACGATCAGTGTTTTATATTCGGTCATTTATACAGTGAGGGCAGCCTGCTTCCTTTTTTTTTATTTAATCAACTCCAAGTTGTTTCTCTTACAGTGCAGAGAGAACTTTAGGTAACTGTAAAACTCCTCCGAGATGGCAGGACACTAGGACCCAAGTTAAACATCTTTAGAGTTATACATGCCACATTCTTCCGAGCGCACGGTTTCAATCAAATTTGCCAAAGTTATCAAAACTTTCAAAGTGCTCCGCATCTTCTTAAGCTGCAGGAAATTCAAGGGGACATCTGGAAGGCTGTCTGCAGATTATTTGAAATTTTGTGTGTATTAGACATCAATGAGAGGGCCGCCTGGGCCCTGGCTGGAACCCGCCTCACCTCGGGCTCATTACAGCGCAGACTGGCCCCTAATCCCCCATAATTCCTGCTCCTCGTTCTCCTGCGCTCTAAGCCACTCGCGCTAAGGCTCAGCCAATGGCTGCAGGACGCTGTGTTCATGCAGGTGTTGCCTGCTCCTCCCAGGCATGCAGCCTGTCTTTGTAGTTTCAGCAGAAGCGTGTGGGGCTATCGCTCACAGTGCCCAGCGCTGCCCAGAAACCAGCAGATAACACCCATACTATTAACATCAACACGGCATTAAAAAACCCTGACATTTAGAGCACTCATGTACTGCCAGTCTGATTTTTATAGTCCTTCATATAAGGATTTTTAACCCATTACCTGAGCAACGCTACTGCCGTGAAAATGTCTGAAAGTTGTATATAGAAGCTTTGTTTTTCAGAGAACACACAATTTAAAGCCCAGTCATTGTTTATACATCTCGGCCCTGTTCAAAAATGATGGCACGTTTTATATTGTCAAACTCAACAAATACATAGAAACCGGTTCTTACATTTGCAAAACACATTTGTTCGTTCAGAAACCCAAGACATGCCATTCAACCAAGGGTGTTGGATACAACTGTTTATATAATCCAGTTAAAAGAGAGATATTTAAAGTCTTATCATCTTAAATATGGGGTGTTTGTCTCATTATACATATTACATTTATGTCAATAACTCCAGTATTGTTCTCAACAAATGTCCAATTTGTGCTGAAAAGAAATATATACATTGGGTGAAACGTCATGTGTAATTAAAAAATACAAATTAGGCAAAGTTGGATAGCACCATAATGGACCTCATAAACTGCATCATGTTGCACTGTAACGTCATATGGATAGGAAAAGCGAATATGGAGCGTATAAAACATGTAGGTTGAGAGAAGAGCTAGAGTGAAGAAACAGAACATTTTCACCTCATTGATTGACCACTTGGCCTGCTCAGATCACAAATGCCCTTCAAACAGTGAAGAAACAGAGATAATTGGCCACTGTTGACAAGACCATCCAGCAGCTGTGGAAAATTTGCTGCTTAGCTCTGAAGTTGCTGTTTAGTCCAAAGCAGGCTGGAAGGCAGAGGAAAAAATGTTTCTTCCAACATTTTATAGCAGATGATTCATTTTTGTTTTTAAATTAGCAAGCACATGCACACACACACTCACACACACACGGTCATCTGGAAAATACATTAAGCAATTCCTACAACAATCATCTCATAAGATCATTATAAGTGTTGCAGAACAGAAAAATGTACCTTAAACTAGGCCTCAAAAGTAAGGCTGCAGTATTGTGAAAGCGCAGTATAAATCATTTTAAGGCAGACAGACATTAATGAGAACATAATATGTAAAACGCTATTCTATTTATAGTCGGCTTGATTTGTATCGTATTTTAATGAGTTTTATTCTTAAGCTGTAGATCAAAAGGTCAAACACAGCGTACCTCCACAACTTATTACAAAAAAATGTTTTTAGTGCATACTGTTAAAATGTGTCGAAGGAATACTATGTAAATGTTTATCTGCAGTTGACATACACTTGCTCTCAACATGTAATAACCTATGAGCTAAATATATCCTTTTAAGTCAAAGCAGAGTTAAAAGAAGATCTTGTGCTTTCCATGTTCCCTGATGGGGCATTAAATTAAAAACAGAGGCACTGATGTAGAGAACGTGCAGACAGACGATTCCTTTTTTACTACCATCTTTTGTGGCTTTTTATATTAGGTCACAGTCCCTTTTGTGTTTTGAGCTGTGATATCTTAATATATCTATATATAGGTATACTGATGTATTAATCTCAAAATTAGCATTTTGAATCTTTCGTTGATTTTGAAAGCTAGCCTACTTTTACGAGCTCTTTTTGAGGGTGGTACTTTTCTCCGTTATGTTTTAGCATGATTGTTTAGGCATAATGTCGTATTTCAACATTTTAAAGAGCTCATGTTCTAATATATTTCTTGTATTTCTACCCACCCCTCCACAGTTCATTTATGACATTTGGGTGGGTTTAGGGATCAAAACCCAACCACCTTTTCTCTATTAGGATTAAAAACAGGCTGTTTTTGTTACCATGACTTTAGAGAAGTGAAGTGACCATTTGTCATACGTGAACACACACACACGAACACACAGCACACACACACACAGCACGGAACTGTTCTCTGCATTTAGATTCAAGATTCAAAACGTTTATAGTCATATGTACAGTAGAAAGCGCATTTCTCTGTGCGATTTAATTCTTTCTTTGCTGTCCACACAAATGCTGAGCTTAGAGTTGAGTTTTTATATAAAATAAGTTAGTCAAGACTTAAGTGTAATGTGCAGATGTAGAGAAATGTTAACTGTGCATTTGCAAATTGAAGGAAATGTGCCATTATTGAAAAACTAATTTCCTTCAGTTTGTTGAAATTTTATCAAAACATCGCTCCCCAATCCATACAGTCAAAATATGCAAACCACTTTAATCCGTTCACCAGGTGAAGCAGTGGGTAGGCAGGAACACAGCGCCTGGAGAGCAGTGTGTGGGGACAGTACCTCACTGGAGTGCCTCAGTGGTGCCACTAGCAGTCAAGGGATTCAAACTCACAACCTTCTGGTCACAGGGCCAACTCCCTACCCACATCATGTACAGGATAAAACACTCCTCAACTCCTTATATCCATGAATGTGGAGCCAAACTGCTGTAGATTGAAAAGGTGGATTTATGAAAGAAGTGGTTAGTTTCCATATTTGGACTGTATGGATCGAGGAGCGATGTTCTAATACAAGATTTAAATCAGGCCCAACTGTAAAAACCTAGACCAAACAATGCATAGACTTTCAATGATTTCAAATTACTTTCTATGAAAAAGCAAGTTTTTTTTGTCTACTACATGGGAAAAAAAGTAAGATTTACCGCCTTTACAAAGGCTATGCAGTGCTTTGTACCATGTGTAGAATATAAGAACTTCAATTCTTCAATTTGAGAAGAACTGTTGTTACAAGCAAGACCTTCAGAGATATGCAAAACGAGTTCTTTTCAAGACTGCTAAAAGACAATTCAATTAAAGTGTGAATGGTTACAAAAGCTAAGTGGCAACATTACAGGGACCAAAATAGATCCTTTTACTTTTAGCCTCATTAATAAGAAAAATCAATGCTCTACAAAGGATCAAAGACAGAAGCTGTAATGAGCAGAATTGCTCATCAAAGTGAAAACCTTGTCAGGAGTGTGTAAACTTTAAGCTGTTCTCTTTGTGCCTGCGTGTAAAAGCATGGGGGCAATCTGCAAAGTAAATGGTGTCAGTTTATACATTTTACAGGGGGAAAAAAAAAGATGTGTGAGACAAAGTACAGAATGAAGAACTTTCCAATGATAGAATAGAAAAAAAGGCTTCATTTCTTACTCACTGTTTCTACAGTCATCAGCAGTATCCCCATCAGCCCACACACCAAACACACACTTCCCTAACTTAAAAAGATCTGGCATTGTGTAATCAGGCATTATATAACTATATGAGAGGAAAATGAAAGTTAACCTGCTTGTGTACACATCCTGCACCGAAAAGAAAATGAAATGTCAAAGATATTTGCAATTCATTTTATAAGCTCTGAATTACAGTAAGCCGTTCACGCTGTGGCTACATAAATGCACATTAACGTAATGTGCGCGGCACTGAGTGCATTACGGCCTCATCTATGTATGCATTAAAAGAAGCATCCTAAAGGCAATGTACATTATGATGATAAACCTTCTATAAGGACCGATACTGGAGGGAAAGCATATGCTACATACTGTATATGTAAATATTAGCAGTCTTTTAATTCCAAACCCTTCAAGGCTTGCTGTTGCTGGCAGGTATCATGTACAGTAGCATCCAGAAATACTGTGACTGCACTGCTAAATAGCCTAGGATGTTTGACCATTGCCAAAACAATGGTTGATGTTACATGAGAATAGCTCAGGTCCACTGCAAATTCTCTTTGTTGAAAAACTTTAGCTGTGCGATTACAACAATGCAGAGGAAAAAAAAAGAAAAAAAAACAGCAAACCAAGGGGCCCATCACAGCCTGGAGTCGTGATTGATTGCCTCTGCAATCAGCAATTAAGGCCATGCGATCAAAAATAGGTGGGACTTTCCAGTAGGCCTGAGCCCACTTGGGTGCATTTTGCCTGAGGCATGGCTCATTGGAGAAGGTTAACGCCAGAATAAATAACCATCTTTTCAGTTATTATTAGGATTAGCGCATAATATGCCTAAACTTGCATGGTCCTACCAGGGTTTGTTACAGTTTACTGCCGTCTTAAGAAGGGCCAAGGAGATTAGGATAGGATGTCTGTCAATCTGCAACCCACTCACCACAACCCCCTCCCACTGCTATCATGGCCTCTCCTTGATCTTGTGCAAATTTTGCACTTCATAAGGGATGGGGGGAATTGGAACGTGCAGGCAGTTTGAGCAGTGGGTTGTTTTGATGTTTATTCATTTGCACTGAGCTCTATCCAAGAATGCAGAAAAGTGGACCTCTGATACCATGCTCTCGATCAAACTTTCATGAGGAGGAATTAATTAGCGACGTGAATAATGTTGATTTAGAATTAAACATCGTTAACTTAGTCTCTAGCCGGTCTTTGTACCAAATCGTGCATATTTCATGGCAACAAATACTCTCATTTCAGCAAAGGCACAAACCACATTCTTTCATCAGCCAATCTCTGTGATAAACCCCAGTGTTCAAACAGAAATTCGCATTTGTACTGCTGACAGGCGCCAAAAAAGCCAAATCAATCGGTTCTGTTTGTAGCATGAGCATGCTATGAAAGTCAGCTTGGATGCATTTCAGCAAGTTCTATCTGGAGCTTGACCGGCTGGACAGTCGTCAATTCTGTGCTGCATTTGGGGCATGTGAAGAAGATATCCGCCATGGTGTGGCTTTTGACGCAGTAGTAGCAGAAGACATGACTGCAACCAATGGAATGAGGCATGGTGGGCCACTCTCCGCAAATGGCACATTCCATATGGCTGGCCCTTTCTGCATCCTCACCACATTTTGCCTTATTTGATGAGAAGAGTGAAGAAATGCTAGCCTTGAGCTTCCACGTGTTGACCAGTGGCAGCAAGAAGATGAGGAACTCCGCGAAGCCATGCCAAAGTAGCTCGCGGTTCATGTACTGGAAGTTGATGTCCCGGGGACCCTGAGGCTGACTGAAGACGGGCTGCACTCCCAGCAGCCTCTCCGTGAGCGTAGGGAAGTTGCCGCTCTGGAGGAAGAACAGGAAGTTGAGCAGACTGGATGCTTTGGCCAGACCGCTGATCAAGGCAAAAGTCCCACGAGCTTTCTGGATGCCTGCGTCTACAGGACGGCCTAGAAGGAACAGGCTGTGAGAGCGCTCACTCAGCCACTTCCCTCCTACTGTTAGCAAGGCAAACCACAGCTTCTGCTGCCGGCTCATGGGCCTGTACCGGTGGCCGGGGATCAGTGTGTTGCGGTAGCGGACATTTAGCAGAGCCTGTCCCACAGTGGCACTGTTGGAGTAGACCGTGAACCTCCACAGGAGGAGCTGGAGAACGGCTTTGAGCTCCGGCTCCACAGGGGTCAAGAGGCCCGGCTTGAAATGCTGGAAACACCGGGCGAACTGTGACCAAACGAGCTGTTCCAGGGCGCCATCCAGTTCAAAAGAGTCCAGCTGACTGATTCTCAGCACACGAGATAAAGGACTCGGGCCGGCCTCGGCGAGGGGCTTGTCACCTCCAGCTCCAGCTATAATCAGAAGAAGCAAACGGTTATGCGTTTTTGCATTTCACTCAAAATCACTTTTCACATGTAAAACCCATCCTAAATTCCCCTTTAGCTGCACAGGGCACAGGCACAGGAGGTCTTATACTGTCCCCTCTGGAGATTCAGGCTGAGGACAAATCACATCACAGGAGATTATCCCGACAGCACAGGCTTGGCGAGGCGGTAAACATCCGCCATGTGGAACTACTTTACTTTGACGGCTTTTTATATGGGATCTAAGAACTGTTACGTTTGGCAATTTTTCACGGAATGCGTTTGTATCGGGCCAAGTTTATCTCTTTAAATGCAATGGTTAGAAAATGAGGGCCAGTGCCAGCGGTGGCCACCTCTTAGCCCTTTTGTGTACGGGTGGACGGGATTTGGGCAATCTCAGAAATAAACTGGCTTATAAAAAGTCTGGGAAACGCCTTCAAATCTTGGCGGGGGGGGAAGAGTTTATTTTATGTGAATCATTCGGTTCATTTGGTGCTAATACATTCATGCATCTATGATGTATTCATGACAGCGAGGCAGAGGAGATGAGGGAGAGCATGAAAGTGAAATAAGAAAACTAAAGAGAACAAAAGTACTTCACATCAATAAGTCAGAAGAATAGGTGAACAGTGGCGTCAAGAGTTCAAGTTGAGCACTACACTGGCGTATATATTTTCTTATAGCAACCCGCATTCAGCCTTAACGTACAGCGTGAGCAGTCCTTTTTATACGTGTGCTGGTATACTGCGCTTTTCTGGAGGCAAGTGCATAGTACACTGCCGCTCAGGCACACGAGGTAAACTGCAGCTACAGTGCACTCTGGGGATCTGGCATCTCCATATTCCCTTCAAAGGCTTTTATTGAGCAGTTTACAAGTTATGAATGAATATGTTATATTTGAGAACATATTATTGACAGCAACCTATCAATAGTAATGTGACTATTGTCAAGGGCCTGTCAATATTAATGTAATTATGATTTAGAGGATCACATAGATGTTAGCTGGGGCAAGTAACATCTCCTACAGCCCCGCTATCAATACCAGGATTACTATTGACATGTTCTCTCAGACTCAAAGTAGTTGCCAAATATATAACAACTAGACACTTTTGTCAATGTCTGCTGCCTATAAAAATTAAGCATGTGAATTTACAGGGCTTTAACCGGAGGGCTGGAAATCTATGTATTCTTATGTAATCGTCAAAATTTGTAATCGATGGATGTGTTTACCTCTATTGTAATAAGTGGACCTGCCCTACATACAGAGGGCTCTGATTCATACACAGTCATTGACCAGGAGACATTGACTCTGCCGTGCTCTCATAGAGCAACACAGGGGGGGGAGAAAAATGGCCCTAGTGACTGCATGACAGCTTAAATATAGACAAAGAGGATATAAGAGTTTAAAATAATTCCCCAAAACCACAATCAGCCTTATTTTTAGACACATTTGCAAAGCTGTTTATTTCTTTATTTTTTTGTTGTTGCAATTTTCTGACAGATAAATTGTAACACTATTTTCATGCCGTCTATTTATTGTGTATTTGAATGGCGTACACACACACTTTAGCATTTATGATGTGGAATCAACTCCGCTAAGCCAAATAAATTGCCTGCAAAAATGCTGAATTTTGAGCAAATGGAGCCCATCTCCAGGCAAGAAAACGTACGAGGAACACATATATTAGGTTATACTAGCCGAGTCAAGGCCCTGACAACTGGTATTAAATGACAAATGACTGACACCAGCACAGCCCATAAAGCATCTTCTCCCCAGGCAGCCGACTGTAGGCTAAGGCCTGCAATTCTGAAACTGATAAGGCGGGTAACAATGTGACCTTGGGCCTCAGCACCACAATGTGACGGCAGAATTCCTGCAGCCAGAGGAGTGTTTGGAATTTGCAGAGTTTAGGGAGCCTATGTTTCCTCGACCTTGGCTTTAACTGCACCTCTGGCCTCCGTCCCTCTGGGGTAGGTGAGAGGATCTTAGCTTATGAACATAGCCTGGAACATAGCCTGGTAATCTGAAGAGTTGTCTGGCTGTTTGCAACAACGCTTTTTTGCCTCCTTTAAGGTCGAAAAGAAAATATATTCAAATATTTTCATTCAAACTGAGGCGCATGTTGTCAGCATGAGCTATATTACAGGAATTTGCATAGCGTGACATGAAATATGAGTGAACGCTTGTCACTTCGCGTTTCATGTTGGGGATGTGCTGCCAGTTGGTAAAATAATGACTTTTAATCTGTGAAACACTAGTTTTATTTCTCCGTTTAGTCAAATACTGTGAAGAAAGTATTGTGTTAAATTTAACTGAAATATGTATTAAACAAGTCAGGGTCTTTTAATGTTCATTTAATAATTTATACTGATATACTGATTTATATGCATTGTTTCTACTGTTTTACTTAATTAAACACAACTTGAAGCAGTTTCAGCTGCATTGCCAAGACAAAAGGTGCTACGTAAACATTATATAAATAATAATAATAATAATAATAAATAGTTATTACTACTAGTATTATTATTCTTACTACTACTGCTGCTCCTCCTATGGGAGAGCAAAAACCTTTTTTGCTTTTTGCTAAATAATGTAAAATGTACTTTAGTGAGAATTGTTATACATATATGAACAGAAAATGTAGCTGAAAGTAGTGCAAGTGCAACTGCTACCCCATAGATGAGGTTAACTGACTGAGGAGCTAGTTTTTACAGTTGCTAATTCAATGCAAAAAAAAGTTCATTCAATACAATTCTGACTTGTTTGAACTGGAGAAGCTTTCCAAGCCAATTAACTAAAAATAAGCTCATCTATATGAAAAGATGCAGTGTCAAATATGGCAAATGTATTTTTAACCTCATTTCACAACAATAAAATGTAAAACATTACAACATTTTTCATAAATCTGCTTTAAAACCTAAATTTGTTTACATCAAAATGATGCAATAACACAAGCATCAAGAAAGTGATTAAAATAATATAGGAGTGAATTGTGTAACTTGCATACATGATACAGTGATTTATAAAAATGTAGTGATTAGGCCTAAAGACTATTCAGTGTGAACCTTAAAAAATATCTCTGCAAATTATAACAAATATATTAATACTATATTGCTTATTTTCGTTAGACCTAGTTTTAAGCCTGTTTTATTTCTACACAATGTGCATCTGCTGGTTTGCTTCTAATGTTCTCACTGTACTTGTATAGTGACAATGAAGGCATCTATCGATCTAATTTACAGTTGACCATTCAATGGGGATGAGATGGCCAAAAGCATGCAGTACAATTTAAATCTGCGTCACATTTTACTCTGCATTAGTTTGCACTCCGCTCTCCCTTAGATCACTTCATATAAATAAAATATATTACATCAGGATGAATGTGTCTTTCAGTTTTCCTTCTTTTGCCAATAATTGTGTTTATGGATCATAATTTATTCATAGGGAAACGATGTACATATTTGAAACTGAGTCAGTTTAACGTTCCATTTTTTTCAGCGCAGGTTCATGATTCAAACGATCTCCTTTAATGTCTAAATATTAAAATATCGGCTCTATAATTAACTGATGAGGTCAGTTCAAAACTTTAAGTGATGTCATCCTAAAATGGCACTAAAGCCTTGCTAAAATTACTCGCCATGCGACCGCACTAATTGTGATAAGACTGCATCATGAAATATGAATGTCTGCAAATGTATCGGGGGGTCCGAGCTGAGACCTTTGCTGTCGCGCTTTAGCTTAATGCTTTATCAAGCCGGCCCTATTTCCCTAATCACTAAAGAATTGTAAGAGCCAGAGCATGGGCGAAGTTAACATCTGAGAAACAGCCTTTAGAGTAAGTCTGACACAAAGATATGGGCTTTGCTTAATCTACTTTGCGCAGAGCGTAAATTATTTAAAAGAATTAATTGATTTCGTGAGTATAAAGGTGGAAGATGCAAAGCCTGTATAAGTAATAAGTACAGAAGTTCGCAGGAAAACAACTTAAAAACTCATGAAACATTTAGAGGCTGAGGCAGCAAGAATGACTGGAAAGAACAGTTAATAAATGAGAAAACGGAGAGGCGGCTTTTTATGGTGTAAAGTGTGCTCGGTCTAGAGGTGGACCGGAGTTTTATAAGGTTGGACAAGTCCAATTCACTACTTTTGATGGCTTATCTGGATTTCGATGTAAGAAAAATTGGTTCTCTTTTTTAAAATGTAGAGAGCAACATGGTCACAGACATTTGAAACAAACGAGCTTATTTCCTCAATCAATGGCAACGTTTTACAAATAAAAGTGAATAAAGTGCTCTCTGAGTGATGCAACTTTGGGTTCCACAAAGCAGGGGTTTATGGAACCAAAAGTTTTATCAGCCATAGACCCCCTCCAGTGTGAAAAGAGTTCAATGGGCCCAAACATGCCAAACCTTCAAATGTTACACACACTGTGTAAAATGTTCAATAAAAATGTCATACATATTTCAATAAAGAATGAATCATAAACTACTTTTCAAACATATGAAACCTAAGAAAAACTAAGTATTGAGACACACCTTGTGTGAACTGATAAGGTCTTGTGAACATTTTCTACTTCAACTATAGTGAATGAAAGGTAGAAGATACTGGTTCTTGTTAAAGTTTACAGACTAGTGGCTCGGGTAGGAGAGATGGGCTCTCTTTATTTTGGATGCAGAGCGTTTCTCCCCATGTCACGCCATGCCAATAATATTGAACACAAGGGAGTCCCTGAGTATAGGTCTTGGAAGACACCTTGAGCACCACAGCCCATATTTCAAAAATGTCTGAGTATTTCTGAGATTTCTGATTATTTTGCATTAACACAATCCAAAAGCCCATTTAAGTTTTTCTAGAACAGATTTACTATGTGGAGTAGTCCTGCTATAAATATTTGATAAAAAAAACCCCCTGATAAATCTGATAATGACGCATAATAAAGCCACACTCGTTCATTTCATTGGTCTGATTTAGTTTATGAAACTAAAGACTAGAGTAACAACTCATTTATATAAATGTTCTCTAAAGAACTCTTAAGGATTTTAGGGAGTGGGGAACAGTGGTTCTTCTGTGGCATCACATAAAGAACCTAATGATTGTAAGTCGCTCTGTATCAGAGCATCAGCCAAATACCTGGTAAAGAATGCCAAGCTTTTTGCTTTTTAACTCTGTGCACATTACTCATGATCTTAATAACCTGAAAATTTACTATAGTGTGTCATTAACAGGGTGTTTCAGGCAAAAAAAGCAACATTTAAATACATAAAAACTATAAATGTGTTTTAGACGCAATCAGCACAAGCCTGGTCAGGTTTGTGTAGGGCAGCTGTACTCGGGAAGCAGAGGCTCATTCACTTTATTACTGCTGACTTAAAGATCATCTGATCCATTTGGAAAATATCAAGATACTGAATTTTATCAGTATGGGCCGTCCCTTAGCTGTCATATCATAATCTGTGGCTGCTCTTTCAAGAGAAACCTACACAGAACCTTCTGATCCAGACACAGATCATACTCCACTTTGACTTCCCATATTCTTCTAAATCCTCTCATTATTTTGAGTGTGCTGTGGCCCACTTACACACCACTTAGAGCTCAATCAAGCCCAAAGCGTTCGGCTATTCTAATTTCACCCCATCACAGTCCTGCTTCTTTCATTCTAAAAGTCCATACATTGGACAAATCTCCCCCCAATTTTATAATGGAGCAGGAGCATTAAGCGATAATCAGAGTGAGGATTAAGCATGGACGAAACAAGTTGCTTGCAGCATGAAAAAAAGGGGGCTATGGGAAGATAGAGAATGAGCTGCAAAAGCAGAAAATCAATTCAATCAAGCAAGACTATAGATCTTTAAACTGGGTTAAGGCACTACTTTAGAAATAGCTACATTTGCTGTTTGTCCTGGATAACTGTACCCTTCTGTAGCAAGAGTGAAAGGGAAGGTGTATTAGATGGTAGTGAGAGTAGAGAGATATTATCTGTAGTGAGAGAAGAGACCCTGGAGAGATGGAGATATGCTCTAGAAAGGAGAGGAATGACGGTCAATAGGCCTAAGACCGAATACCTGTGCGTGAATGAGAGGGAGGACAGTGGAATGGTGAGGATATAGTAGAGCAGGTGAAATGAGGGAGTTCAAATACTTGGGGTCAACAGTCCAAAGTTGAAGTATGAAAGAGAGGTAAAGAGAGTGCAGGCAGGGGGAATAGGTGGAGAAGAGTGGCCGAAGTGACTTGTGACAGGCAGGTACCAGCAAGAGTAAAAGGGAAGGCGTAGAAGACGGTAGTGAGACCAGCGATGTAGCAGAGCTGGAGGTGGCAGAGTTGAAAATGTTAAGATTGACGGTGACGAGGATGGACAGGATCAGGAATGAGTTTATTAGAGGGACAGCTCGAGTTGTACCTTTTGGAGGAAAAGTCAGACGAGATTGCTTTGATTTGGACGTGTTCTGAGGAGAGACTCTGAGTATGTTGGGAGAAGGATGCTCAGGATGGAGCTGCAGGGATGAGGAAAAGAGGAAGGCCTAGTAGGTTTATGGATATGGTGATGGAGGACATACAGGCAGGTAGTATGAGAGAGGAAAATGCAGAGAATAGAAGGAAATGTACACACTTGATCCGCCGTTGCAACACCTAACTTAATCGGGGGCAACCGAAAATAGGAAGAACAGTAACGTTAACCTTTATGTCCGTCTTATAACCCTGAATTTCTTAATTTACACGGTTATAAGTGGGTCACTAGCCTCCCTAACAGTGCCCTAACGCTGCAAGTTCCATTTTAATAACTCAGAAACACACGTTTTCTTTTGAAACTAAATCATACACCTCGTAACTGCAGCTCTCCGTGTTTTATTTCAGAGGACCGTATCCTCATGATTGCTCTATAGTAACAATAAATTATATTTACCCATTTCATGAGTGCGTACTGTCTGCAGCATGCACCTTGCCTCCTTTTCCGGGTTGCACGGTCAAAAACCACGCCTTTCAGCAAAATGCACCAATCGGAAAACGATCAACAGCCCACATGCCCATGGCGTCCACCCAATCACATTTCAGAATGGGAACCACCTGACTCAGCGAGGCAAACGCAAAGTGCATGTTTCATACATCTCATTTGTATGAGTCTGAAATGTGTTTTATTTAATTTTCCACCTCTGCCTTTCAGAACACGGGCGATTTTGCTACGTGCTCCTTCTCTTATGATAAAAAGGTCCATATTTCTGCGTATGTTTTGCAGATAAATACAAAATCACCAACCTCGCTCTGCTGTTTATAAACCAACCCCTCGTATAGTACAACACGTCATCCAATCAGCACTTAGGATTATTTGATTGAAGGCTTCCTCAACCAATCACCATACGACAAGGGCAGGACCAACCAGCCAGCACAGAGCCGTTTACAAGCCCAACGACCGACAAAACCAAAACAAACAACAAACTAACAAGCTGACTTTTTTCAGCTAAGGTCTGAACTTTAGACTGACTTTATACTGAAAAACAAAAAACTGCTTTTCATTTTCGACTTCAGCTGGGCAAGAATATTGCAAAACGAAGGTTACTTTAAACCCTGGAACATCAGTGAAGTTACCAGACTTTATTTTATAGTTTTATTTTGGCCTAGCGTTGTGTTTTTCGATTTGAAAATTTGTCATAATATTTGCTTTCCAAAAATAAACGTGTTAACGGTCAGGTATAGGCTTTAGTATGTTTTTTAAACTAATTTATTAACCTGTGAAGTTCAACGAGACTCCCTGAAAATGGCCAGAAATAACCTGGACATCCGTGGTTCTGTGAGTAAATCAGTAACTCGCTTGCTAAAGGAATTCAGGAGTATCTACGAGGAGAAGTTGAGACGCACTGAGTGTGAAATCACATCACCAGAGGAGAGGGTGAGGGTATGTGACCGTCATGAATCAGATCATTCATTTATATGATAAAGTGTATCAGAGGAACTAGTACAGGGACTAAAGGAGTTCACATACTTGGGGTCAACAGTCCAGAGTAAGGGGAAGTGTGAAAGACATGCAGGCATGTGGAATCGATGGGAAAGAGTATAGAAACGTGGTAGGAGTGATTTTTTTGTGGTAGAAGGGGTTGAAACGTGTGGCAGGAGTGATTTGTGTGGAAAAGAGTGACGGGAGTCATTTGTGTGGTGAAATAGGTGGAGAAAAGTGGCAAGAGTGATCTGTGTGGTGCAGTGGGTGGAGAAGAGTGTCCGGAGTGATCTGTGTGGTGGAATGGGTGGAGAAGAATGTCAGGAGTGATCTGTGTGGTGGAATGGGTGAAGAAGAGTGTCAGGAGTGATTTGTGTGATGGAATGGATGGAGAAGAGTGTCAGGGGTAATTTGTTCAGTGGAATGGGTGGAGAAGAGGGTCAGGAGTGATTTGTGTGGTGGAATGGGTGGAGAATTGTGACAGGAGTGATCTGTGTGGTGGAATGGGTGGAGAAGAGTGTCAGGAGTGATTTGTGTGGTGGAATGGATGGAGAAGAGTGTCAGGAGTGATTTGTGTGGTGGAATGGGTGGAGAAGAGTGTCAGGAGTGATTTGTGTGGTGGAATGGGTGGAGAAGAGAGTCAGGAGTTATTTGTGTGGTGGAATGGGTGGAGAAGAGGGTCAGGAGTGATTTGTGTGGTGGAGAAGAGTGGAGGGAGTGGTTTGTGACTGTAGAGAGTCCAGCCATGTTGTTTGGTTTGATTGTTTGGAGACAGTGAAGCAGAGCTGGAGGTGGCAGTGTTGAAAATGTTAAGATTTGCATTGGGAGTGACAAGGATGAACAGGACCAGTAATGAGTTCATTAGAGGGACGAGATTGCTTTGATCTGGACGTGTGCCGAGGAGAGACTCTGAGAATGTTGGGAGAAGGATGCTGACGATGGGGCTGCAGGGAAGAGGAGAAGAGGAAGGCCTTGTATAAGGTTTATGGATGTGGTGAAGGAGGACATGCAGGCAGGTGGTGTGATTGAGGAAGATGCGGAGGACAGAAGGAAATGGAGACGTTTGATCTGCTGTGGCGACCCCTAATCGGGAGCAGCTGAACATAGAAAAAGAAGAAGTGGACTCGTACACGTTGTAGAAATTCTACAGTGACCTCCAGTAAAGTGTGCAGCTCGGAGTCCTTATACACAGCCAGCTCAACAAGAGTAAACTGGCCTCTGGGATGAACCCGTGTTATCTAAGCTAATATGTAACAATTCTCCTCGTAAAACTTCGATATCAGTGCCTGAATCCGTCCTTACACTCCTTTACTCAGTGTGCTAGTCTTTCAGGCAGACTTATGTGACAAGTTACTTGTCCTTCATTGTTTCATTGTTTGAGGGCCCATATTGATCCACCCCCAACCCCTAGGCCATTTATGACAGTTCTGTAGTTTTATGTAGCAAAACCAATCCATATTCTTTTGTGCATAGGCATCTTCCAACCTGGTTTTATCTCTTAGACTTGATCCTTCACGTTGAAGACTGATGTATGTTCATGTTCTTTGCTCTGGCTGAATGTACCAAAGCCAGTCCATTGTTCATTTAGCGGTCTTCCAACCTGTTTAAATCTCTTAGATTCCTTTCATTGAAGAATTTTCTGCCCTTTTTTTCTTGTGTATCCTTCAAAAAGCATTGGGAGCTGAAACACCCCTCATAATGTGAGTGTATAAATGCTCTTGGCTGAACAGATGGATGCATGAAAATGTGTCAGTCTTCTTGGCATCGCAAAAGTAATGAATGAATTTTTTTTTTAAATTCTGCATGGACAGGAGAGAGAATGGCATGTTTTAAAATGTTTAAGCCGCTGAAACATAGTTACAAATGAGAAGAGTCAAAAAATAGATTGCATGAAAATCTCCCAATGAATGGAACCTTAGAAAAAGTGAAGAATATCTTCTTTCTCCTTCTTCTTCTTCTGCTTCTTTTATGTTACTGGCTTTTCATGTATGAGATTTTGTTCTGCCAGCCATGATGTGTATGATAATAGCTGGTGGCAAGATGTCAAGCAAGCGAGTAAATATCACTGTTTCTCTTCATGCAGATGAAGGTTCACATCCTGCGCTCATACGTGGATGACCTGAGTGACCAAAATCAAGTTTTAGTCCAAACCGTGGAAGAGCTGGAGAAAGAAGCAAATGAGAAGGTCACCAGCTTGGAAAGGAAATTACGGGTTTCGGATGAGTCCATTCATGTGAGGAATTTATGTATTGCATGGTGTTATAGTGTCTCTTTGTGTGAGGCTACACACATAGAGTCCAAACGTGGAAGGCCACACATTATGTAGCTCTAAAGATTACATACCTGAGTTAAGTGACAGGGCCCATTCACAGTGGAGTCTATGTGTGGTGAAAATAAAAAAACGTATGTGAATTGGCCTTCTGGTTACACTTCATCATGCAAAATGGGCTTAGCGTTAATGCCTTTCGCTAACTGATTACTCAAAGTTTTTATCAGTTCTTGCACCAGACTAGTGCCCATTGTGTCCGTAGCTCAATATGTGCCTCCTTCCATGACCTTTTTTCTGTTTAGTTTAGAGGGCTGATGATTAAAAACCTGTTAGTGGTTAAGCTTTGAATGCATTAATTATCCTCGCTCATCTACTTTCACCTCTTCGTGTGGGACAGAAACTAAATACACTGAAAAGAAAGTGGAAAATTAAGAGATTTTTCCTGAGATGGTTGTTGATGTTTTATTCAAAGATAAAAGGAAGGGTAATATGGTCAAAGATATAGAAAATGAAGTGCCGTTTTCATTTGGTTTTTAAAAAACTAAACATAAACGATTGGGCCAAAGGGCGAACTGTGAAATCCATTGCTTTGGATGACCAGCTGTTCTCTGTTGATGAGGATGCTGGATTTAATAGGTACTTACCATAATAGTTTTAGAAAGTGAACTGTTTCATTTGCTCCCAGCACAGTTTTGTTCCACTGAATGGACTGATTTTATTAGTATTTTTGTTCAATATCTGTTATGTTCAGTCAACAGCATACATAGCTTTATTTTTGTTTATCCATCAAATACTAGAGATGGCACAATACCCTTTTTTCTTTTTTCAATCAGAAACCGATATTGAAAACCAGAATTTTGAGTTTGTTGTTCTTCTATAAATCTAATAAACTTGGAACCACTCATAAACCATTCAAACCCTCTGCTACCCCACAGGAAGAAACACACAGCTGGACAGCATAACTTTACACAGCGTGAGTGTGTGATATTTCAGTGTAGTTGTGTTGCAGGACCCGATCGGGTTTATTCTTTTTCCCTCACTAAAATCTTACTTTTATATTTTGCGTATTGGTTACAGGTTTATGTCCGTAGAAAATCTGCATTTTCTGCTGATATCGACTCGATACCAATCAGGGCCGTAGGATCTCAGAATCAGAAAACGTGATTGATCCCGGAGGAAATTGCTTATATCTGTGCCATCTCTAGCAAATACAGTGTAAATATTTCATACATCACCCAACCCTTTTTGGTACGTGGCTTGGTTGTTTAGTGCTGTTGACCATCAGCTGGAAAACAGAGGGTTTAGTCTCTTGTGGTTTCAGTCCCTGGCCTCTCAGCACTCAGTTTTGTGTTTGAGCGAAGCACTTAACCCTGAAATGCTTTGCTCCCCTTCCCCTCCAGTGCTTAAATATGGGAACGTGCTATTAGGCGAAATTAGGCCATCGTATCTCCGGCAGACAAAATGTACCGACCTGAGAAACTTCTGGACATGTTCTATGAAATTCTTGGCTCATATTCTTTCTTTATGTATACTTGATGTGCTTTTTAGCATAAACTTTGGTAATAGATATTTTAATAATTCATGAACATATTTCATAAATGATTCAGTTTTGTGTAGTTATTAATGCTGTTGTACTTAACCTAGTTCGGGGCATTCTTCATAACGCTTTGGATTGGAAACTGGCACTTTTACTGACAAAAAAAAATCCGACCTTTCAGATGTATGAAACAGCAGTGCGCTATTCTGTTTTCATAGAAGGGCATTAACTAGATCACTTAGTACATGCATTGTGATCTCTTTTCGTATCCCTCTATGGTTTCCATAATCAGTTGAATTAGATTGGAGTAGGGACCGCTTTTCTGCTGTCCCAGAAGCATATTATGCTGTTGTCCCAGGACTGCAGTAACCATTGTTCTAATGTACATAATTGGAAATTGAATAGATTCGAAGCATTAAATGCTACTTATATGCCTCTCAAAATGCAACGAATGCATCAGACTTGGTAATATGAGGAGCAAAATGCACTGATTGAGTGACTCCAGTACATCTCAGATTTATTAACCCGTTTTGTGAGGTTATAATTGTTTTAAAGCAGTGGGCTTTTCAGTAATATAGCAGTTATTGCCGTAATTTTACACTTAAAAGATCATAAAATGAATTATTCAAAGTAGTAGTTTATCATTCATAAAGCAACTGATTGAGTTTGGATTCACCATGTAATTAAATGAACTTGAAATTACGTGTGAAGTTAGAAATCAGTTACTATTTTCTATGTGGTCTCCCACAACAACTGTAAAGGTTAGCTTGTGGCCGTAGAGCGCTTTTGGATCCAGCCAGGTATTGGCCGACACCAGGATCAAAAGCTGAGGCTAACCTCCCTGCTTGGTAGGATTGGATTTGTGGTGGTGTGGAAGGGATGAAGTGTTGCAGTGTGGTTTGTTTTTTTATTTATTTATTTATTTAAGGATTTGAGCCATCAGAGGAAGTGCCTTGAGGAGGACAACAGGCGTCTTGGAGCTGAACTCGAAGAGCTGAAGGCTGAAACTTGCACCCTCCAACAGGTGATCCAGCGGGCTCAGCACACACACGGCTTGGATGTGAGTGATGTTTGTTTTTCCTCCTCTCCCCCACACGCTCTTTCACTAACCCTCCGCCCCCCTCTAAAGTCACTGGACGGTCCCTCATTCATTTTTCAGAACTCATTTTTTTGCCCTTGAGCTCAGGATTTTTAATTCCAGGTTCACCTTGACTGGTGGCCTTTGGGCATGTGGGATCAGCCGTGCAGGGCTTTGATCCAGTGAGCCGGCGTGGGGCTCATTTCCAGTCTTGCCACACTGATGCGACTCAGTGGGCTCCACTTGACCTCCCTGTTCTAGAGGGGCCCTCCAGCCCCAGCTGATGAGACGCCCCCCCCCACCCCCAACTCCCACTCCCTGAACCTCACTGCTGAATACCTCCAGAACCTCTTTCCAATCAGAGGTTGTGCCTTTGATCTTTATAGCACTGCTCCTCCCTACAATCAACGCTGGACATGTTAGCATGGAGTACGTTAGCATGTTAGCGTAAGCTCTCTCCTGCTACTGGACGAGGCTCTGAGGTGTCTGATAAGCAGCCGTGTGGCATGAGGCTTTCTGTATCATTCTTTGGCCAATTTGGCATGGGCCCTGTGCCAAGCGCATTGCTACCACTGTGTCATTGAGGAGACCCATCAGGTTGCATCGCTTGTAATGAGCATCTGAGTCTGCGGCCCGACAGAGTCCTGCACGCTGCTGCTGCACTGTTAGCGACTTTTAAAAGGTGGAGTTATTTTCGGTAATCTCCCAGTCTTAATTTTAAATGTGGTGAAATTACAACAAAGTGCAGAAATGCAGCCTCTAAATGAACCTGCTCAAGCATCCAGCACCCTCCAAAAGCTCCAGTAGGCAGAGCTAGCAGCAGGCACTAATGACTGGCAGGACTGATGACTGGTAGTGTGGGAGGGGTCGCGTGGGGTCACCCGCAGACGCCACGCTAGTACTGTTGTTAATGACTTCCCTTTGAGTGATAATTGATCAGCTTCATTACCATATTAACTCTGTAATCCTATGTCACTAGAATAGGGCCCTGCTGTAATTAATGCCACGTTTGATTTTTGAAATAATGAACTAATTAGACTAATTAAAATCAATAGAGGTGCCAATACAAGGTTAGGCATCAGCTCGAACGTCTCTATCTTCGCTCAGCCGGAATCACCAGCTCAGTGGTAAAGGAAGCTAATGCTGATTTATGGCCGCTTGACGGTCGTTAGTTGGAATAAATTGCTCGTAGGAGCCAAGACAGCATTATTCAAGTGCAAGATACTAAGTGCATTGTAAGGTCAGCAATAAGGGCAAACTTACATATGTAGTTGAATGCCCTTGTAAACCCCTGTTAATATATCAGGTCAGAATGGTGGGGGGATGTTGTACAGTATCTCTGAATGCACACTTGCAGCAGTAGGGCCTTTCGCTTCTTAAGAAGTTAACCGCCCTGTGTAAAGTAATATAAAGGCAAGAGATTAGCTGCGCTGGAAAGCCATTTGGCACTCCATAGCCTGCATTTTCAGGTGCTTCAAATAACAGCAAATTACAAAGGTCGTTTGATGTTATTGGAAAAAGCATGTTTTGCATTATTAAAGACTTCGCCGAAATAAGGTCACAGACAACGTGTGCAGACCAACTCAGATAAAGAGGTAAATAATTGCTCTTTTGTTAGATTTTTTTTTCCCCCTTCGGATTTTCACGGGATTTTCATTTATACTCGTTACCGTTTTTAGGACAGTATCCCCCTTTGTGCTCGTTTTTGTGATTATGATCACCTCAGTTCTCAGAAGGACTGCACATCATTGTGAAAAATTTACATTTGTTTAAACACAGCAGTGCCGAGTGAAATATTATCAGAAGGCCACCTCCGAGCTCCGCTTTTGCATTAATCTGAGGTGTCAGTCAGTCTTGATGGGCTGTTTTCTGCTTTGGGCAGCGGCCTGAGCGCTTATGGCTTTTCCCGCTCCTCGTTATATTTCTCCCCTATTTCAGTTATATTAATGTTTGAAATGGTCCTGAAAAGTAATTTGTGTGATGCGACATCCATGTTTTGCCCCGTTATATATCAGTACAACCTTACTTGGCTGTGTTGGGTTTTCTTCTCCGTAGGGCAGTTGACCATTACTTTAATAGTATTTTTTTTTCTCCACTGGGTCTAATGATTGAGTACTGTTTGTGCCAGCTTTTGCCATTCCTCTAACAAATTAGTTTACTGTGGTCATAACCTTCAAAAAGCTCATTACCATAAATTGCACGGCTTTTCATAAAGGCTGAGAGCCGCATTGACTGATCACAAACGGGACCTTACTCTGGACACTCAGACCTGCTAGTAAATTAGAACCTCCATTTCCTACACATTTCTTAATCAGCTAATGTTTTTTATTCACATTATTAATTTTCCCCCATTTTCTGATTCATCGGAATTACTAAAGCCATGCACATTTTTTTTTGTCTGGGATCTTATAGGTATGGGAGGTTGTAATGCCCTTAAAAGTAATGTGTGTTTGTGAAATGCATCTACAGTGTTTTTAATCAGTCTGTGGACAATAAGGGAACACCTGTTCTTTTTCATGGTTTTAATCCTACTAGGAGATGCATGTAGAAGAGATTTTTAAGCACCTTGCAATTTGATTAGATTTTGAATCAAACTTCCAAAATGCAGTTGTGTAATGTGTAAGCATTTTTATTTTTTTTGTTCTTCAGCACACATTCTTCCTCATATTTGTCCCCACATTATTTTCCAAAAGAAGCATATGTGTCTTTGTTTCACCAATTTTTAATCCTAGACTCAAACTTTATGTTGAGTTGTGTATACTGGAGCCTATGACATTTTTTTTTTCCAATAGAAACATGTGCGATTGGACAGAGCATCCAATTTCGAGAATTATGATGCGTCAGTTACTTTTTCCCCACCTGTAAACTGGATTTGAGAGAATGCCCCTCTAGCACTGGCTGTTGAAATTAGTTTATTGGTTGTATATGCACCTCATGTCCAGTTTGTAGACGCCCGTATATCCAACGTTTCTCTTTAAATCAAGTCTGTTAATGGCGGGTTTTTCCCTCTTTGCTTCTTCTCTTCTCCTCTTCTCTTCTGTGAAGGCTTTCCACTAGATGTTGGAACATTACTGTGACGTTTTGATTCAGCCACAAGAGCAAAAGTGTATCACTCACAAAAACACAACTCCACTGCTCCCCAACCCAGTGCTGGAGGGCTTTATAACCCTCAATGCTTTTGGGTTGGGTACGGAGACCTTAGGCTCAAGTTTTACTGTTCAAAACACCCCATTCTATTGGCAGTGCTTCTCTGTGTAAATTACATAAAGGAACACCTGCATCAATAATAAGTGCATCTTAACGTCACTGAATTCCCCTGCAAATGTTGGGACAGAGTGTAGAGGAGAATTCAATCAATTGTTCAACATTTCTACATAAATACTTTTAAATAAAGTAATTCAGAGTGATTTGATATGAAATGAGTCTGTGTCAGGCTTGTTTATCTCTCAGAAAGATGAAATGTGTAGGAATGTCCTGCCTGATTGTTGAAACCTAGTTTTGAGTAAATGATTTGACCTAAATTGTGCGATTTTCTTTGTTGTGAAATAAATCCATGGAAGAAGTATGAAGTGTTGTAAATTATTACCCAAAGAAAACTTGTGTTTTGTTTTTATTTTTTATATTTACTGCCAATGCCCTTATCCAGAGCCACTTAGAATCATTAGTTACAGGGACAGTCCCCTGGAGCGACTGAGGGTTAAGTGTCTTGTTCTAGGAAACAATGGTAGAAAGTGGGAGTCTGAACCTGTGACTTCGTGGTCATCGGGTTCACAGGAAAGTGTTTTAGGCTCCTACCACCCTGCATTTTCAACCAGACATATACAGGAGCACTGGTGGTTTTGGATAGGAATAAAATGGCTATACTGTTGTGTTGTAGATAGGGGTGCAATGAATAATCGACAGAGTTGAGAAAGTCAATGATCAAATTAGTTACCAGTAAATTGAATACATTTTAGATGTAGCCCTAGTTGTCGACATTGTGACCCCCTGTTTTTTTTACCACCACTGTGAAGACAAATGAGTAAAAATCAGTAAAAAAAAGTTGGTAAGTGTTTCTACAATGAAGAATTTCAAACCAAGCTACTCTGAATTACCTTTTTTTTTGCCAAGTTGTACCATGTAACAGCAGTTCGTTAAAATGGTTTAGTGTCACAAACTATCAAAATGCTGTTTGCAGTATGGAAAGCCCTGAACTGCACTTTCTTTGCTGTTTATGATACAGTCCGACTTGAGTTACTTTGGAAATATTAGCGCTAGATTAGAAGGTGGGTTTAAGTCAAACACTGCCAAGCAATGGCCTTTGAAAAGCACGCTTTAATGAAATTATGCTGTTAAACGTAATTCAAAAAGAACATTAGAGAACAAAGGCTTGCTTTGCAGCGCATTCCACAGTTTCTCTGCAGGTTCAAAAACAGAGGTTGTATGGAATTTAATTTGGGTTATTGTCTCTCCACGGTGGCCGGCTAGATTTTCTGTTTCAATCGGAGCACATAATGGGCGGCTCACAAACCTGCTGATCACCCTTCCGTTTAGTCTTTTAAGCAAGTGTTTCACGGCTCGGGCCCCCAGCCTGCTTTTATTGTTTCTCTCTTGCACTTTAATTCCCCTCAGTGCATGCTGCTCCGGCTACCTCAGCTCAGTCCTCTCAACACTAATATCAATTGTGCACCTTCAGTGAGCAAGCTTTTCCTGCAGCTTAGCCGCTCTGCTTAATTAGCCCTTCTCTATCTCTCCCTCTCTTACCCGCACGCAATCACGAAAATATAAACGCACATACATAGCAGTACCTGCTGCAGCCCTGGCCTGCTTTCTATTGATCCGCTTGGGTGAAATTGTTCTAAGTCTTCACTTTTATCTTTCTCCTTTCTGATTATGAAATGTAAACTACAGATGCAGGGCTGGGGAAGGGTTCAGCACATGTTCGCTTGAATTGTGTTTTTCCTTTCGAGTTGTTAAAGGAAGCAGGCATCCATCAGTGTTTTTTTTTTTTTTTTTTTTTTCTCCCCCCCTTTTCTGCTGACTTGTGTTTGTTGACCTAAAAAGCTGTCGAGCACTAAGGCAAAATAACAGCGAAGAGACCCCTTATCTCTGGATCATGCATAAAATATTGCACATGCTTTAATGGATGCATCCTGGTTCCAATTGTGCCCCAAGTCCATGTCCATATTTGCTGCCTAATGCATGTGATGGCTGAGGTAGTTTACAGATCTGGCAGCTATTAAAAGGAGCCTGCTCTCTTAGCTTGTTTTGGCCGGGTCTTCCTGAGCCAGAACAGAGACAAGATGCCTTTCGAACGCTGCTGAAACAGGTCAGGAGAAAAAAAATAGACCTGACGGCACAGGGACTTGACCTGTGAGTAATTAACATCCACATTGATTTCCTTTTTCCCCCAGAGTGACCTCTGTCACCGCACCCCTCCACACACACACACACACACACACACACACACACACAGACACGTACCCATATTTCAGTCCACACACACAGGACCATATTTCACTCCAACACACGCTTTCCCCATATTTCACCAACGTGGCCAGCCTCAAATCCCCAACTCTCCAAAGACAACACCAGCCAAGGCATGGGAAGACTAATTAGATGTAGCATGTGCTAGAGTTATTTTTTATACAGTGAATTTATTTATACAGTGAAGTCTATCTTTGCTCTCCTGTCTTTTAAACATTTGAGTGTTTGTCAAGGACTGTATTGTTCACTGTAATTAAAAAGTCTTCAGTGTTATCATGTTTTGGGTACTTGAATGCAAACAGTATTCCTCAATGGGAGATTTACACCATTGGAAAATATGAGTAATAAAAATGTTTTGTGGTTCATTAGCCCAGCCATGCATTTTAAATATATGGGGAAAAAACTTTACCTGAAGTACATTTAGTCGAAAATAACATTTTTTTTTCCTGGACAGAACCATGATTCACGCTTGATGGCATCCCCGCATTTAGTACTTTGTCCGGCCCTCCTCTTACGACTTAACAGCTATGAGTCTTCTGCTGTAATGACTGGAGTTTGGAGAACACTGAGACACCTTCTCAGTACAGATCCTCCAGTGTCCTTTTGTGCTCTCCTTTTCAGCTCACATCACAAGTTTCAATGGGGCTCCAATCAGGGCACTGGGTTGTCCTTGTCAAAAGCCACTGGTCACCGGACCGTTTTTGTTACGTTTATGACTTATGTTTTGTATCAGTGTCCTGCTATAAAATACAACCATGACCCAATTTAGTTTTTTGGCAGATGTAGCTAGATTTTCATTTAAAATCTCAACCATATTTAACATTATGATTGAGGTTTTTCTCTGTCTTTCTTTTTGCACCAAACCCAAAAGTTGTTTTTTTCCAAAACATGTGTTGTGTTTTATGTGATCACCAAACCCAGTTTTAGTCAAAGTTTCTAGAATGTCTAGAGAAAACACTTGCGCTAAAAGGAAGGGAGTGGCATCGTGTGGGCTGAGGAAAATTTCGGTGTTCTAGTCAAATGAATACACATAAAAAACATCAATACTTGGGCCTCGACTTATTGACACTATTAGTAAACAAAATATTACAAACCCACATTGAACTGACGTTTTTTCTCCTATTCGCTGAAGAGGACTGCAGACTGGGCGCACAATCCAAATCGAATCAGAAAGTGAACTTTGGGTAAACCACAAATCAAAGGCTGTGGCACACTCCAAATTTAGACAAAGGGAGATGAGTTCAGGCGGCCGTCTCAAAAGGCACCATTCATCACCGTGTAGCATGTCAGTGTTTGCGTCAAAGTTTTGATTAAATCCCAGAGATGAAAATGATGCATAAGCAAATGTAATTATCCTAATTATATTTCATGAAATCATCTCTTATTAATCCTGTGTGTGTTTTTTGTTTGTCTTCTATGTGTTTGCTCTGAAAGAGTAATTTAAGTCTCCTGATCATAGCCACTCAGTGGCATTTTGATAGCAACTTGTTATTGTGAATGAACAATGAAGCAGTTATGTGCTTGCCTGTGGTTCTTGTCCTAGGTCTTTGGGGTTACCTCACGGACAGCAGCACTGGAGAGGATTCCCAACCACTTGGCCTACAGTGCCCAATCACTGTAAGTGCTGTGACATATTCACCTTTTCTTGCTAATATATCAACTTGGGTTTGGACAACTGTTATAAAGTAGTTTCTTCAGTCTTAAAATGGGTTTCAAGGTTTTTGTAAAGATAATGGTTAGATATAGAACCATGACAACTTGGAACCATTCAGTTACTTGGATGGTTCTTAACCGTTCATGAAATTGTTCTATTTATGTGTGCCATTTTAATTGTTACGGGTTACAGTGGTGAGAAGGCAGTGGACTTTTGTGTGTGTTTACAGTAATCCCCCAGTTTTACGCGGATCAGGAGTCGCAAATTCAGACACACGCATATTTTTTTTAACTGAACTCATAGTTTTAAGCGGAAATCCCGACAATAACGCAGAAACTGCAAATACCCTCTGCCTTTTGTTGCTTTTTTGTGGCAATAAAAATATTTTTTCTGGATGTTTTCACACAAGGGGAGCCGTTCACCTCGCCGTGGCGTCCCGATACTTTTGTCCCGTGACCTTCCGAGTTGCATATCTCGGGGAAAGCACTCAGACACTTCAAACTCCACAGTTCAGTAGATCTCCAGGAGGCCTTTCCAACGAGCCCTCATTTGTATTTTTAGCCCGAGTAGTTCAGGTTTTATTCTCCGAAAACCGGGTGTCCCAGTACTTTTGTCACGCAACCTTCCGAGTTGCATTTCTCTGCGGGGAATTTAAATTAAAAGATGGGTTTACCTTGAAAAGAGGCGAATACGGATTTACCGTTACATGTTCTTTAAGGGTAATGCATTAAACTGAGTTTAAAATGAAGTGTTCTTGGAGCATGTTTGGGAGCATATTTAGAATTTACACTATAAAAATAGGCATTTTAGGCATTTTTTTTTTTTTTTTACCAAAACACAACATGGTTTTTCCACTGTACACGGGTGCTCTTGGAACGTAACCCCCATGAAAAGCGAGGGATTACTGTATATATTCTCTATAGCAGAGGTCCTCAACCACTGGGCCGTGGTTCGTTTTTTTACCGGGTCGCACAGAAAGACAGAATAAAAAATATTTTATTGATTATCAATCTGAAAGATTTCTTTTATTTTGAAAAAAACGCTCGTCTCGGCCACCGGCTTGTCAGAGGGCAACAAGCGCAGGGCTCCCACTAATTCAGCGGAATGGAGAGTTGTGTTTTTAGTTTTTAGTTGTATCTGTACCGGTCTGTGAAAATATTGTTTTACATGATACCGAACCGTGGCGCAAAAAAGGCTGGGGTTTCTGTTTTATACCACCAGTGTAACATAATCAAAGAAATTTTCTTTAAAGGACCTCGTTAAGTAATTTCCAGTTCTACCCGCTAGCTTGGGTTCTTCCAGTCGTACAATACACCAACATGGGGGTGAAGGAAAGCGTGTGCTTCCACTGTCACATGATGTCAGACACCTCATCTCTCAAACTGCCAGCAACAAAATGTCATTGGACAGTGAAACGCGCTTGGAGGAGAGCGCTCACTGCCAGTTCTGATACTTCAGCTAACAGGCGCCTGAGCTGTCTAGTGATGGGGGAGGGAAGGCCGTCCTACACACACAGAGAGAGAGCAAAAGCAGTCGTGCCCTCTTGGACTCACGGCCAAGGATGGCTGCAGCACTACTAGGGATCAAACGAGATCTTCCAATGATAGTAGTGCTACTTGGGAGCCCAATGGAGCTCTTTTAAATGGTTACACATAGAACCAAAATTGGATCTACTATTGTTAATATCCATAGAACCTTTCTTTAACAAGACTTTAATGAATGATTATTGTCCGATATTGTCCTACCTTTCTTTATAGAACCTTCTTATTAATGATTCTACATAGCACCAGAATGGGTTGAATTATTGTTACAAACCCTAGAACATTTCTCAAGACCTATTTAAAGTGGAAAAGTACACCGAAAAGCACACCTCTTTAATTAACTAGAGTTATAGAACCTTCTTTTGGTACCATATTTAGTACCTTCTTTTTGTGTATAGCAATCCAACAGAGAGGAACATCCTGCAGTAATTATCAACACAGTATTCCTCTGATCTGTTTATACACTCCATATGTTTAGAACAGGAATATTGGCGTTTAGCTCGCCGTGGGGCAGTGATGTATTTCCAGTCTGCTCTATTTGTGCAGCTATTTTCTCCTTTCTTAAGCTCCTTACTGCACATTGTCCTCCCCTCACCTACGTGCAGAAAGTTAAATTTTCCCCCCTGTTCTCATTTGTACTTTATGTGAAGTTCTCCTTGTGTAACATTTCACCTTTAGTTCTTATTAGCATTTTTTTGGGAAACTTTTCAGAACTTTTTTTTTTTCTTCCCCCTCTCACAAGCCAGGCGTCTTCTCCAGGAGCAATAGCAGCACTTAAGCGCGAGGATAAAATGTCTCCCAGTTCACCCGAGGGACAGGCGAGCTCCTGGGGAAGCGAGCGCGTTCAAAGAGGAAGGTGTTGTGCCAGGGGGGTGGCTGTGCCAGAGTGAGCGCCACGCTGCTGAGCCTGTGTGTCCTGTGGTTATACTCTCACAGCCGGCTCCGGAGAACAGATGCAGTGCTTTCTTAAAAAAAAAATAAATAAATAAATGAGAATAATAATAATAACACTGGCATCAAATCATGTAAATATGAAATGTAGGCAGCATCCTGCCACCAGCATCAACATTAAAAGGAACAGATTGAAATGATCCTCAGGGGTAGTATCACCACGGTAGGTGATGGATTTTCAGTCCTTCATCTGTTCTCATTTTTTTTCTATTTGCTTTGTTTATCTGTGCATTTATTTATATATTTTTTACACCAGCTAGAATAAGTCAAAATAAGGGATGGTGATTTATTGATGTCAAGTTCTGTTATTTTACTCTCTGTTGACTTTTTTTTTTTTCCTCCACATTTTTCCATAATCTCCAGCTGAGCTGATGCAGTAATGTAAACTAGCTCAGTTTTTTTCCCTTCATCTTTGAGCTGTAGAATTACACTGACTTTACAAAGAAGACGAACTTCCATGTATGTCGTCATTTGACCTTTCAGTGTAATAATCCGGCAAGATTATTCCCAAAAATTAATTCCCAGCGCGGAGACGCCTTATAAGATGCGAACTCCAGCTAGACTGACGGAAATGCGGCACGAGCTGAAACCGCGGCTCGATAAATCTGTGTTTTATTCGCGAGAAGTTAGTGTATCATTGCTTGTGAAAGTGAGAAATTTCACTTTCAAGAGGCTTTGCTTTGTGGGCGGACAAACTTTTTTTTTTTTTTTTTTTCCTCCTTTTATTGACTTTTCCAGGTTCTGGTCGTCTGTTATTAGGGAAGCAAACAAATCGATATACTACACTGTGGCCAAAGTGCAGACAGAAGCGCTCCAGCCCACTGTCGCTAGCACTTCCACCAATCATCTCTCCTCCGGCTCGTCCTCGCCTGCCAGTCCTATTTGCCTTGCAGATCTGTGGAGCGAGTTGTACAATGGTGATTTTTTTTGCTCATTAGTCACATAAATCATGCTCTTGTGGTCCCGAGGAATTTTAGCATCTCTGAATCCGAAAGACGACGTTTGAATGAACGTATAGACTAATGTAACGGCTATAAATCACATAAGTTTTTAAAGTCGTTTTCATATTTTTTTTTTCATCTAATACCTTAGCAAGTTTGTTTGTTCAAAAATGCCTATGCGGTCACATCTGGTTTATGTTTTCATGCTCCCCGTGTCTCTAGAGTCGTTTTCATTGCATGCCAGGCTGAGCTGATCAAAAGCAACAGATCCTATTGCAAGGAAGTGCTGCTGCTGCTGTAGTGAGTGAACAGTAAACACCCCCCCCACACACACACACACACACACACTCCAACCAACCTCCCATACCCTCCCCTCTGCCTCTCAAGTCTTCCCCAGCTGGAAAGTTTTGACATCTGCTGGTTTGGGCCGCGACGGAGCAGCTGTCAGCAGCGGGGAAGCCTCATTCAGCAGCAGTTGGCGGGATGGCTGGGTGCCAGCTTGTACCATCTGCACGCCTGACATTTCCTTCTAATTAACAGAAGGGTTAATTGTTCTGGCAGGCTCAAATGTAGTGTCTAACATTACCCAGGAGAAAACGCACACAAGTGGCAGAGTGGCAAGGTGCTGGGACAGCACGGTTAATGCCGCCTGCCACAGCCGTCACACGACGGTTAACAGTTGCCGATTGGTTAGCCGGCAATAAGGCTGAGGTGTTTTTTTTTTTTTTTTTTTTTTTTTCCCCCACACCCATCACTGATGAATTATGCCAAGCTGCTGTAATGATGTAGAAAGAATTGAGTTTGGAGAGGCAAAGACCACTGCCTCGGGGCAATAGGGAGGGAACAATTTGCATGTTATTACTGCATATTCATAACTAATTGTATTAGGCTTTGCTAATAGAGCAGAATGACAGTATGAAAAATTGAGAAGCCATTTTTATAGCCAACAAAGCACACCACCGCTTTCTTCTTGTGTCTCCAACACCAGGAGCTGAATGATCATTAAGACTCTCGGTTGCTAAATATAACAGGTTGAATCATCTGTCAGCTTGACGTGATGTAATTTATTAAGTGGTCTAATTTTATCTTAGTCTATGGAAGCTGTTTTTTTTTTTTTTGCACCGCTTACATATTACACTTTACATTTTACATTTCTTAGAGCAACAACAAAAAAAAAGAGGCGAGGAAAAAATACAAACAATAATAATGTCTAGAGCATCAGAAGATAATTCCAGCTGTTGGAAGCTTGCGGTCGTCTCAGAAAATAGGAGGCGTCCAAAAAGCGCTGTGAGCTATTGTGTAATCTTTTTGGCCCGCGCGTGTGATTTGATAGATGTAAGCATATGTATGTCATGATGAATGATTAATTGCGTATCATGTTGGCATCAGAGGCGGCGTGACCGGCGATGTGCTGACATGTTGGGGCTGTGTGGTGTATTGTTCGCGCACGCTCACACACACACACACACACACTGTACTGATGGGCTAAATGGATGCCCTCTGGGTGTGGGAGTCAATTTGCACGCCTTCCTTGGCCCCTGCATCGCATTGACTGGCTGTCAGGGCCGTGTGCTGAGAAGGATCCAGGCCCCAGAGTAAAGAGACAGGAGCCTTTTACCCAGCATGGGAGATCCCTGGAACAATCCGCTAGCAGAGTGGGGTGCTTTTTTGAAAATGTCCCAGAGAGGAAATGGGGCTCAAATTGACTGCAGTTAGTTACCATTCAGAAACCTCTCCACTATTCAATGCTCTTTCAATTTCGACCCCTCAGCTTCAGGAGTCCCCCCCCACACCCATGAATGTCAGATGACGGATAATCGCGTGCCGAAGTGCTGAAATATATCACATAATTGCTCATAATTGAAACAAATCGGCACTTTTCTCAAAACGGGCAAAAAAAAAGAACTTGAGAAAGACGAGAAAGTGTTTAGGTAAGGCTTGTAATTTCTGGGCCATGCAAACTTTTTCATAAAGCCAGATGCAGACTTTGAATAGGTTTCCTCCCTGTCCGTGCTTTGTTTAACACGGGATGCGACGTGTGCTTTGAGCAACTTGTACTTTTGTGAATCCTCAGGTGTTCTTTCTCTGTCTCTCTCTCTCTCTCACACACTTTCTCTCTCCCTCTCTCCCTCTTTGCTTCATGATGTTCGGGGCGTCATTCCCGCATCCCCCAGTGTTTCGTATCTGATCTCTGCCTCCCTCACACGTCAGTTTATCTCTTTTCACTTCAGATGGCTCGGGACGACAGGCGGGGGAAAAAAGGGGTGCTCGCACGCGTGCTAACGTTTTCTATAAAGCTAACATTTACATATGTAAATATAAAGGACGGTAGATTAGGGTCTTTTTTATTTTTTTATTTATCTCCTTTTCACAGCTGAACATTAGGCAGGCAGTATTTATGGGTTGTGGCTGGGATATCAGTTTGCGAAGTGGTTGATAGCATGGCGCTTGACAGCTGTCGCTAGCAGCTCGGCAGCGCTCGTCAGGAAGCCGCCAATGCCTGCCTGCACTGTCAGAGAAGTTTAGTGTTTTGCTGTGCTGCGCCAGAGCAGCTGGGGGAGCCGAGCCAGGGCACAGTGTGTGTGTGAGGAGTGCAGGGCTTCCTCACCCTTCAACTAACACACTGTCACTTCAAGGCCCTGCTCTCCGTTAGTCTACCCCACTGGATCGGCTGTCCAAAACCTGCCAGAAAACTCAGCTCCAGCTTCCGCCACTCGCCTGCTTATCACTGCTGATGAGCGCCGAGCTCTGTGTGTGTGTTTACTGTGTGGGGGGGGGAGAGAATCTGTCCTGTTTTATTGTTTCTGACCACATGTCCCAGACTAGAGGACACACGTGTAAGGAATAATCTCCCTTATTTTGCTCTTTGTTAAATAGTAGAAATATTTGGGGGTGTGAAAAAAATGCATTAATCAATTAGCGTGAAGGTCACAGTATAACTGCATCGATTTTGGAAAGGTAGAATTGTTTGTAGACTGTTATCATATTCACTGTGTGCTCGAGTTGCACAAAGTATCTAAAGTTTTAAAGTAACTTAATGCAGCGCTGGAATTTGACAGTTAGCTCCAGGCTTGCACTGTGTTTTGCCAGCATTTGAAGATTTTTGTACTAATTAAAAAAGAGGTTTAAAATAGGTGCATTCGTTAAAAATGGTTCAGACAGTGATGAATATCCTAAAGGCCTTTACATACTATCATTTTGGTTTGAAGCATCATGACACGTGGTGTGAAAAAAAATCAATTTGTGTGGAAAAAAATCTATTTTTTTGAAAATGCGTTGTAACTGCATTTCTTTTGGAATATAAGTTTTGCATATTATAATAATATTGACTGAAATATGCACTCTTTTTTTTGGCCAAAATGTTTTTTTTCATGTCATTGTCATAAAGCAAAAAAAACATGTTTGTGTAGAACCTGTCAGAGCTGCTCCAGGTGTGTGGCTGAACAGTGTCGTCCCCCAGAGAGTGACAGTGTGACAATAATGATGCAGCTTGGAGACGCAGAGGCCACACAGAATTAGCCAAGTAAAGAATGCTCCACTTGCTGCATAATAATTGTAGTGCTCACCGGGAGGGGGTTTCTGAAGAGAAAAGAGAGAGAACGAAAAAAAAGAAACTATACAAAGTATACAATGCAGATAGGGAGGTTCATTAAGACTTTCTCATTAGAGGCCCATCACTCCTGAAGTTTCAATACAGCCACGGAGGTGCCATTAGGAATAGAATAGCGTCTGGAGCAATTTCGTTCAGCTGCACACAAGGACAGCTAATGGTTCCTTACAAGGGGTCTCAGGCAAATTACAGCCATCCTTACAGCCATGTATGTATTTTTCCTCTTTTTGAGTTCATTACAGCCATGTTTTTGGAGTTTTGTTTTGATCTATCTATGTTCTCCAGTGTGTGTCTACACTGAGCGTGTTTGGTTTTGGAATCTGGGCGCCGTGTTTTTTGCCTTGACGTGCGTTCGAAATCCGCAGGGGCTGCAGGTTGTGCTTAATATTCTCCGTGGCCTCCCCCTTGCAGGCAGAAGCCAGGGGACCTTATGAAGGCTCAGGTGGAGGATCTGCGGAATCAGCTGAAGGCCAAGAACGGGATTATTCAAAGTCTGCGAGAGGAAATTAAGACGCTTTTGTTCCACAGTGCCCAGAAGAAGAATGAGGTACAGCATCTCCAGACTGCCTTTTTTCCTCCCTCTCCTCCCCCTCTCCCGCGATTAAATGGAAGCGAGGTTTTAGGTGCAGTAGACAAGATATTGCTTGCTGAGTGTGCCCTAAGCTTTGCATGTGTTGTGTATTAAACAATGCTCCCTGCATGTGACGAATTGCAAACATTGTGTGCCCTTAAGGTTTAAAATGGTATTTTAACTGCAGCAATGTTTTCTTTTTCTTTTTTTTTTCTTTATTCTTTTTTTAACTGCTCTCCACACCTCCCTATGAAGTGTCACCAAATTAAAACCCCACTGCTGTTTTATTGTTTGTGGTTTGTGCCTTTACAATTTAGTTGCTGTAAAAGCTTGTATAAACTCTTTTCCAGCACGGGATTCTTAACGTATCGGAGACAATCAAGATAAATTCCTGCGTATTTAATTTTTTTATTTTTTTTTAAAGTGAAAATCCTCTTTTTTCAGTTTAGTTCGCTTGAAAACCATGATATAACAAGTAGAAACTTTTTGGTAACCAGTAGTTTAGTTTTCCACTTTATGCTTCTAGAAAATAAAGTAGTATAGATTTTTTTTTCGTGTTTTGCTCTGTTGAAATCTGACAGGAAAACACATTCTTAACCCTTCAGTTAGTGGAATTGCTTGTCGCTCAAACCCGATGTGCCGTGTGTGTTATTTCAGACGCTGGAGAAGGTGGAACCCATGCTGCTTCTGCAGAAGGCGGTGCTGGAGAAGGCTCAGATCACCAGCGGAGACGACATTGGCGAACCGCACACCAGGCTTTGGGTAGCACACCAGGAAGCAGCAGCCTCTGATGGAGAGGTGAACGTCGAATGAAGGGTTTCTGTATTGATATGTTGGTTCTTTAGGAACGCGAGTTCTGGATTTGGCAGCATTCCACCATTATCAGTCAGCCCCAATCTTATCTAACATTCACATGGCTTCTTAAGGCCTTTTGTAATAAGGCAAATGGTCCACCATTATGATCTCACCCTGCCCTGCTGATGTCCTCTCTCCATGACTGATGGGAGTATTTGTTATATATATATGTATGTATGTGTATGTGTGTGTATATGTGTGTGTGTGTGTATAATGTGTGTGTGCGTGTGTGTGTATAACAGGGCAAGACAGTCGTAAAAGTCCTGCCGGAGGTGGGCAATTCAAAGGAGGAGATCCAAGAACGAGTACACACATTTACTGAGAAGGTGAGTAAGTTCTTGCGTAACCCAAGATTACACCAGCTTGGAAAAAAAAAATGTGATATATTGAATTTTTTTAGACTCAAATGTGTGCATCATTTCCTCATGAATAAAATATGTTACACAGTTATTGCCCAGTACCTAAGTAAACTGAAAGTAAGTAAACTGAAAAACAAAACTCTGCTGATGTAATACATTTTAATAGAGAGCCTAGAGCCACACTTGATATGAGTCAATATGGATAGAAACTTCGTTCAAGTTTCAAAAAGCACCCTTTCATTTTCCATGGATGCACTTAAGGTATATGATCGACATAGTAGCCAGCCGTCCAAATACAGAATGACCTCTCTGCCATGGCCATACACTACATATCTCTTATGCACTACAGATCTCCTTTATCCGTGGAGGCAGCACTAGGCGGTGAAATAGTGTTTCGTTCATTAAAACACTATGATGAGACATTAATGGGCCGTCAAAATGGTGTTATTGTCAGTCCAGTGTGAAGCTGTGTTCTAAGTAGCTTTTACAGATGCAGCTCAGCAGTAGGCTGCCTAAGCAGGGAGATCAGGTTTATGATACAAGCGTCACCTGCAGAGCATCAACGGGATTTTAAGGAGCCTTCTCTCGCTCTAATTCTATTTCGGTGCTCTACCTCTGACGCGTAGTCTTTAATTGAGGCTGGATTTATCGCCGCATTTTCAAAGGCCAACAGATAAACATTTTAATGTTGCCTCTGGCCGATAATGAGGGTAGAAAGGATGGAATAATGGAGTTGAATAATAGAACCACATCCCTTATGCAACTTCCTATGACCCCATCAGCAGGACTAGGCAAATTGCACTTAGTGGACACGCAGAGACCAAACAGATATAAGTGCTCATTAGATCTAACCGTGTTCTAGCTTCGACTAACTGTGAGTTATTTACTTTACACCAAGTAAATTTGTCAAAGAGAAATGTCCCCATTTTGCATGAACAATGTTATTTACGTTTTTGGTTTTGATACCCTCATGGTTTACTCTTAGGTCTAGAGTTATTAATGTCATCTTGCTGTACTATTAAAATCACGTAATTAATTGCATGAAAAGTGATTATATTGGAGTTACATTTACAATTGATTTGCATTCTGTATTGACAGAAAAAGTCAAGCACATTGTTTTTTTTCCCCCAACCAAGATGGTACTGACAACAGCATTTTTTTATTTAAGTTTGAATCACAGTAAAATATCTTCTTGAATCCCAACTTGACTTCCACTGAAAATTTTTAAATCTATGCTTCCCACAGAATTTCTCCACTTCTTTGAATGACCTACAAGTGAGAGATTGTTAATAACAAATTACAAGTATTTTAACTGACTGTTCTTTCTGAATTGACTGAAAATTGAATTTGAAAACCAGTTTCCCCCCCAATATAGTTTGTCATACCTGTGACCCTAGTACGGACTAAGCGTTTGCAGAAAGTGAGAGTTAGCATTTTATTTGTTTGCACTAAATGTGGAAAATTGTAAGGCAATAAAGAAAAAAAGTACACATTATTTCTAAAATCTGCTTTCGATAGGACACAACTGTCAAACATTTTTTCTTAAATATAAACAGTTATAAACAGTTTGTATACATTTTAAATATATTCACATGCTTAGAATGAACTATAATTCAACATCCTCAACAACAGAGAATAGCTGGTCACCCAAAGCAACGTCTCTCGCACAAACTGTGAATTAGTTTCATTCAACTTTTTCTGGACATCTCTGCTTACCAACACAGTAGAGCAAATGAAACAAAACCACATATTAACTCCATTTCAATATAAGTTAAGCTGTTTAAGATAAAATTTTGACACTTGATAGCGGAGCTATTTCATCTTTTACCTTAGTTTCATTTCTACCAAAATGTGTAGAAGTGTTTTTAACCTTCGGCCGGGAATCTTTGGCCACAGCGCTTTTACGGCTGAAAGTTTGGTGCATCTCTAGTTTAAATGTGCTGTAATGAAAACTGGCGCGTTTTAAAGAGTATCATTTTCGTTTTGGTGTTTGATTGAGAGAACAGTCTAGATACTGTTGCAGCAGCTCAATACATCAGTTTCCTAATGTCTGTGTTCAATTGCGGCAGTTTCATTCCGTTGAATAGATTCATTGTATGCAGAGTGACTTCTTTAGTATCCCTGTAATCATTTCTCTTTACAAAATGGCTTGATTTGTGGAGAATATGAACATAGAAATGAATATATGAGACATCTAGTCTCCTCATTCAGTGAATTCAGCCAGAGCCTCATTTTTCCCCCCCCCTCATATTAAACCCTCATGCTAAGGCACATTAGACGCTCCCATAAAGTACACCATAGAATAGTGCAGAGGTGAACATAACTGCTGAGCTTCATATTTGAAAAGCAGTTGGTTCATTTGCCAACAGGGACCAGGAGTGCTCGAGAAAGCAGCTGACCACGTTCTCATTAGGAAGGAAAGGATGGCAGGGTCTTTCACTGTCTTTCTCTCTCTCTCTCTCTCTCTCTCTCTCTGACTCTCCTTTCTCAGAGAGGAGTGTGTTTAGTAAGTGTGCTGACAAACTTCATACATTGCTTGGTCAGACTAGGGTAGGTATGGTGGTTTAAAAGTGAATGCCGGTGTGTTTTCTTCCCTGATATAGATTTTTTTTCACATGATGGATGCAGTCAAGACCATTTGAGCATGAGAATCAGCCACAATCAGGCTGTGCAATACTCTGATTTGAACATGGTCAAGTCATGATCGCTGGAAGAAGGCATTTAAAACACATTCTTTACTTTTTAATTGCGGTTCTCAAAATCTACAATTCCAAATCCAACACCAATGGAGGAGTAGTTTAGCCTGTATGGCATGTTTTATCCTGTTTAACCTCCTGTCTTATAGTCTAGCAGTTAAGAAAGGAGGCTGTCCACCCTGAAGAAAGTTCTTTCAGTACATTTGGTGGTCCATCTGTCCATTTTTACCATTGCTTTTTTAGGGACTTGGCCTGTTAATGTAGAGTTTACTTGTTAAGTGTTTTGTGAAGGTGTGCCTATACAGAGTATTATATAACACTTGCATCAAAATTATGCATCAAAAACAGCTTCAAACTTATGCATTCAGATTTTAGGACCAAAGTTGTGCACTTTATGGACTTTACCATATTGTGGATAAATCGAAAACATATAATAACCTCACCACTGAAAATTTAGAGGTGGGCTTAAACATCGCATTTTTTATATAAACGAAAAAAAAATCAGTTATTATTATTATTATTATTCTTATTGAATGTATTTTGAACTCATATTTCCTTCCGCTACTTCGTTCAACGCTCCTTGTATTGACATTGGTCATAAGTCTTTATGGAGGAAAATGAGCTTTAGGTCAGCAGTGAACGTTGCTTTTTTTTTGTAATGCTGATTTTATGACAGGATGTGGTCAAGCTTATAATCAGCTCCCAGACAGTCACTTATCCAGGCAATACCAAGTTTTTTTATGGCTGCTCTTCAGTCGCTTCAAAACATGATATTTCACAAATGTTACTGTGTCAGTGTGTAGCATTTGGTTCTGGACTCCAGCCCTGCGTTATTTAGCGAGAGATTGAGCCCTGACTCTTAACTGAATGGTGCAGCAGATTTGCCTCATCTGTTAATACTAATAGGGTCAACACTTTGAATGGATGAGTTTTATTCCCCATGTGTCCTTGAATGCCAATAAAACTTTAAAAATGCATTAAAAACAAATTTGAGCGCCACAGGGTTCAAACCAATTGCATGCCTTGCTCTGCAACAGTCCCTTGTGGTGCTTCTGCATTTTATGATGGCCCAGCTTTTACTCAGAGTGGTTTTTCCTCATATGAAAAAGGTGATCTTTCCTCCGCTTATTTTGTGCAGGCTATGAAAAATTAAGCAGAGCCAAAACAAACAAACTGCACAGGCCGCTCCGACGCTCTTTGTCTGAATCCTGAGCTGAGATCATGTCTGATTATACTTCTACGGCTTGGCTGAATTGTTCAGATTAATCACAAAGGTATTGATTCGAAAGCGGTAGAACCTCTGTCTGTCTGCATATTAATATGAAGGGCCTGTCTTGTCCCCCATGTTTAATTTTTTTTTATATCTTCATAATTGATTAATGTTCCTTTGTGAAGAAGAGATGAATAATTTATAAGTCCAATAGCCTTTGGCTAATGAGAAAATGCTTAATTTCAGCAAATGCGTCTGTGTGTTATGAGAACCACAGTCGCCATTGCTGTTGATACGTTAAATGTATCCACTCCAGCGGCCCAGTGGAGTAAGACTAAAGCAGGCACACGCTGGCAACCGGGATAATTATGCTAAAATGGAATAATGATAATGAAAGATTGAAGAGATCTTGTTGAGGAAAAGCACCTGATTGTTAGCATCTGTTGTATGGAATTGATGAATGCGTGTTAATTCCCTCCCATGCACCCCCCCCCCCGACCACTCACTGCCAGTCTGGCTCATTGAGCCTTATTGAAAACGTGCCAGCTACAAAATGGAGCAAATTGAATAAACAGCACTTATGCTTAACAAGGAGCGTAATTAAATATGCAAATAACTGCAATAATATCATTAACCTCAGCGGTGCGTCAGGGACTCTCGAATATGTTCATGTTTCAGCTGAGCCTACAAGTGTCGGGATCAAAGGAGCTGGCGCCGTCTATGTTCGTTGGAGATTTGCCAACGAGATGTCACACGCCTGTGTCTGCTTTTATTTCTGCATTTAAATGATCCTCTATTGTATAGGCACCCATTCAGAAAGTGTGAATATCCATGTTATACTTGAATTTCAATGCAAGTACACATGCAAGAACGAGATATCCTCATCTAGCATAGATTGAGTGTGTGTCTTCACACATTTTCTCATCATCTTTTTTTAGCAGAGAAAAACTAACCTACAGTGTGAGGAACAACAAAATGATCCTGACCTTAAAAAGCACGTTCTACAAAAACTGAGCTTAAAATTAGAATTAGGCTTATAACAACGATGCTTAAATGTAATATAAACAAGAGGAATCGTTAAATAATCTTACAAATAATTACTTGGCAAATAACATACTGTCATTACTGCACACTCAAGTTTCTTACCATGAGTTTTGATCTCCAGTTGAAAAAAAAAGAACCTATAACACACAACACACACACACATTATATATATATATATGTGTGTATATATATATATATGTGTGTATATATATATATGTGTGTGTGTGTGTGTGTGTGTGTGTGTGTGTGTGTGTGTGTGTGTGTGTGTGTGTGT
>JBBPCY010000001.1:10535621-10545935 GCA_037974405.1 Brachyalestes nurse
GTGTGTGTGTGTGTGTTATAGGTTCTTTTTTTTTAAAACTGGAGACCAAAGCTCATATATTTATTTATTTATATAACATATTGATACTTACATATATTATTCATATGGGGCATATACTGTATATGATCTCCGGTCCTAATGTTGTACAAAAACAAGCCTGTATGTGTGTTTTCTAGCCTTCTCTTGGGGTGGCAGCAACGCGGTACCACTTGGCTTCTAATTACTCCTTAATGTGGCATATTGTTATAATCTCCCAGCCGCTCAGAGGGCTTTACTCACGATTCCTGTCACAGTGCCAACCTCAGCTGGCAGTGCCACGCTGTGCATCCCGCTCTGCTGCACTCTGCTGCTCCCTGCGCTCCTCTCCTTTCACTTTCTCCTGCCAGGATGCTGAGATGCTGAGAGAGGGATGCAGATGCCCTCTTAAGAGCCACGAGAAGAGACTCTCTTGTGTTTGCTAAGGGCTCTAATGTGCGCAACAGGGAGAGCTAATTTGTATTTGCATCTAAATAGGGGTCTTAATTCTCATCAAGCACAAACCAAGACAGGACTGAACAAGCATTGGCCCTCTATAGAGGCAAACCTCTGTGGGAAAGATTTCGGTAATATATTTATCTCTTTAGCAACTTCCAGAATGTCAGAGAAACTTTCGGAAGCAAGTGCGCCAGCTGCTGCCCGTGATGAATTTTTAGTCTTTTTTTCTTCCACAGACGAGTGTTAGCTGTACTATTCGAATATAATGACATGACTGCATTCAATTACACACTGAGTTACACAATGAATTGCATTTTTATTTAATTTACATTCTGTATAATCAGGGCCAAATCTTCACCTCTGACTTGTTTCTGTGTGTTTTGAGGTCAGAAAGTAAAAATTGTGGCAAAAAGGTACCCAGAACAAGACACTTTGCATTAAAAAACCATATTCGAATAATAATAAAAAAAAATCCTTTTTACTTGTAAACACGAATGTGGTGTGGAGTGAATTCTCATAGGATTTCTTTGCTTGTTTCAAAACAACCATAAGTTGACTTAAATCATTTTTTTTTCTTTTCACCAAGGAGAATGATGAAATTCTTTGCGTGATGCCATCATTTTCTTCAAAACAAGTTGTTGGTTTGTTGCTTGACATTGTTCCTGGTCTATATTTGTGAGATTGTGTATTTTTTTGGCTTCTCTGACCTACTAATAAGGATTTTTTTTGTGTGTTTTAACATTATTATGTATTTCCCGTAAAATACTTATGCCTCCTCCTCTGCCCAACTGCACCCCTCTGCCATGCTGTTTGTTGTAAGAGTTCTGTGATGGAAATCTGTTGCATGTGTTACGCCAGCGTAGGGAAGGGGCCGACGCACACTGGCTAGGAAGCAAAACACACAACCAGAAATATACGCTCAAACCAGCGTAGGTGCAATGGAGAGATTTATTTAAACATTTATTAAATCAAAAGAAGACCAGTCTGAAACAAAAAATTTTGCTTACTCTGGCTTAACTCACTCTTTTTATCCAGCCAGTGTCTTCTCCACACAGTCTCTTAGTTTACAATGCTGTGGCTCCTCCCCTAATTCGTTTCATCTGTCCTGTATTAGGGGAGGAGCTCTACACACATTCTGAGGCTACCACACATGACGCTACGTTTAGGAATTATATATTGATAACAATGTGTTCATTGTTTTGTTTTTGTTTTTTTTTGACATTTCAGACATCAAGAAACTTAAATAATTTTTTGCTCAAGCTTTAAGCAAAAAATTATTTTCCGGACAGTGTTTTCCATAGTCTACACTGCCATGCTACAACACTTTTAATTTAAAAAATGGTTTGGATGGAAATGAAAGGACTGAAGTATGCTGCATTTATTTAAATGTTCGGGGCAAATGGGCCCTTGTTGTGCATTCTGTTTCCTGCAGTTTTGCCGAGTGGTGGTTCTTCTGCTTCAGGCATGTGAAAGAGACAGTGTTCATAGCTGAGCGGTGGTGAAATGCTCTACAAGCAGAATATGGCGCCTTTTTGAACTTAACCGCAGCATTTGACATTTATTATGAATGGAGGAGTGAGAGAAAGGGCCAGACAAGTTGCCTTTGTTGCTCGGAGAGACAGAAAACCCATGTCCCATGTTCGGATAGGATGGACGAGCACTCTCCGATGTGGTTGACTCATCTCGGTTTCCGTACGCAGTGGCTGTGACACATGAAGTGCGGTGTCAGGACCACAGGCATTTTCTTAAAGTGAGTTTGGCTGTGGGGAGAACCTCTCCTCAGATTTATGTATTACAGTAACTCATTCTGCCTAGGGCTCAGAGTTTCGATCCTGACGCCACCGAAGGTCAAAGGGATAAACACGTGCTGTTTGCTGCTCCTACACTGCAGTGCTTTCTCACTTTGTGGCTTTTAAGTAATTGTGCCGGGTTTTAATTGAGTGCACGGCTTTCCATTCAAAATCACTCTGAACTTTAATGTACTGTAGATATCAGAACACTATCTGTAGGCTGTATGTTTGACACACTGCATATAATGTGTGTGTTTGTGTGTCTGTGTATATATATATATATAGGGGGTGTCAAATTAACATGTTAATTTAAATCAATTAATCACAGAAAAAATAACGCATACAAAAAATTACCGCTGATTAATCGCACCGCGTGACTTTAACCTGGCCCGGTTCTGGCCACAGGTGCTCTGTAAAGATGAGAACGCACTGCTTGGCCCAGTGAAGGGAAAGTTTACGGTTCATAGGAGTATATTTCTCTGCAATTCATTAATTTTTGTATCATCAGAGTAAAGGTCTAAAATATCACCTCAACGCAAAGCATTTAGGAGCTAACACAGCAGTCCTAACCGACACAGCCTTATCCCAGCACTCCGACCCCAACTGACCCGTCTACCTGTGACCCACTATCTAACCCCCTGACAAAATGGTCTCTGTTGCTGAGTTTTTTGAGATGCCAGTGCAGCATCCATTTTGATTGCTGTAACCATTACTGCACATGAACAGTGTAAAAATAGTTATTACATTTAAGAGACGTCGAAAGTCTGTAATGTTGAATTATTCATTCACTCATATGTCAAAATGTATGTAATTTTTAAATACTTTTACAGCAAAAATGTTAATCAGAGATTTTGTAATTAATTAGATATGTTTATTGCATAACACCCCTAATATATCTATCTATACACCTGTTTCTATCTGTCTGTCTGTCTATCTATCTATCTATCTCTCTCTCTCTCTCTCTCTCTCTCTCTCTCTCTCTCTCTCTCTATCTATATATATATATATTCATTTGGGGTTTTTTTTTTTGGGTGGGGGACCATGTGACTTAAAATGATGACTGCATGGGCAAACACATGAGGGTATCTTGTTTACTTGCAGCTATGCACCCAACAGCTGGTGCATTACCTGGTGTTTTGAGGAACACCAACACGCCAGCGCCAACATGCTCTGCTTCTCAGCACCAAGCAGTTCTCTAGAAAACAGGCCCCTTGAGAGCCAGTACACAGCCGCCCCGCCTCTCTTATCCCACCTAACCTGCTTTGACCTAGCCCCTGAACTTCACCTCACCTTTGAACTGGGTTTCTGTGCTCTGAGGGGAGGAGACTGCCGACGTGGAGCCAAAGCAGTGATTAGAGCCTCAAAACATGTGTAGGGCTCCTCCCATATCTAAGCACAGCTGCAGCGAATTAGGGGAGCAGCCAGAACCCTCTAAAATCTGAGGCTCTCTAGTCAGTGGATTTTAGAAGACACTGGCTTCCCTTTATGTTAATGTTGCTCATCTTTAAATATATATTAATATTTTAAAAAATGGACAGTCCGGGTGATTTTTTTTTTAATAGCCAATTAGGCTGCCGTGTTCTTCTGTCAGGACCTTTATGGAACCAAAAGTGGTTCTTCTCGAAAGAACCCTTTTTAAGACACTCCTCTAAGTACTTTATTACCACTCTATAACTGTCATATTAATAGAGCACTATATTAATAATAGGTGAAACTGTGAAAACAAAAATCTGTGCGATAAAACCGCTAGCAGATGAGATTTATAAAATAAGCTTGCTTTTCAAAATCTGCATTCTCCAACTTCCTGGCATTTTAGCATTCATTTCTCAGAATTGAAGACAGTAAATATGCCACGTAGCAAAAACCAAAGTTAGCTGAAAGTCATTAGGCAGTATTAGGTGAGGTAAGCTTGCTTCCAGGGCAACTTTAAAACACAATATGATTAAGTGACTGCTTTCAAACACCAGTTGTAGAGAGAGAGAGAGAGAGAGAGAGAGGGAGGGAGAGAATGAGAGCAGTGCCGCTTGTCCTGTTGTGCCTTCTAAGTCAAATCTTGAGGAGGTAGCAATATTTAATCCTGTTTCTGTGGCACCATCTTCACTCTGGCCACTTTGCATAAGAAGTGTCCATTACCCTGGCTAATGCATGTGCTTTGAATTGAGCTGCAGGTCTTCACATCAGTCTCCAAACAGCACACCAACGTGGCCTAATGGGACCACATAGACATAAAACGATAATTCATTCAGTTTTGCTGATTCACCAGTCCTGTGCCCTTGTCTGATTGGAGAAAATGCTACGGCCTCTAATTAGAATCCATCCCATCAACTGCAAATGGAGGTGTCTAGCTAAACACAGGACAAAAACAGATTAATTTTTAAATGTTGTCCTATGATGGAAAAAAATGAAGTAGCATATAAGGGGCTTAGATCAGTCTAAATTATTTACTGAGTGATAATAATGTCTTTAGGCAAGCCTGCTTCAATCAGGGTGTGTGGCTTTGACTGTAAGCAAGAAGTAGCAATATAACATTATAACTGTTTTGCTTGTCTTGTCATACAGCCATCCTAAAATAGATGATGGAGCAGTTTTTTGTTTGTTTGTTTGTTTGGATTTTCTCCAGCCTTAACCATTGCCATGACAGTGTATCAGAATTGAAAACCGTGTTGATGTGCCCCTTGTTGTCTTCCCAAAGTCTATTATTTTCATTGATCAAAACTTTGCGTCTGTATGTGTCATATCAGAATTTTAAAACGTGTCAGAGACAATAAGAGGGGCTTGTGATTTGGACACACACCGTTTCTTAAATGACTGAGGTTTTTTTTTTTATGCCTTAAATTGTAGAACTTGTGTGTTTGTTTAGAGGGCACCATATGCATTGAAAAAAAGAGAACTATTTAAGGACTTTTACTAATTAGTGCTGTTTTATTTTCTGTTATTTTTAGTGGGGAAAAATTTAATTGTCATTTCTCGTTCGTTTTTCAGTACAAAGCTATTTAAAATAGCACATGTGAAGCAGTCCTACATTTATGTATATGTTTATGTTCCACAGTGCAAATCTAAAGATGTTAATGTTTGGATGTTAATATCTGATATATATTCAAATATAGTACTTCGTACTAAAAATTGACAGATACCTGTAAAGAATAAAAAAAGCTCGTACCCTGTGAGAAGGTCAGTTATAGGCATCTTTTTTAAGTTGAAATATGGCCTTTGAACTACGAGTAATTTGTAATTGAAAGATTACTCCGAGTTCCATGAGAGGCAAAGCTTTTTTTGACACATTCAACATCTCTGTGTACTGTTAGACCCAACACAACACATAATATCGTCTTGCAGTATTATCAGATGTTTTATAAGAACAGTTTGTTTGGAAATGGTCTACATTTTAAGGAGCTGTAGTGGGTTTGTTAGCACACGGAGTATGATGGCCTTGCTGCTCCAATCATTACCAGTCATTGCTTGACTGCTTGTGTCTGGGGTATAGCTAATATGACCATGTGGAATCAATCATTAATGCCTATTAAGATCTTTAGTTGACTGTGACTTTGTTTTGTTTCTAAAGGTATAGTATGTGTGTATGAGTGTGAGCGTGTGAAAAATATGTTTGGGATGGTCAACACAAGAAAAGGTAGAATGTTTTTTCTTTGTTTCTTCTTTTTTTTTAAACAAGAATGAAACTGTATATATATTATACCTATATGTATAAATAAAATGCCCTGTATGTATTACATAATATATATGTATATACAGTATATGTAATACATACATATAGGTAATTAGCCCAGGCTGTTGAGCTTTATACTCTGAATAGAATTGTATAAACCAACTGTCACAACATTCACTTTTCTCTCACTCTCAAGTTTGTTTTAGAGGTTGAAGCTGTTCTTGTATTCTTGTCTTGTCATTCATATCACACCTATTTTTAAATACACTCTGGGGTGGGGGGTTCTCATTCAAATGTCAGATATTTGACAATCGATATCGACAACTCAAAGTTCTCGTATTTTAAGAATTCATGTGTTCTATTCTAATCAAATATATCATAAAAAATATATATAAAAAATCCACATCACCTCACTGCTTTTTGACCATGATCCAGTATGCTAAATGTATACAAACACACACACAGTAACGTTTTATGGAAAAGTAAACGTTTGTAAAATGTAAGCGAATTTACTACCCTCAGTTTTTCAGTGAAAACCACGGCTCCGGTGCAGGAGTCCATATTATTATGTGAAAAGACCTTTCTTCATCACCAGGTCACTTACTCTTGACCTTGTATGCATTGAAAAGGCGGCTCACCATGGTAACCTGGGTCTCCAGGTTTTTCCAGCTAGTACATCATCCCCTGCTTTCTTCATGTAATACTTTTATTGGCTGCACAATTGAAATGTCATGGTTGGCCAACAGAGGAGCCGGTTATTTCTTAGGTGTGATTAAACCATGGCTGTAAATTGGATCGCTCTGTCGGTGTGGAGAAGATGAGCTCAGACAAACAGGGCTCTTGTAAGAATCTGTAGCTCGTGCATCTCTTTTGAAGATGTGTGAGAGCGGCTCTTTTGCATACGCGTGCGCCGGGAATGTGGCGTTAAGGCACATGATATGGCACATCAAAGCCACAGCATGTCGCAGATGTACTGGAAATCAGGTTGAAATGAATATTAATGAGCAGGGAAATGACCCCTGGGAAATGTTGTCTGTAACTGAGTGTAGTAGCTCACCTTTGCCTCAGTGCCACTGCAGGAGGAATCCCCAGCAGGCAGCTTCCGCTAGAGCGATGTAGTTTCTGCCTGCTTCCAGCCACAATGACCTTCTCTAGCTCTCTCTCTGTCTGTCTCTCTGTCTCTGTCTCTCTCTCTGTCTGTCTCTCTCTCTCTGTCTCTCTCTCATTTTCTCTCTATATGTCTCTCTCTCTCTCTCTTTCTCTCTATGTCTGTCTGTCTCTCTCTATCTCTGTCTCTCTGTCTCTCTCTCTTTCTCTCCCCTCTCTTTATGTTAACTGGGATTCGCTGCTTGTGGGAAACACAACCACTGAGAAGTCAGGAAACAAACTAAATGTTGCTCCTCTACATTAAAGATCTTAACGTTCTTGCCCAAGCAGAAACAAATGATATAATACTAATGAGAAGTTTACAAGCAGTAAATATGTTATGTTTATGATAAGTGGGCAGTGATGTGGGTTTTTTGTGTTTTTGTACATATTTAACAATTTTTACCATTTCATGGAGATAAAAGGACAGTAGCAATGTTTATCCATGTATTTGTTGTAAAAGAGTGTCATTCTAAAGTGTTATGAAGCCGCTCTCCAACAATGTGTATTGTGAAAAAGAGACTAATTTCTCTCAGTCTCTCTCCCCCTCTCTCTCTTGCTTTCTCTCTTGGGCTTATACACTAGTGTTGTAAGGGTTGAAATCATGTTTCTAATAAATAAAGGCTATTTGGCGGCAGATAAATGTGCACAATATTTTGAATGTACTTATTCTGTCACGGGTTTATTTAATTACAATTGATACAAAGCAGAATAAGTAAATAAATGAGACTTGGATGTGTCCAGAATGATGGACAGAGCTTTAATGTTAAACTGAGTAACAGGGCTCTAATGAAATTATATTGTTTTTCCTTAAACGACTTATTTTTACCAAAATGCGTAAAATGTCGGGTAAAACATATAAAACTACCATTTGTTTTCTAGTTTCGTGTAATTACGTCTGCGTTGAGAAGCTTAATTAGAATCAAGATTTTGGATACAATATTGCCGGGACATCATTAGCATATCAAGAGCAATCATGTAGGCCCTCTTTTCTTACTGTTTGCTATTCTTACAGGGTTTTTACCTACAATACTTTTCTCTTTGCAGTGATACAGAGATGCATCATAATTAAATATGAATCTGTATTTTGTTTATGACTGTATGCATACTGGACAAAAAGAATACCAGCAGTATCACTTATCGCTCTTGTAGTACGGAGCATGTTTCCTAAGTTATGGTAATACATTTGCAGTCACCAGTAATTAATTGGAATGACATTCATTACATCAATTTTTCTGAGTTGCCGTTTTTTTTTCCGATGATCCTGTACTAATGTTTGATATTTTTGACTTTTGAATATATTAGTGCGGTCGACTGACTTTCTGCTGCTTAGGACTCTCCATTACTCAGCACTAGAGATTAGCTCAGGTTCACGGTGTGAACTTTAGGAGAGCTCTCTGAAGAGGAAATATTCTGGAAAGGTGACTGGAGTTTAATTCGTAGCTCTTCTTGCTGAGGTCGTGCGAGTCTTCCTCATTCCTCTTGACCCTCCAGCTTTAACCATGCTCTCTTTACCGCTAATGCCGGAATGAATAGAATGAAGCTCTCCGTCCAAGTTCACCTTCAACATCTGACTTTAAAAAAAAGTTTTGACTCAAATGAAAGGCTTTGGAAGCAAGAGTCATTCAGCATGTTGTTTTGGTTTGTACTAAGCTTGTGAAAAAGGTTATGAAAGCTAGTTGACATCACTGAGCTAAACAATGGCTTTTCAATAGCACAGAGGCTGAATCGGTGACTCTGTCAGGTAATGAAAATATTTTCTCTAGATAATGGACTCTTTTAAAGTTGAGTCATGAAGGCAGGACACTAAATTAGTTGTAAACCACTGAGTATTGAAATTCTGAACTGATTGGCCTTCAGCTGTTTACAGCCGACTTTAACGGCCTAAAAATGTCATTTGTCGGCCTTAGATTGTATTGACGGAAGCCATTGATTTAAAAGATTTTGGATTTATCTTGCCTTTTGAACATGACATTCACATATGCTGTTTAAATGGGAAATGGTGGCATTGATTTCTTTAACTTGAGCCAAAATGCTAAAGATTTTTGGATAAGCTTTCTCATTACTTAAGCCAAAATCAATAAGGAGAAGCATCTTTTAATGAATGAGCAGTTTGAACACCACGCCACAGATACAACCTCCTGTTCATCCACTGCCTGGCCAATCGATCATCAAGGTTTCTTAAGTGAGGTCCTATTGGTTGACATTGTGGTTTTCTTTTGTGTCGGAAGTCGCAGCTTCAGAAAAGTCGAAGAGGCAGCAGGAGCCATTTCAGACCATCCAACAAGAAAACAAACTACTAGCTAAGTTACGAAGACATCTGCAGAAGTGTAGATGAAGATACTACATGTTTTCATTTGGGGACTATTTAAGTGGTTTCATTCTGAAAGACAGTTTTCATGAAATATGATTTTCTTAAGAACTTACTATTTTCATGGTATATGTTATGATCAAATCTGAATAATCTATTCTTTAAAAAAACGTGTAATGTCTGTAATTATTATTACAACAATCTGGTATGAAACACTTTGTTTATTGGTTCAGCCAATGTGAAATGAACTGCTGAAACACCCTCTGTAATAGACCTCTCACGGTCACTAAATTTTAGTAGACGATTAATTGCTATGTCAATAATAATTGGGATTAACAATGTGTCCTTTTTGGAAGCTCAAGCCTTAAGTGGCCAAATTGGCTGTTTAACTATATTGCTTCCAAACTGTTGATACTGAGTAGCTCCTAGCTCATAGCAGACACACTCTGAAGCTCAAGGAAAGGAACATTGCTCTCCACTGCCCTTGCTATGTGTTGTAGCACCTGTTCTTTTGTTCTTTTGTCTGTTTTGTAAGACCCATGAGTGTTTACTGCTTTCTTGTATTTACATGTATTCAGCTCAGACCAAAAAATAAAACCACACAGTTCAGTTCAGTTTTTTCTGAAGAAACCATAGTATTATTAAAGCGTACAATCATTCAGATCAAGATATTACATCCAGGACATTATGTAATGATAGTCAATGTTTTTTCAAGGGTTTGGGTGAATGTAATAGTTCAAGGTTAAGTTTAGGCTTAGTTTTAGGACCAGGGATTTATTGTTTATTCAGAAATGCAGGTCTACATGCACTTGTAAACTAAAATATAAAACCCTATTGGTTGTGTGTACAGTGATTCTAATATGAATTTAACTTGTGTCAGTACACTGAGTTGAATTAGGTAAATGTCTGAGAACTGTATAGTATATATA
>JBBPCY010000001.1:10561082-10571915 GCA_037974405.1 Brachyalestes nurse
GTTCGGTTCTCAAGAAAATCCGTGTGTGACTGAACCCTCAAGTCCTGATCGGCGTAAAACTGGGGGATTACTGTATACACACACACACACACACACACACACACACACACACACACACACACACACACACACACACACATATATATATGAAGAGTTTATCTAAAGAAGAATACGCCCAAGTGTTGTACAGTGTACTGTGGAGCTAAAATGCTAGATATGTGTGTCACAGTACACCTGTATTGTATTCACACTGCCTCTCTGGCACTGCCATTCTGCAGCTGTAGGCAAAGACCTGAGTACTGCCTCAGTGGAGAGCAGGCAGAGAGTGGAGGACAAGCAGTGGAAGATGAAAACGGCGGAAGGAAAGCCGGGCTGCTTTATAGAAGCAGCGTGCAGCTGGCAGACGGAGGAAAAGCCATCCTTCGCTTCGCTACGTCTAAAAGAGAGCAAATGCATCTCCTCCCAGAAGCAGGGCCTTTGATCACTACCTCTTGTTCTACATAATGATTCATGCCAATGTCAGACATACTTATTATAGGCCGAGGGATGGGAGCAGAGTAAGTTAACTCACGGTAATGGGTTTACTGATACTGTATATGCATGTATGCGACACTCGCCGATACGACTGCGATTCATTTTATATTTAATCTGCTCAATCGCTTGTATTTGCTTAAGTGCAGGTGGTACTCCAAGCCCACCGAAGTGCACCCAGTTTTTATACAAGTGACTGACTCTCTTTACGCTGCAAGCATTCTTCTCTACAGCCATAAGCTAGCAGGCAAAAAAATCACACACACACACACACACTGCACTTTAGGTAGCAGTGCAGTACTTTTTCATCTTCGAAGGCAACAATAAAAGCTTTACTAGGTACTACTTTACTACTGTGTTAGTGAGGTGCCAGTGTCTGAATACTGAAGTTACTATTCAGATTTTCATGATACTGTTCATATTTTCATTGTATTTCATTACAATAATACAGAGAAAATATGCAGCACTATAAAATGTGTCTGTTATGCTCTTATTTGCAATTAAGTAACAGTATCATATGATTTTAGCTGACATGAAACATGAGTGTGTTTCCAGGTATTGAGGAGAGTTAACACCTTGAGGAGAAAATACCTTGTGTGGAAGATGATATGCACAAAACCACTTTTTTGCTGTTGTGTAAGTTCATCTGATGAAGCAGCCTCCTTTTGTCATTCATCATCAAAATTTAATTGTTTTTAAAAACCTTGTTTTCGCATATATTCCTCTAGTTTTGTGCTCCTCATAGTTTTAGCCTCTTAAACCAGTGCTATTAGCTACTTAAACCTACAGCTCTGCTTTTAGTTCAGTAATGATGGCACAATATCAGTTTTTCATGTTTGATACCGATACTGCCGATGCTAATCATTTTTCTTTCTCTCTTAAACAACTAAGCTGTTAAAACACAAGTTTACACAACTGTATGGTGCACAGTTTGTCCTTTTTTAGAGTTCTGTGCACATGATTGAATTGCCAGTCACTCTTTGTTAGACATATTATACACTGTTACATTTACTTCATTGATTAGGAAAGGACTATTATAACCATTCTTAAATATGCATTTATTTTTTTGGCTGGAATAAAATTGCCCATTTTCAAACATTATTATAACAAGATTAGTGTGTTGTTTTATTGGTTTTTTTTTATTATCTCTACTTCACTCCTTCTACACGGTTACTCCGTTTGCATTTATAGATTTATTGCGTTTTTGAGAATGAATCTGAATTTTAGCTAAATCACTTTGTTTAGATGACATCATTTCATTGAATTGGTTCCAGTTCTTTGGGAACCAAATCACTGTGAAGACACATATTTACTCGCCTAATGCTGTTTTTTGGTTTCGTGCCAGAGTTGCAGTGAGGAAAGCACCCCCCCACCCCCCCCCTTCCACCTGCCATTCGCGCTGATTAGCCCCTAGCAGGGAGGGGGCGGAAAGAGCACCGGAGCAGCTGGGAATTACAACCTGCATAATTTAATTACCCGTGTTAATTAATTCATATCAGCAGCCAAAAGAAAAAGGACTTGAGTAAAGAAGCCATTAGCCTAATTACTTTATTAATTGTCTGTGGCGGCATCCCATTTGAGCTGTGTCTTCATTATCTGATGTCAGGCTTTTGGCACCAGTTTAGTGTGTTTGATGAAGTCTCAGGCTGGTGATAATTTCTTCCCAGTCATGCTCGGGTAATGAGCGACATGGAGGAACCATATGGTCATGTTTGTGCTCCGGTACCTGTTGCGAATGTCACCTGCTCCTGCTAGATCAGCAAGTGTGTGTGTGTGTGTGTGTGTGTGTGTGTGTGTGTGCAGGCGTGCACATGTGCTCCCGTCAATGTGAGAATGCATTAATCTGCTGCTTAGGAATTCTTCATCTAGCATATAGAGCTCTTTATTTTCCAAATAATCAACCACGTCTTCATTGGAGCTTAGACTGTACCAGTGGACGTGTCCAGGTCTAGCCCACCCAGTACAGAACTGTTTTGTGTATTTTTAAAAGGACCATCTAACGGTCTCCGTTACTACAGAGTCTTTCTGTAGACTGTGCATTTCAGTACTGCAACAGTTGGGCCGTAATATTAATATTTTTTTATTCAGCCTAATCAAGTGGTTGAGAAGTAAGTACAGTTATTCAGAGTAGTTTAGTGTGAAATAGTTTGTTTTAAAGAAACTTTCCGACTCAGTTCGTAGTGGTGGTTAATGGAACCAGAGGTTGTAAAGTCTACAGTACAAATGTAGCAATTTTTGTTTACCAGTTTTGCAAATCCCTCCCTGGAGCTGTGAGCTTCTATTAGACTTTTTGTTACTACCTTATTCACCAGGTTAGCATTGCTCACCCTCTTCAGGCCTAAATCAATGCTTGAATCAATGGACTTTAGGAATATTAGGATATTAGGAATGCATTGACGCAATACAATTAGATGTATGTTTCAATAAATGATTAGTTTTGTAAAATATAACACATTTCGCTGCCTGAGATTAACTGAAGCGACGTTGTCAGTCGGCGCGCGTATGATGCAACATTGGCGCGCTTCAATTCTCAGGCTTCGCATCCACATTAGCATGTCCGCTAAGGCTAACGGCCATTCGCATGCAAGAAATACCTGCGTCATTATTAAAGTCACCAGAGAAGGAGGTTTGTTTGTTGAGGCATTAAAGTGATTAAGGTAATCAAGGTTATTGTTAAATCTTTTCATAAAACTACAGTGCAGATTAAACTTTACTGTCAAAAGTAAGAGTGGAGTTGGTTCACAAGCAAACAATTACTAGCAAACAGCGCCATTTCTTTTGGTTGTGTGTTGTAAGCAAATTTAATTAAAGGGATTTGCTTATCACTTGTCGTCCCGGACCTTTGACCTTATCTAGAAATTAGATTTGGACTTTTGAATATAAAGTTTAAGATATATACATTTGTTAAGTATAGCCCTATTCCTTGCTGTTTCTACCTATAGACAGACATAATGGTGCATAATGTAGCTGTAAAACATGAAATTTTAAAGCCGTATTCTTTTCTTCACAGCTATGGTAAGCAGGACATGAGCGCGCTTAAACATGCTTAATCCGTTTGTATTGTTCTATTGCTTAAGGGCAATTTTTCATTGCGGCTCAGCGGAGAAAGCACAGCAACGTGCTCATTTGGGTTATTAGCATGTGGTATTGAGTTGGATGTATTATAGTCCTGGGGACATTTGGCTAACTTCATGAACCTTGTTTTGTGTACGACTGCTAAAACGAGAGTGAGGGGAGAGAAAGAAGGGGACGTGTTGCGGCGAGAACGCCAATTGAATAGAAATTGATTGAGCCTGTGTGTGTCCGGGGTTAGGCCTGGTTCAGGAAGCCTAGAAATAGGGCCTAATATGCAAGCTTGTGGTTCCAGTGTCAGCTCAGATTGCGTTATATATTCAAGTGATACCTCGCGTTTGTGCCGCTGAAAGCTAAAAAGCTTTCTCTCCCCCCATCCTAATGCCATTGGCCGTGGCTTCCGGGGGGAAAAAAAAGCATTAAGTTTGTCATTTATAGACTCACCGCGGCCTAAATAATCCCCCTTTTATCCTCATCCACACGGGAAGCTAATGGATCATCAAACTCAATGTGATCATTTCTTTGACCGAGGATTGAGGTCTGTCTGTTGACGATGCAGGCGCGGGATGTGTCGGATCCGAGCCAGAGCGGACCTCTTCCTTCACCCTAGAACACACGATGCACAAAGCAGCCAGATGCAGGTTTTCAATGGAGCGATTTCCATAGCCGTTTTCTTCTTCCTCATATCTGCCTCTCTCCCCCATCACTCACAATAAATCATAGAGCAGCGGTGGAGTTCACTTTAGAAAGCATGACAAATCACGCACTCCCGACGTACACATGGGCCGCCTGGAACCGCGTATCAGCGGGAGACTGATTACTCATCCTTGACACAAACATGTAATAAATACACTCCACTCACTACAATGAAACTTTCTAGGAAAAAAAAAAGGGGGGTAAAAAAAACTCCCACGTAGGCTCTGTCTTTGTCAGTGGCCGCCGGAGTGGCAACTAGCATGATCTACACCCCAACTACTGCTGGGGGATGTTTTTGAAAATGCATTCAGGAATCAAATAATCAAGTTTGCATGAATAACGTAAATGGACCAGTGCTTCCCGAGCACAGGGTAAAGAAGGAGTAAAGAAGTAAAGAAGGTTCTAGCGCATTCTGTACCATACGGACAAATTGTCTGCATAATAACATGGTTAAGATGTGAAAACATTCATTTGTTGTGAGATATGCCATTCCATAGAAATATACACAGTCTGATTCTAAAAGCTACCTCACAGAATTGTTTTTGGCTCAAAACATCGCCAGTGATGCACTGAAATGATCATTCTTGGTCAAGAAACCGAAATACAGGACACACTTTCAAAAACCAAAAACACAAAGAGCTAACAATATGATGACAATATGGGGTCCAGAGTGGCGCAACTGTCTAATTATCTGGCCTGTTTTCAGGAGATGCGTGTTCGATTGCCTGTGAAGCCTTTTGTGGCCGAGAGTCAAAGAGAGCACAGTTGGCTTCGCTCTGTCTTTGTAGGTAGGACGGTCCTCCCTCTCCCCCACCACTCAGCGTGATGCAAGCCAGTTAGCGTCTGATGTATTAGAATTGGCAGTTTGCATTCTGCTCCAGGATGCTGTGCTAATGTTATGTTAGAGGCAGATATGGGGGCGCCTCATGTGACTCAGGGGAAGCACGTACTGGCCTTCACCCTGTCACCAGTGGTGTTTTGTCACTGGTGAGTCCTAGCTAGCAGGTGGAACTGGACGTGGATATAAAAAATAGAAGAAAATGATTACATATGATTTTCATTTTGTTTTAGCAATTTTTGGTTCTTTGACGCATGAATTGTTTTTCGTTTTTTTGTGGCTACTACGCGTGCCGCTTTTTATGGAAAATGTAAGGATTTCAATGTTTCAATAAAAAAGGAAACCGTTTCAGAGTGTACTACTAATTCAATCAAAATCCTCTTCTGTTCCATGTTTTGTGAAAACATAACTTGGATGTACCTCGTGTTTAATGAGACACTGCACAGATTTTTGCCTCTATTGTTGTCGAGGGTTGAAAATGAAGACATCTGTTATGTATAGCTCAGTTGCATGGTTTTATAATGTTACTGTTACTGGTAGTTTGAAATAATTGGTTTTGAAAGGAAGTTTCTCACATCGAATCCTATATTGTAGAGTTTTACGTGTCAAGATTTTTAATAGAATTTAAAAATCTTAAAACAAACTTAGTAGTTGTATGGAATAGAATGTTATAATAAATGTAAAGCTCGCATCTGCCAGCACTGCCAAAATGAAAGTCAGTATTGTTGTGTGACAGCCGTAGCGATAGTGCTGTGTGACTGATATATCACTCAGCACTCTCAGATTGCTTAGTGTGAATGTGAATTGAAAGTTTTGTCCTTGGCGACCTCCTTGAGTAGATTGCTTCAATTTTTGCACTTTGTGGCCATTGTTGCCGCACCACTGTCCTCTGGCCAGCATAGTGACCAGTGAGGCAGGATGACAGAAAACGTTTTTAATGGCTTCATCATTTTGAAGGCTGAGGTGCTGTTTGGCCTTTAGCTGGAAATGTCTTTAGTGACCAGCTTTGTTAAAGCTGAGCTCCATTTGCCTCTAGATTGTATCTTTCAGAAGTATCTATACTTGACGAGCGGAAAGATTGTAAATGGTGGTAATGCATCTTTAAACTTCATAGGAAAAGCCACTGTTCTGAATACGTTGCATAGAGGTTGTTCAGAAGTCTCTGCAAAGTTTTCTATTTCTTTTTTAATCTCTCCTTTATTGGAATTCAAAATCGCCCCCTGTTTCTCCTAACTTTTAACTACCTTATACTAGGAATGTCCTTGGTAAATCTGTTTAATTTATTACATGTAGACGTCTCTGGCTTCTGCCGGCAACTTTAAAGACTAGTCTTACGGGTACATTGTCCTGTTCCTTGGCATTGAAGACTTGAATGGAGCAAGAGCTTTGCCCAGGTGTGGATTTATACATCTAGCTCTAGCAGGTTCTCTCTCTCTCTCTCTCTCTCTCTCTCTTTTTCTCTTTCTCTCTTTCTCTCGCCCCCTTTCTTTCTCTGTCTCTCTCTGTCTTTTGCAGGAGACTCAATCCAGGACGGAGTGGGACACACAGCCCGGGCAAAAACCCCCAGGGAGACTATGATTGGCAAAATAATTAGTCTATTATGTCCTTCGTAGATTCTCTCTCCAGCCCAAGCCGCCTAATATAATATTTGGGATTAAGTCCCCATTTCAAATGGGGCAATCTTGATATTCTATTTTGAGGTCTCCCTTTTCAGCAGGGTCGATTGAGACCTCACGAAATTATAACGTGGAGTTTGCCTCATCTGATTTATCGCTTTTAAGATTAGAGTCCCAGCAATCGTGCTTCACATGGAAGTGGGATCCTGAATGGTATTATCACATCCTTCCTAATGATGTAACAGATTATTAATGGTGTGAAATTACACATTTCTTGCTGTAAAAAGGGTTTCACAGTGGGAGCACTCGATGTTATTGAGAGCTTTCTGACTTTTAGAGCTTACTAATGGAGAGACTATATTCTGAGTTGTGTTTTCCAAGTTATGTTGGGTTTTAGGTACACTGTTTAATAATAATAAAATTATTATATTTGTATTATCATATTAAATGGATATGTATATGTATTAAATGGAAGATAATTTAAATGGATATATATATATATATATATATATATCTCCATTTAAGTTTTCTTTTGACAAACAAATATGATTCTTTAGTGGCATATCTGGCAATGTTATTTTTTGTCTTTATTTTAAAGGAGTTCCCAGTCAAGTTTTTTAGTCCTCAATCTTGAGGAGGAAAAAAAAGCATCTTTTACTGCCTTTTAGTCTATGCGTGTCTGTTAATTGTTTATCAATCCAGTTGTTTTTATTTGGGTGTCGCAAAGAACCAATTGGAGCAAACAAATGAATATACTTTACGCTTCAGTCACTTTTTATTGTTTTATTCCGTCCTAAACTGACCAGAGCGGGCCCATCGCACCAAATAAAACATGAGAGAATGGCGCTGAATAAATAACGGCATAGTGACAAATATAACCATGGCGAATAAATACAATAATGAATAATATAAAATAAGAGAAAATCAAAACATAGACACCAAAATTCAGAAAATTCTTTGGCAGAATGATTAATGAAGCAGGGCTTTTCCAGATTGAGCTGTCCTCCCATAGTGCTGTGCTGATGTTAGTCTACACGTGTTAAATCCTGAAGTGTTATTTTTGCACTTAGATCATTACATATGAAATGTAAACATCATTTTGACCGCACAAAACTGTCCTATCCGGAACGGATGCGGAAACTGACAGGAGCCCGATGCGCTCTCGAAATGACAGCCGAGCCTTGTATGTGGCATTCCTGCAGGGATTGCTGCTGTTAACTCTCTGACAGAATCCCACTGGTTAGACTGCGGTATACAGTCAGTGCAGTATCTGGGAATTCCAGAGTCTAGAGTGAAGTTTTCCATCACAAAATTGAGTTCATTCCTCTATCACTAATGTTGGAGATTAATCTGACACAGTCATACTTCAGGACAGGACAAACAATAAAGGACAAAAGAATAAAGAGCATGTATTATTTTGGTTCTAAATCATAATTAGACCCTCTCTGAATTCCTGTATGACTCCCACTTGCTTTAAACTCACTGTTAAATGTGTCCGAAAATTCAAATTTTGCATGTGAATACTTTAAAGACAACCTGAAATTCAAATTCATGTCCTTGGTCATAAGCCCAATTCCTCATATCATGTCATACAAATTCTTCTTTTTTCCATAGTCTTCCTTCAAAGTACAATGTCCTTTGCTGCCCTGTTCTGTGGCTAGTTTAACCGCGTTCAGAACCTTCGGCATTTGCTGATTTTGCAAACTTTCCATCTCTTCTACACATTTAGGCCAACTGAAGATGGGCCTGGCCGCCCCAAGCTGTAGGTCATATTCATTTGTGTCATTTCAGCAGTGGTTTACTTACCGCTTCCCCCTGCTTTCACTTTTCTCCTTACTTTATTCATCCTCCCTACATTCATTAACTTTAAACAGTTCGTCTGGCATGCTGGAGACTTAAATCTGTGCACCAAGGTCCACCAGGTCGACACTTGTCGACCTAAAAAAAAAACAAAAAACAGGAAATAAGTAGTGAATTGATTTAGGAGAGGACAGACTACTGCAGCCAAGAAGATGTTTATATATCATTTGAGGCTAAAAGTGTAGAAATGCTGTATCTAACGTTCTGTGTAAAGAAATAGGTCATTAAAGAAGGATTATTTTCGAACAGCATTTAATATTGTATTGAATTTATCAGTGATTTCATAGTTACAAGAGCTTGTCCTGTCGATTTGTGGGGAAAAAAAACGGCTTGATGAGGGGTCAGGTTTGGCTCGGGTCCGAATGTCAGGATCGAACACAAACGACAAACTGATCTGTTCAGAACCGAACGGAAAATTGTCTGGCAGTATTTGGATTGGGATGGATATTTCAGGTCTAGTTCTTTCAGCTCCAGAGTGCTGGAGTAATGAGGCGTTAGGAAAGAGAAGGAGTTGGATTGGACTGCTGGAGGTGCTGAAGAATGAGGCTGAACAGGGTCCGAAGAGTGCAGTGATCAGTAGGTAGTATCAGCAGCACTTAAGCAGGACGGGTGGGTGTGTTTCTGAGGCCCGGCCCGGACACACACTCTGAGATTTGGAGTGGAGAGGAGGAAGGCCTCTGTTTGAAGCTCTCTCCAGAACAGCACTAATTGGCTCGTATTAGATTAGGAGTCAGCGTCAGAGCCAGACAGATGATTGGGTGGTCGGGGTGAGCCAGCGGGTTCAGGAGTTCACTTTGTGTGTGTGTGTGTGTGTGTGTGTGTGTGAGAGAGAGATTTGCAGCTTTGCTCTTGTCAGTGTCCTGATTCAAAGACAGTTGTTCTGGCTGCTATAGTTGTATTCTAAAGTGTGTGTTTAGTTGTCAAACCTCATATTGTGCTGCCCCTGTTATGACTCCCTCCCTTTCTCCTTCTCTCTCATTCTCTATCTCTCTTGTGCCCTCCTCCCCCTCTCTCTCTCTCTCTCTCTCTCTCTCTCTCTTTCTCTGTTATCCTCCTTCTTTTTCTTACTCTTTGCGTGTCTTCCTCCCTCCCTCTCTCTCTTTCTCTCTTGTCCCCCTCTCTCTCTCTTTTCCCTTCCTCCCTCTCTCTCTTTCTCTGTCATCCTCCTTCTCTCTTTCTCTCTTTCTCTCTTGTCCCTTCCTCCCTCTCTCTCTTTCTCTCTTGTCCCTTCCTCCCTCTCTCTCTTTCTCCGTCATCCTCCTTCTCTCCTTCTTACTCTCTTGTGCCTTCCTCCCTCTCTCTCTGTTATCCTCCTTCTCTTTCTTACTCTGTGTCTTCCTCCCTCTCTCTCTCACCCTGTCTTTTTCTGTTTCTCTCTCTCACACACACTCTATCACCCTCTTTTTTGTTTTCTATTTGTCATTCCCACTTTGCCCTTCTCTCTCTCTTTATTTGTCCCTCTGTATCTCTTTCTCCCTCACTTTTCCTCCTCATCACTTCCTTCTTATCGGCTGTCTCTTTTTTTTTTTACACACGACTGCCACCTTTCTCTTTGCATCTCTTTGTCCTTCTCCCTTTCTTCCTCTTTATCTCATAACTTCTTCTGTCTCTCTTGCTCTCTTTTTCTTCTGTCTTTCTTCCTCCCTACATCACTCCCACTTTCCTACATACACTTGCATGTGTGTGTGTGTGTGTGTGGATGTGTGTGTGTGGGTGTGTGTGTGTGGATGTGTGTGTGTGGGTGTGTGTGGATGTGGATGTGTGTGTGCGGATGTGTGTGTGCGGATGTGTGTGTGTGGATGTGTGTGTGTGTGTGTGGATGTGTGTGTGTGTGTGTGGATGTGTATTTCCCTGTATCTGTTTTTGTCTTTTTCTGTCTTTCTCTCTCTTTTTCTCTCCCTGAGTGTCTTTCTCTTTCTTTCTCACTGCTCTCTAAGTTCCAGTGAACCCTCGCACACTCTGCCATCTGCTCGAAACATACCCATTCTGTGTGTGTGTGTGTGTGTTCCGAGGCAGACATTAAAAGATTTGGCTCACACACATTCTCTCTGTAGCCGCTGCGTCACCATTCTGTCTGCTGGGTGGCCTCTGGGGGCTCGAACCGTTCAGGCCCTGCTCTATCCACTGCAGTGTCTCTCTCTCTCTCTCTCTCACTCTCACTCTCACTCTCACTCTCCCTCTCTCTCTCTCTCTCTCTCTCTCTCTCTCTCTCTCTCTCTC
>JBBPCY010000001.1:10600055-10612616 GCA_037974405.1 Brachyalestes nurse
TGTGTTTACTGGTTAATACACTGCTGTTTATTTAAAATAAATGAAAACAAACCAAGCCTCATGCTTTAGAATTTTTTTTTTACTTAACTTCGCTGTATCGGAACCGTGCCGAACCGTGATGTCAGAACTATAGTGTGAACTGAACCGTGACCTGTCTGTACTGTTACACCCCTAATATTTAGTACCACAAGTGGTCAAAGCAAGGATAATCATGGCCACCCAAGTCTCACTGAGGCACATGAAGAGTGATACCTAGCTCATCCAGTCTGATCCTGCAGAAAAGTTACTGTAGCACAAACTGCTGAAAAAGTTCCTGCTGGCTGTGTCAGAAAGATGTCCGAGTATCACAGCGCATCACAGCTTGCTGCACATGGAGCTGCATAGCGACAGACTGGTTGTTATGGTGGACAAATCAGCAGACAGATTTTATCAAAAGCTGACAGTTGCGTCAGCATTAAAAACTGAATGTACTAACGCAGTGCTCAAATCCCACAGGTGGGACCTGAGTGTCTGGGGACCCACAATGGCAAGTCCCACTGGTGGGACTGTACTTGTGAAAAGGTTAAAGGAACACTCCTCCATCTTTCAACCTAATCTCTTTATATAGTCTCACAGTCCTTACGCATAGACAATAGTTTTGCTGTGCTTAGAAATTAGTAGGAAACCTGTTGAGTCAGTTCTATAGAAGTCAGGGTATTTCAGCGCCTTCCTACTGGCTTATATTTTAGGTGCTTTTGGAGTCAACTAGCTTTCTTCTATTTAACCAACACACCTGTAATAAAAAACAATAAGTTCTGGTGCTTAAACCCATTCCTATTTACTTCTTCGATCAGTGGGTTCTTTTCTTAGTACAGTGGTATATATAATGGTAAGAAATTATATACTGAAGATGCAGCAGATACTGATAAGATTGGAAAATGCTGGCGTATGCCTTTAAATCGTAACTTGCTTTGCATGTGAAAACCCTGTCCTGAAGTCATTTATGGGAGTGTGTGTGTGTGTGTTATGGCTTTTCTGCCGGATAGTGAGTGTGAGAGTGAGTTATCCTGGCATTAAGACACTGGGGTGTGTGACCACTACCCCGGGCTCTTTATGTGGCTGATAGCCATGCCTCATTAGCAGCCTGCTAATAAAGTAACACTCTGGCATCTGCTGCAATGGCCTCCTGGTGTGAAGTCAAGCCACAAGAGCCACTGGCTGGCTTGCTCACTGTTGGTAACTGTGTCCATCCCCATGAGATCAAGGCGGCTGCTGTGAAGTTCTGTATTATTTTCTTGCTACAGTTTCACCCTTCCCAATCTCATTTGCATTCTTTTGTTTTTCCACATACTTCTGCCTGAGCTTGTAAACCTGACATACTATTGAAACTAAAATTTAGTTCGTTCATTTATTAAAAAAAAAAACAAAAACAAACTAGGACGGCCTAGTGGTTAGGGCGTTGGCCCTGCAATCAGAAGGTTGTGGGTTCGAAACACAACTGCTAGTGTCACCGCTGAGGTACCCTTGAGTAAGGTACCGTCCCACACCCTGCTCCCCGGCGCAGCTCTTTGACGGCAGCCCACTGCTTCACTTGGTGAAGGGGTTAATTCATTAACTTCCATGGGAAGTTTCTTCTCGTTTGTTAATGCGTCGTGTAAGGATCTATGGAGCCCCTTTTTTTTAGTGGGGAACACCCCAACATCACTGCGTCCTTATGCTGCAGCACATGCACAACTAACAGCTACTGCAGGATTTGCAGATTCAAAGAGCATTTTGGATAGAACTGAGTGGAACTTCCTAATCCGTACATCCTCTGGCTTTAGTGAGTCCGATTCAACGGGAGACTTTTGTTGTTGGCATAATTGCACTGAGAGCACTGGATATGTGAGTACATGTCAGTTATAGGGTGTGAATGTTTTGTTTCCTGTGTTCTGTCCTACTGCAGTGTTTCTGGCCTGTATCAGAGCTGTTGCTTGTGTGTGTCTGGCTTAGCTGAAGCTGACATGCCCCCGCTTGGCTGTGCATGTTCGATACACACGTACAGGAACCCCATCCCACCTTAATGATGGCTGTGTGTGTGTGTGTGTGTGTGTGTGTGTGCGCACGCGTGTGTGAAGGGTAATGATGCGGTGCAGTGCTGCCTGGCTGGGCTGTCTGTGGAGAACTCCTCATTTGCAGTCTAGGATGCCTTTGTTGTTTGGCGCAAGCCGTGTTGTTACGCACCCTGGAATGTCTCATTAAGAATTAACCTGGGCATCCTTAGTGGCGACAGGGAGAGATCACCCTCAGACAGTTACACACACCCCCAGACACACACACACACACACACACACACACACACACGCAAACACATGCACACACTCCCCCGACAAACGGCCCTCCAGCCCGAACGCTTTAATTATCAGGAGTTATCTATCCCCCCTTTGTCCGCAGCGTGCTGGTTATGATCTGATTCTGAAGCATGCAGGGCTCGGCTGTCTGGCGGCTTTTTGGCCTCACCTGGCACCCTCACCTCCTCATTACCCTCCAGCTTCCGGCCCTGCTAAACACCCCAGTGCTCGCTTCAGCTCACAATACTGTGGAGATTTTTCAGAATTCTTAGATTTTATAGCTGCAGCTAAGGATTATTTCTATGAACGATTATTCCACTGACTGTTATTACTTTATTAATCAGCATATCGAATCATAATGCCCTCTGCAGTTTGCTAAACACCTCACTTTTACATTTCCTTGCTATTAGTAGGACTTCCACGATTGATTGATGTATAAACTATTATTTGATTTATCAGCTAATCAAACCATTTTGCCCTCTCTGGTTTGCTCTACACTCTGAAACTTGCTTAAGTTCAACTCTGTTACTGATATTTTTACAACACACTGTTTGGCTAAGTTGTCGATAAGTAGAATTTCTGTTATTGATTAATCTGTCAAATGTCGATTATATGATGCCCAGTAAAGGTGACTTCTACAAGCAATGAATCACTTATTACTCAGTTATTCAATCAATTAATCAGTTTAGTTAAACGAATTGAAGCAGTATGTCTCTCTGTATACTGAACACCATGACACTTGCTTCATCTTTCACCATTGTGAAGATTTTTTCAAAACTAGTGCTGTCGAGTATTCCTGTGGTCGATTTATTTATCAACATTTATTCACTTTATCTTGTAGTCACAATTATACTCTTTACGGTTTGCTAAGCCCCTCAGAGGCTAGAGTTGATTAAAGTCAAAGTCAAAAGTCAAAATAAACTTTGTCCTCTCAGTACGAATTCACATATATAAATGCAAATATAGGTGTAAAGGCTAAACTAGAAATACAAATGTGCAGTTTAGTACAAAGGGTAATGTTTCACATCCAAACACTGCAAATGTTGCATCAGCAGTCAAGTGGAGAACAAACAGAATACTGGAATGTAATTATGCTTTATATGTGTAAATGATCATCAGGCAGTTCAGTATCAAAATACAGTCAATCTATGAAAAAACAGCAACTTTTGAGACCGTATTCAAGTGCAAATGTAACATTTTGCTTTGACTTTGTTAAAAAATTGCTAGTCTCAGGCTATGGGTTTGGGGTTTTTTTTTGGTCGTTTGTTATTTTCTTTCTCAGTGTACTTTGTTGAAGTGTGTGTAAGGTTGCATTAAGTTTAACTACACATTGCTCATTTAAAAGAGAGCTGTTACTGTAGAAATACAGTTAATACATAGGGGATAAATAAGAACAGTCGATGAGAAGGTGTTTTGCCAGATAGTTTTGTATATAAGACTGTGACTGTTTAAGTGTGGGTTGACTACTGATGCCTGATTAGTTTAATAAGGTCAGTATTGGTGCCAATACCTTTCTAATATATCATCACTATCTGTGAGTAATCATTAATTCTGTAGTCAGTTAACCTTTCAGCTATCTTTAGTTTTATCAGTCAATCATGCCACTATGCCTTCTGCTGTTTCCTCTCATTTTGCCCCATTACAGGATCGACACCGTTCACAGTTCTGTCTGTGCAAAGCAAGTAGCTGTAACTGTGGACGCACAGTGTTACACGACACATTTAATATATGACACACCCACTTCACAGTTCAACCTGAGTGGGCGAATACAGAAAATGGTTTGGGTTTAAGTTAGAATCAGGGTTCACTTTTTGAACTTTTCTTGCAGTAGTTTTGGCTATTAACACGCGTCAATCTCATAGTACTCTAGGAGGCTGTCACCAGGGGGCGTGGCCTATATTAAAGTGGGAGTGTTGTGTAATCTGAGAGACTACAGAGCTTTCTCATACAAAGAGCAGTTTCTTTGTTTCTGGTGCAGCTTAGAATCCGCAGCGCCCCCTATGCCTGCTGTAGTGTATTACACTCTGTCAGACTGACCGTGTGTGTGGTTTGAACATTATAGGAACATAAACTTGTCTACTGCTTCCTTCAGTCGTGTTACTATTTTCTCTGCGCCTTTTATCTTTTCCCCACTTCCGTGTCCGCGTGGGGCTCATCAGATTGCTAAGGACGGCGCCATTTCACCCATGGCCAACATCAGTCTGCCGTTTTATCTGCTCGCCCGCGTCTTCATTCCTGGGTGTCAAGGCAACAGTTTCAGTTGATGAGATTCACACAGACCCCTCCACCCCCTTTTTTTGCCTCCACCCGGAACTTTAAAGGCTGCTCGACAGCGCGCGGCATATTGATTTCCAGGGGCATTTAAAATGTAAAATGTAAAATTGGTGCGGTTTGATTGGAATTGGTGTTGACCAGCAATAAGTGATGGATTGCATTTGAAAAATCTTTTTCCCCGTCCTCTGATATGAGGGGAAATCTGAGGGAGAAAAAGGGAAGATGTGCCAGGAACCATAAGGGTTCAAGTGGGTGATTGAACCATATGAAGGTAGCCGGACTGAATCAAACTAAAAAACGAGAGCGGACTGTCAAGGAACCCTCACAGACTTCAACAACGGGGGGTTAAGAGACTGGCTTGCCCTTCAGCCACTCTAGAAGAATGCCACAAGCCCTTGGCATGGATGAATGGAGTGCTTAAGCGAATGGAGCCCCTCACCATGCTTTGTGTTACCCCCTTTACACACTTCCCCTTCCACGACATCATTGTTCTACAGCTAATCAATGAAGGACATTCCTATTAGGTTCTGCAGATGGTTTTATAAATAAAGCTCACCTTGTTGTTTTTTCCATTTTTTTGTGGTTTTGCTTTGTTATTTTTTTGCTAGAATGCTTAGGCTATTCATAGCTCCACTTTTTCTTTACAACTTCAGCAGTGAATTGACTTGAATGATATGATTTACAGTTTTTCTGACCTGTGTTTTTTTTTGTTGTTGTGCTTGTTTTGTTTTTTTTTTCTCTTCTCATTGTTAGTCTGCATATGTAGTTTGGCCTCAGCGGCCTGCGCTGTAGCTCCTGGAGGTGTTTATTTTGTACCATTAAGCCCGGCTCTCCACTGGAATAAGACGAGGAATAATGCATTATATGCTGGAATATAACTTAATGCAGTAGCCCGTGCCTATCCCTGCAGAAAAGCCGGCCGCTGATTGGCTGGCAGTGACATGATTTACGAGGCTGTTGTGCACATCAGCGGTGCGGGGGTTGCCATGGCGAGAGCCTTCTGGAAATGATACATCTCTTTCTAATTGAAGAATCCTCAGCCGCATCCTTCCTACAGTAAAAACGTTTAAATGCAAATTCCGCTAATACGGGGAAAAGGTGAAAAATTGTGACTTTGCAGCCTGTGAGCGATGAAGGCAAAAGCTAACTGCTGCAAGCAGGCGGTGTGAAGTATACACCAGGACAGAGCAGGACAAACACTCAGAACCCAGTTCATGTGCTGCGGATGCTCAAATTAGATTTAGGGGAAAAAATCAGTACCTTTTGCCCCATTTTAAAAACGGGTTACCGTGTTCCTGATTAAGAAATGGCTTCTCGTCATAACAATGCTGCCTATTACGGTAGGCCATAAATTTTCATTTTATTTTTTGCTCCTAAATGATGCCGTTTGTGCATGAGCAGTGATATTCTATCCCTTTCACTGAGAGGTATAAATTTTAAAGATGATGGAATTATCAGCGAGCTTTCTTGGGCCTGAAACCCGGGGAGTGGGCCGGAGCAAACTCTTTTCCAATACAACTAGATTACTGCAGATAATTGTGTTACATGGAGTATTGATCGAAAAAATTGTTGTACTCCGGAAACATCTAAACACACAATTTCTGTGCTCTCTTTATTGCTCTCTATCCTACAATGGTCCTCTTTTTTTTCTCTCTCTCCCCCCACCCCCTTTTTTTTTGGAAGGAGCACCTCTAGGATGAACAAAAAATATGAATTATATATGTATCATAATAAAAGAAAATCTTGAGCTGGAACATCAGAGAAATTACTTCTTTACAAGAATCTATTGATCACTTTATATCAAAGGCGTATGTTTGACATAAGATTACCTGCCAGTTTGAACATTAGGTACACTGTGTTATAGCCTGGGGCAGTTGTAAGTCTGCCAAAGGGATTGTAAATAAGGCAGCAGCTGTGAGTGCCTCTGGCTTAGAATCAACTCAAGCTCGAACCCAAGGCAAAGGTAAACTTTATTCGGTGCAGTTTTTAAACCCCTTTTGCTTGCATATATCTGGACGTACGGCGTGGTTGATTTTAAACCTCCCCACCTCTCCCAGGACGGTAGAGACGGCTTCGGATGGCCCACTGATGACACCTATAAGGGCCGCTTCCTATAGGAAACCCATCTGCCCCGAAAAACCTACAGATGTTGAGCATTAAAACATGGGAACGGACGGCAGCATACTCATACGCTAGCTTTCTTCTCCACTAAAGCCTGTCAGAATTAAACATGCCCGCCCTCCCTTCCTCCCTCTTCCCACCGTGGAAGCCCCTGGCTTTTAGATTTCAGCCTCGGACTGCAGTGAAAAGACATTATTCTATTACTTCCAGCACTCTTAACTTCTACCTGCGTGTTCATGGAGCAGGAGTACAGGCCCTATCAACAATTAATTTCCCTCCTCCACTCTCTCCTAGGATGGGCAACGTTAACGGGCTGATATCGAATCCGTGTCTTGGTTGTCTTTATTTTGATTTATTTATTTTGATTTATTTATTTGATTTATTTATTTAATTTTTTTTTTCCCCCAATTTCTTTTTTTTTTTGGTCCAAAACTGAATTTCTAAGCACTTTCCTCGCTACCTTCCCTTATTGATTATTTAGATTTATAAAACATTTTACCTTGAGGTTCTGTTATCTAGCTGAGGTGGGCTGTACTCAGGCTTTGTGTTTGTACATTGTTAAATATTTAGTGATTTCAGTTGGCTTTTCAATTTCCTGCGGCTCCAATTTAAACAGTTTGGGCCCTGCAATGCCATAAATTAGTCATGTTTGGCCGTGGATTTTAGCATTCACTTTTTAGCCCCCTTCAAGCCTCCCACCAGACACATTTCACACGCCGTTTAAAACGGGCCAGTCCAGCTGAAAACCCTTCAAGCCTTCTTGCTCTGTATTTCCAATACTTTCAGCCATGCCAAACTAAAGGAGACGTGTTTACTACAAAAACATACTTATCTGTACATGTAACAGCAGGATCGTCTCTGGTGCTTAATGCTTTTATAGATGCTTAGTACTTGCTGGAGTTTTATTAGATCTATTTGACAAATTGTTCCTTACTTCTGACCAGATATAAAGACGCAGGGCCAGTTCAACATGGCGACTATAAGGAGATGTTTTGCATGCACAGTCAATACATTAACTGTATCAAGACCAAAACAAGGGTTTTTTTTTCCATATAGGATTTACCATAGAGAGAAAAAGCCTGGCTGTGTTCTACAGTGTTTGTGTTTGGGCTCAAAGTAAAGAGTGCCATCTATTGTTGGAGACTGGAATTATTCTTTACTTTCCAGCACAACAAAAGCTTTATCTTTCAAAGTGCATGAGGATGGACAATTATGACATTTGAATTTATTGCAGTGTTGATATTTAATGTTTCTCAACCTTGTATTTCCCTGTCTGTCATTGATGGTATTTATTAGGATTTATGGAGAAATCTGATTGTTATTTGTATGGTGTGTGTGTGTAGATGTGTGTGTGTCAAAGGATGAGACATATAGTATGTAGGTGATTGTTTTGTGAGTTTATCAGTGTGTGTTTTCTATGAATTTCATTTTTTTGTAAGGTGTTTTATGTAAGCATATAGTGTGTTTGGTTTTATAAATAAAATATTTTTTATTTATTTTTTTTATGTATATTCATAAGAAATATATATATTTATATTTTTATCCAGTGGTAAAGGTACGCTTCAAATAAAGTAAAGAAAAATAAGTATGAATTGGGAAAGACGTGTACCTCTGTCTTTTTCTCCCTCTTCCTTTCTCCCTTTCTATCCACCCCCCCTCCCTTTTTCTCCTCTCTCTCTTGCTCTCTCCGCAATCCCCAATCTCTCCCCCACCTTACCCCGGTTGATTCTGTAGCAGGACAGGAGGAGAGGGCAGCGTCGTTACTGTCCAGTCCGAGGACCACAGAAGAGCAGCAGGGAGAGAAGCAGAACAGTTATCAGCTCCCCCAGCTCCAGTAAGATACATGAACACCCTATATCAGCATTTCATATTTACCACCACTACAAACAGGTACAGGACGATACAGCATCCGTCCATGTAACTACAGTAAGATACAGTAGCACAACTGGCTACCACCTCACCCAGCTATAGTAAGATAAAGTGACACTATCCACCTACATTTAACACTGTTGCATGTTATAGTAACACAACATAGCACAGTGTACAGTAACACAGTTGTATTATGCCAGGAGGATACAGCGACACCTTACGTTGTACAAATCTGTCCTAATCTCACACAAAGAGTTATTTTAAAGATGCAATGAATACACAGATGTGGCTAGAGGAACAATTTATATGACATATAGACAATAAAAGACCATCAGTTTACCACCAGTACATTCTACTATTAACGTAGCACCAATCCATTTATGTTGTCCAAACTCTTTCATAATCTCACAGTTTGGCACACACTTTTAAGGATGCAATGAATACACAGACGTGGCTAGAGGAACAATTTAAGTGGTCATGACAACAAAAGACCCGCCTACAGTTAGTTGCCGATAAACCACTGACCATAATTAAAGATGGGCACAATACCGCCGATTCTTTTCTTATACCAGTACTGAACATTTGCTTTGCTTTCTGTTGCCACCAGCACTTAACTCACATGCCACAGTAAGTCACAGTGAGATGCGCAGTAACTGTTCACCAGCAACTCACTCAGGCACTGTAAGATACACTCTGTACTACCATCTGACCCAACTGCGGTTAGATACAGTATCTCACCCTATGTATTATATCTTACCCTGTCTTTTTCTTCAAAGTGGCATTCTAAAACCCAGCCGTACGAAAGCATTCCCCCTACACACGTTCTCTCTCTCCTCCCTTTCAACTCCACACACTCCTAATACACGGGCCTTTGTCAGAGTCTCAACAATGCTTAACTATAGAGGATCAACTCCTCAGTTACAGTAAGCTCCCTTTACTCTCTCTCCCTCAGTCTGCTTCTCTTTCGCTCGCTACAGTCTGGCAGGAGAAGTGCAGCTCGGTTGCCTTGCGTATGCCTAGGCGGCGTGTTTAAGCAGCATCTGTGTGTAATCTGTGTACAGTGTGCGTCAGTTCCAAACCAGCATGCGCTCTTGTAACTAGTGTTTTGCCCTTTGGAGTATTTAGTTTGATCTTTGCTTGCTGGCTGACTTAATCAGTCTTATTTGGGATTTCATTTCTTTTTTTTTTTTTTTTTGGAAGTTGTTAACATGCGCACCCACAGGTGGCTTGACTGGATCCCACGTTCTTCCACCAGCATGCAAATGTCGATTATTAGGCTAAGCATGATGCAAAATGTCTTTCAGCTGTGTCTGGGAACCCCCCCGATCCCCCTCTCTTTCTCTTCCTCCCTCCTCTTCTGTCGTCTCATGCAAACTGCCGTTCCCTTCCCCCCCCACACTGCAATTACAAGGCCCTGCTTTTGGCATGGTGGTTGGCTGTGAAGGCAGTCTTATGTATCCCAATCTGTTAGCGTAACAAAAGAAATGCAAACCATATTGGACGGCCTATTCTGATGCTAGGGGTGGGCTATATGATGATACGTTATCGGTATCATGATAAATTATGTCACAATGCAGATTTCTAAAAGTATCATAGGTATCGTTAGTACTTAGCGAACACTGAACACCTGCACATATAGATCAGACAGAACAGACAGACAGCTTAGTTATAGAGAGAACATAGTAACAAGCATATGACAAACATGACTGCATATCAGCCCATTATCAGATTCTTATTGCAAATTTATTTTTACTATTTGTTTAATTTTTCCGTCCAAAAAATTAAATATAGCGATCCATATTATAAATTGTGAATAAGTATCATGGTAATAGCTAGAAATGACCTGGCATACAGCTTGATATTATCAAGCTGCCTGCCCTTCTATGCTTTTCATCTATACTGAGCCAAGTTAGTGCCCAAAACCCACTATTACAGCCATTTCTGCTCCTCAACCCCACAAGCTGCAATTATTCATATGCCATCATTCAAACAGCCGCAACCTTTGAGCCCCATCGTGTAAGTTGACTGATTGTATCTGAATAGGCATTTAGGACGTGTGTATTTAACTTTCCCCCCCCCCACCCCCCACCCCCCAGCTCTTGCTCCATTTGACTGCACTAATGCAGGCGAGAGGCGGAGGCACGCGTGTTTGCACCCCACGGAATGTCCAGTGGAGGTTGTGGAAATTGTAATAATTTGTCGTATTGATCCTTTCGCCACGGCTGCCGGTTCCCATTGTGGCGGAGCAGAAATAGACACTTCATCGATTGCCTCTTTACTGCCATACTTCCAGGCCTGGGAATGGGGCTTCCTGCTGCCGCGGGGCCCATTGTCTCCAACGCCTGGAGACTTCAATGACCTCTGATGAAAATAAATAAATAAATAAATGTATATAAATATAAATAAAAATAAACCTTCACCCAAACCTGCGGCCTTTCTGAGAGAAGCGGGAGACTGGGCAGGATTTGAATCCTGAGAGGGATCCGCACCAGGCCTGGTCACCGCACTTTCTGGGTTGGGATTGGAGCCTGTTTCCTGATGGGCTGGTGTATGGAGGGTCATTACGCTTGATTTAGTGTGCTTGAGTTGCAGTCTAAGTGCAGGAGATGCCGGGTGAATGCCAGTGATTGGGCCTGCTCTAGGATTTTTCACTTAAATTCCGCACTGAATACGAGTGTGGAATTCAGCCGCCACGCTGGATAGCATTTTTGATTGATCAAAGCCGCAGTGACTCACACGAAAGCCAAGAGTGTTCTAAAAAAAAATATGCTCGTGACCCATGTTTTAGTGTGAGTCACACTTTGGTATGTATACTGAACTAACTGTAATGCGGAGTTGGCCACGCGTTCTGTGAGTGGCAGGATGTCTTCCTCATCACTCAGCGTGACGCTAGCCAACATGGGCATCTGCTCGCTGATGTAATAGAATTTATATGTGAGCTGTCCATTTTCCAAAGACCCGGTGGCACTTTGTGTCTCTAAGCACTTCTCCTTCACTCTCCCAGCCTGGTACCTCTGTGTGATTGGTTAAGTCCTAGTCAGCAGGTGGTAACTGGAACTGGCCACAGCTAAATTATGGTAGAAAATTGGGTAGACATTCGTTTTAATGTTAATTACTTAATTAAAAAAAGTTGATTAACTATAGTATTTAGTATTTCTCTGAACATAAAATATGCAGATGAAGATGAACACTGTTTATACGTAACTCTGTATTAAATTGTTGTGTGTGTTTATAGAGACATTCTACAGAAGCTTCAGATAGTAGCCAGCGTTTCTCAGGAATCTCTCCGGAAAGCTCTGGAAGACACTGTGGAGCAGCAGAGGTGCAGCTGTGTGGCGGCGGCTGAAAGAGACGAGGCCAGAGAGAAGGTAACCGACACGTGCGCACACTCATGCAGCCCTTTGGCCTCTCACACTGCGCGTCACACTCAGAACACCCATCAAGGCCAGGGGGGTCTGTCCTCACACTTTTCACTCACAGCTGTAAAGGTCAGCCGTGTCTGAGGCCCAACATTGGAGGAACCGGCACACGCGCAGACGTGTGTGCGTGCGGCGCGGGCCCGGGACTGCGGCCGTGTTTGTTTATTTATGCGTGCACCTCAAGGCGCTGTCGGCAGCCGTCATCTCTGCAGCTTGAAGCGCGGTGGCGGATTTGGAATGTTCCAGGCGTCTGATTAGCGGAGAACGTCATGTGGCAGCGCGGGGATTATCTTGTTCTAATATGGGAGGACTAACTGTGGAAAGGTACTTTGGAGTCCTAATTCCAACTTGTAATATTTCATAATGTCTTACATGTGGGAATCAGATTGGATAAGTGTTGTCAGGTAGGGCCTTCACAAAGCCTTGAGACTTAATTAATCCAAGTCTCCAAGAGTTCCTTTGAAATCATTTAAATTCCTCTCAACTTCTTCGTCTCTCTCTCTCTCTCTCTCTCTCTCTCTCTCTCTCTCTCTCTCTCTCTCTCTCTCTCTCTCTCTCTCTCCCTCTCT
>JBBPCY010000001.1:10618838-10632952 GCA_037974405.1 Brachyalestes nurse
CTACGGTTCTACTCCACATTATGGCAAGAACCGCTTAACTAAGTAAAAAAACAACAGTCCATCATTACCTTATTACAGAACATACTCTGGTTTGTTTAACTTTTTTTGTTTACTGCTTTTGTTTAATTCCATGTGTTCTTTCATCATTTTGTTTGTTTTTAATATTATAGAAAATAATAAAAACAAAGAAAAAACATTGAATGAGAAGGTGTGTCCAAACTTTTGACTATTAATAATTCAACAGAAGTTTACACCATTTCTCCCTTACCCCAAAATGAACAGCCATCACTTATTAGTTCTGCTGTTAGCCCCATTGCAAAACTAGACAAGCAAAATTCTGAGACCAAACATTTCTCGGCTGATTGTGAGGTAATGGGACAATTGTATGATTGCAATATTGCAATATACCACAGAAACTGCAGGTGCTGATATGACTTGTGTTGTTTTCGCTGGACCATGTAAGATTGACTGACTCACTGATAGAGCTGATTATGATAGAGTGAAAGCAACAGAAAATTTAGAATCGTTAATAAATGAATCAGATCTAGAGATAATCCTCGGTTGTTGTAACATGTGACACGCGAGCCTCGGCCAAACTTTGACATCCTGTTTTTCCTCATTAATCCTAAATATTCATGAAAAAGCAGCTAGTGGGGTGTCACACAGCTCAGAAACCCCACAGAGGTCCACTTAGGCCACCCAAAGTCAAGGTAATCAGAAAGTGGGGGGAAAGGGGCCTTTCCCTCATCGTTTATTCAGTCCATACACTGCAGCACGTGTGTGAGGGTAGCTGTGTGCTTGCCTGGCTGTGGAGGATTTAAGGTTTGTTTGTTTATGTGCGCTGGAGCAGAAGCGTGGGGAGATCCCTCGGACTCCCCTGGCGCACCGCATGAGGGACGCTCAAATCAAAACTCCAGGATTCTGCTAAATGCTGGGCTGGGCTGCTCTCCTCCAGCAGATGAGAAACAGGATGATTACACATGCTGCGGAGTGCAGGCACAAGGCTCGCAACGAGCGCCAGTTTGTTTGTTTTTTGCCGATCGGCATTACAGTTTCATGATTCCTGGACGGGGCTAGTTTTAATGATAGACGTTGCATGTTACTGAACTGCACAGAACGTGTTTATATTGACGAGACTATTTTCCAGCCTTGCCAGACAGAAGCAAGTAAGCTCACAGAAATCCTGGTCTAGAAATATTCTCAGCCATGGAACAACTGGACACCTGATACTGAGGTGTGTGCCTCGTAGCATAAGTTCTGGCTCATTGTTTTAATCTGTAATATTCTCTGTAAGAGCGCATCAAAATTGGAAGTGGGAATTGGAACCAATTCCGATATCCAGTATCTTCCTTCCCATGTCTGAGCCAAATAGGACATTTGATTCCACAGATTCCCAAATGCAGTAAAACAGAAAAAAAGCAGATATTATAGCACAGTAGCCCTAAACGTTCTGTTCTTCCAGATTCGGTTCTGAGTGCCGGTCATATCCGAACATCTGCCTGATGCTTCTTATTTTTTCCATGATGATAGATCTCTATCATTATTCATTTCTCCTTCTTCTTTAAGTTACCAATGTATAGAGTTACAATATAATAAACATAGCTGTATTATGATTGTGTAGTTTGTAGTATTATGCAGTAGAGATTATGAAATGCCTTACAACATAGTACACATTTATAAGCCCTCGATGTGCCATACTTAATGAATCATTTGCATTATTGGATTGTGAATATCTTAATTTACCAAAACATCTATAGAAGCAACAATGCAGAGCTGTGACTGGGCATGATAGTCACACTGCATTGTTAAAAAAAAAAGTTAAAGAAAGCAGTATTGCAATTAAAAATGATGTATCATGCAGTCCCTTTATTTGTTGGTGCATGTGCATTTTACTGCTGCTGTGTTTCAGATATGAGTGACCGTGAGGTGCTCTTTGTTCTTAGCAGTCTGTTTTTATATGGAACATTAGCTCTTCTCTCTCTCTCTCTCTCTCTCTCTCTCTCTCTCTCTCTCTCTCTCTACTTCTGCCTGTGAAGATGGTACTGACCTGCCGATGGATTATTATGGCTGCAGAAATGGTCAAGCTTGATGAATCCAAAGGAAATTGGCTTTGAAATGGCCTCATCTGCTCAGGTCAAAGCCATTACTTGATATATCTTATAAGTGGATTTTGAGTGTGGCTAAATTATTTTAGAATTACCTCTGCTAGATAGACATTTGGCAGCCTGTCTTTTGTGAGGCAGAATCAAAATGAAAGCCATTTCTCAGTAAATGTGGGAGTGATATTTTAATTAGCAGGATGCTTTGCCATGTATAGGATTTGGTTATGCTGAGACAACATGCCTTATTAGGTTAAAAGGCTTATATCATCCTATGTTTGTTTTTTTTCGTCTTGTACAATTTTTGTATAGGTTATTTTCGTACACAATGTTTAATATCTAACACATAAAACAACAGGAATACACCTTATGTATGTGTGTATTTTATAAACATACTACACATGCATGTATACAATATTACAAACACTACAATACAACATGCATGTATAATAATAGCAATAACATAGATGTAAGCATATAAAGCATAAAATATAAACAATTAGAAGTAAAAATGGAAAATAAATCAATAAATAGCACACTGATACTTGAGGCGTCGCAGCATTAACATTCCTTTAACATTCTTTTAAATATTTTCATTTTTATGACATTACAGCCAATTTACAACTCATGACTACTATGTAGAAAACAGCCAGTGTTCTTGAAAAGAAGTTTGCATTTCCTTTACACAGTAAGAACACTGATCTGCGCCTTAACAAACAAAAAGGAACTTCTGCTTGACAGGACGAAGTTAGCGGCCTTGTTCTTGACGAATTATAAAACAAATGCAAATGTATAAGCAGCCAGCCATTCCGTTTTAAAAAGCACACAGCACTTTTGCTAAAGTTTTTATAGCACTTTTATACGTTATTCATACTCATACACGTTGTTGTCATTTGGCATAGATATTCAGTTGCTGCTGCACAATCAAACTAATTACATCAAGGTGTTGCTGTGGACACCAAATCAATACGAGTGTCCTGTTTAGGAAACGTTTTTGACCGTTCATGACGTGAACCTTGACTGTATGTGTACAGTTTGAAGTAGCGGCCGAGAAAGAGACACAGTTGCATATGAGATTGTTTTCTGCGTACCTGCTTTAAAGCACGATAAAATTGGCACAGGCTCCCTCATCTTTGCCTTGTTTTGTCCTACAGTGGCCCCTTACTGTTCCTACAACACTGAGCAGTCCGTGCACACAGACACGCCCACACATGCACAAACGGAGCTCATTATCCCCCCTCCAGGGCTCTGAATGAGGTGGCCAGGCAGGAGAAGCTCAGGGAAAGGGCTCTGAGACTGTGTGTGTGTGTGTATGTGCGTTTGTGGGGGGGAGTGATGTGGTCACACTTAAGGTTGAGCTGCAAGAGAAGTCACACTAGAAATTTGTATTTTACGTTCTCCTTCCATGGGCGTGCCCACGCCTGGACCAATAAAAAAAATCCCCATTCGGGTCCAGTTGGTGGGCTGGCTATCCATAAACATAATTATACCACATAATTATATGCTCACAAGAGCATAGTGCTACTCCCTGAGTGTAAATAACTGGCATGGGTGACAACAGTGGGGGTGACTTGTGTTCGCACCTAAGCCAAGGAGTAAACCTCGCAGGTACTGTGTTTATATGGCGTTCGGTTGGCGTTCTGGAGGACTGAATATGTCCCATGATTCAACTGTTCCGGGAACCGCGACAAATCAAGTTTTGTAAACAATCTGGAGAGAATGATTACTGCCCCCACTGGTGAACACACGGAACTACACATTGGGCTGCAGGCTGGCGTTGAACAGCGTCAGACGAACGCCAGTGTAACGCCAATCAAGCGCAGATACAAAACGCTACAAAAACGCTTATGGAGTTCAGAGCACGTTCATTTATCCAAGATTCAAACGTCCGTGTGAACGAGGCCTTATTCTGCTCCCTGAAGACCCACCCCTTTAGAATTCAGCACAGACAAAGCAGTTTGTCACATGTGTACGTTCACCAAAGTTGACACCAAAATTTCATGCCTGATTCCTCAAGGCAAAGTTAGTGAATTCCAATGTAATACATGTCATTTTGCTCACAATTAAAGCTTGACAGAGACCAGAGGGGGCCCATGTGTCTGAAAGCAGCCAACCTTAAAGCAAAGAAAGATACATTTTTCCCCTTTACCTCTACTGTAGTCAGTCAGACAAAAAATATTTGGTCTCCATAGTTTGCTTCTTTAGTTTCTATTTAGTATTCTCAAACTGTGTGAAGTTTCAAGTAGACTTCCACATGTGGTTTATCTAAAACTTTAAAGATAGACAAACTTTAGACTTCAAAATGACTGCTACTGTTTTCAGCAACGCGGTGTAATTTAGATTTTTATAGATAACAGTAACTGCATTCAAATGCACATGATAGCCAAATATGTTTTTAGTTAGTCTAAGAACCTGGAACAAAACAAGATGTGTGCGAAGACCACATAAAAAAAACGAGTCTATTCATAGTCCTGTTCATAGTTGTAACAGCATATTTACACATTTACGAAACCGCATTTTTTAATGAGGGTAAACTTAGGTCAACTAAGATCTCAGCCAAACTATGATAATCGAGCAATGCTGTTTACGTGACCATAGCTTAGTTAGACTCATTCACAGACTACTATTGAACCACTGGTGTTAAAGCAAACATAGTTAGTGTGTCGTATAGTGTCGGAAACCACATAAGCAGGTCTGTTTGATTTAACAACTTGATATGATTTGAGCCAAGTGGTTGATGCAGGCATGTTTGCCTGATGATTATTTGATGGTAGTGTGTTTGTAAGCTGTTTGCTTTATAACTCTCATCGTAAACCTCAGATACCAAACATGTCTTCATTGATCAGCTGCATTTGAGATAAGGGGAAAATTGCGTAAATTCGTTTTCTGGCCAAACTATCACTTTAACACTACAGCTAAGCATCCAGAGAGAGCTGTGCTGCTACGATAATCACTTCATACAAACCTGATTTAGCAGTGCTCGCTGTGATTGCTAATCATTTTCTGATGACCACCAAGTGGACACGTGTTTCCACTCGTGGCATCAGTCTAATTGGGATGATTTTGCATCATCAGGTTTAAACAATCATCTCTCAGTGGCTGGACTAGACTCCTTGCAGAATGACCTTCCTCTTCAAAAATGCTTTATAAGTCAGACGGTGTCTGCTACAGCCATTCCGGCTCCCTTGACTGTATTTCAACATGACAACACTGAAATGAGTAACTGCTGTGATTGGATTCAGATGTCAGTGAGATTTCTTTTATTACTACCTTGTGTAGTGCTTTTCTTCCGATCATGGTTACACAGTACTTGCCAGAAAGTGCGGTTATTTCCCAGGGTTTAGAGTAATATGTTAAATGCTCTCTTTTCTCTCACTGCTATGCTACGACCAGAAATATAACACATTTAGGGTCACCACTAAATTCATATCTCAGGCCACTAGTGTCTCGTTTCCCTTTTTCCGCTTTGACATTGTCCACGTTTTCGGACAAGGAAATAAAAGTAAAACAAATCGCACTGATTTCTGCATAATTCGGACATTAGGGTGTAAAGTAATTCGAAGTGGTTTAATGTGAAGTGTTCCATCCTGAGAAACATGTGTTCATAGTAGTGGTGACAGGAACCAGACACCTGGAGCATTTCATTTCTCTTAAAGCGCCCTCACTGAAAATTAATACATGAAATGAGTACGAAAACACTGCTTCATGTCTGCAGCATTGTTTTTTATGGTGGTTTTGGAGGAAGAGTTGGTAATAAAACATTTTTTTTTTACGTTTGTGGCAGGGCAAAATAATATCCAACATTATGCCGTACGTTAGCATAGTATGACACTATGCTAACGTCAACATCAGTGTGGCCTTTTCACGTTTTTCAGTTTTATGACTTTTTTGAAGAATTTGTCTTATTTCACATTAAAATGGAATGAAAATGTTTGGTAAGCCCTGGTTGGTATACAGTAAACCCCCAGTTTTACGTGGATTAGGAGTCGCGGATTCAGTCACACACGGATTTTTTTTGTGAACAGAACTCATAGTTTTATGCAGAAATCCCCACAATATCGCGGAAACTGCAAATATCCTCCGCCTTCTTTTGCTTTTTTGTGGCAATAAATATAATTTTCTGGATGTTTTCACACAAGGGGACTCAGGGCAGGCTGTAGCCGAACTTGGAGCACTTTTTTCGAATTCCACACCAGGGTTGAGCCCCGCGCTCCAAGCGTGATTTCTCCACGGTGCACTCCAGGAGACCTTTCCAACGAGCCCTCATTTGTATTTTTAGCCCGAGCAGATCAGGGGTTATTCCCCGAAAACCGTTCACCTCGCCGCCATGTCCCAATACTTGTGACCAGCGAACTTCCGAGTTGCATATCTCGCCAGGGAATTTAAATTAAAAGAGGCGAATACGGGTTTACCTTTACATTTTATTTAAGGCTAATGCATTAAACTGAGTTTAAAATGAAATTGGAGTGTTCTGGGAGCATATTTGGGGGAATATTTGGGTTTACACTATAAAAAGAGGCATTTTTAGGCGTTTTTCTTTTTTTTTTTTTTTACCAAAACACAACAACACAGTTTTTCACTGTACACGGGTGCTCTTGGAACATAACCCCCACGAAAAGTGATGGATTACTGTATCATCTTTTATTTTTAACCTTTAGCCTCTTAAAAAAAGGTCCTTTTGTGCTTCCGATTTCTTAATTTTCTCCATTAAACAAATGTATTTTATTTTATGAAATGTGCCTTTCACTCCACTCCAAATCTTTTATCTACACATTAAATGTCATTCATTCATTCATTTACTTATTTATGAATGTGATTGTTGGAGGGATGTATAAACTACATATTTACTATATTTTTGATTTTGTACTATAATAAATTATCATTTTTATCTATAAAACACCTAAATATTATGCTAAACACTAAAAATACAGTGAGATTAGGCAGATTAGCACTTGACCGGCCCGTACCCCCAACACCCCCAATTGCCCCAAAACCCCACCCCAACCCCCCAGGTCTTAATTTAAACGCACAATCACCATCGTCATAAATTATTTTCGGGTACTGGGGCGCTAAATTCTCCTTTAGCGTTGACCTCACCCTGTATTTTTTCCCCCTTTGAGAGAAATGGTATATTGGCAAATTGCATATTCATTAGGCAAACCCCCAACTATAGCACGCGCTAGTTCACTCATTTGAAAGATGCAGTCTTCCACAGACCCTGTTAGATAAGACGGCATGTGTTTTCACAAACCCCTGGTAAACTTGGGCCCATGTGCACCGAAGTAGCAGTTGGTCAGTGGTCAAGCATTTACCGCTCTTACAAGATATCTCAGCTGTGTGTCGTGTTTGATTTGGATGGTTGTTGAAATTGTTTTCATAGCTCAGGCCTTGTGTGAGGTTGTTGAGGGCTGGAGAAATGGGAGATGGACGGTCAGAAGAGATTCAGTAAGACTGTGCACCTTTTATCACCACTTCAGCTTCTTTCTCTCCACCCCGGACCTACATTCAGTCACTCGCATTCCGTCTCACTTTCCCCGCATCGTTTAAAGGTCCGCATTACTTTGTCTGAATGCGAAGGTCATGTCTCAAGTAAGTGAACATAATATCTTGTCCTTTGCAGCACAGAATAGAATAGAATAGTATCCAGCTTATTCACCAGCAATTCAGGTTTCAGGATCTATAAACTATGAGACACCTGTATAGACATCAGTCTGTCATGGGATGCGTCCTCAGCAGAGCTGTCCGTGACTAAGGATTTTCTTACTGAGTGAAAAGGTCTGGTTTTAAATGCTGCTCATATTCAGACTGATGTACTGTAAATGACATGCTGCCTGACATTAAAGTTTTCAGTGATCTTCGCAAATTTCAAAGCATGTCCTGCGTGGATTTCTTCAACTTTTTATTCATGGTGCGTCTTGTCTTCTGTCGTCTGAGTTCTTCAGTATGTAGTTCATTGCCCATGAAGTAATGCATTCAGCTACATTCGGACAATCTTAAACTTATAGAGCCTCACTATCTGTTTTCTTAGTCAACAAGGAACTGATTAGTTTCGTCCTGCAGTGGAATGCAAGTCTGGAATGCAAGACTCTAAAGCAGATGAAATGTGGAGAGGTGTCTGTCTGCAGACGGGATTCTCTACAATCAGATATTATAGGCCTAGTGGGGCATGGAGGGCTCAACTAGTGTCCCTCTATGGTTATATTATTGTGTCGCTGAGAGCTCATGTACCGTCAATTTAGTGCTTCTTGGAAGGCAATAAATAAATAAATTTTGTTTTTTAGGAATTAGGGCTTTTTAAGTTTAGGACGTGGATTGATTTGGGACTACAGCTCAGTGACTTGCTCCTATCTCTGGTTATTGCTCATGTAAAAAAAAAAACCCACCAAAACTAGTGCTACAAAAAAAGGAAATAGAATCGCACAGAAAAACGGATAGTTTACAAGTTAATCCATCTTTAGGGAGAACTTGCAGCCTAGCTGAGCATAGTCTACTATTAATTTAGCCAGGCTTAAAAAAGTAGAAGTCATTTGAATTAAACTGCACTCTAGTTTTGGATTGGTTTTAATATGAGAGGTGTTCTGGCTGAAGCTGAAAAAACAAACCGTTGCACTGGTTGTTGCTCTGAATTAGACCATTGCAAAGGTGTTAAATTTGGGGACTTGCTTACATCCTCTGCTCTAAGGACAGGCTTGCTGTTGAGTGGGCAATGTTGACAAGGGTACCAACATTTTTACTCATTTTAACTCTTCATTTAAGTCTTTTTACGTCTTCATAACGCACTGGATTAGGTGCAACCGTGCCATATAATTACGTCAAATCGGTCAGGTTGCCTCTACACTTGGAGGGGACAGCTACATTTGCTTTAAAGTGATATGAAAGAGTAAAAGCCAACACAAGTTTAGACAAGTTTAGGTGTGAACCTGCACGTGCGCACATCTGTAGCAGGACATGCAGGATGGTGATCAGGATGGAGCATGATATGTGCTCCATGCATCCTTCAGCAATCACAAATCAGAATTTACTATAGTCTGTTTACCATGCTCCCCTGATTGAAAACACTCATCTCCTCTGATTGAAAAAGCCCACACATATCAAAGAGGCAGGACGGCCTGTACGTTGGACTGATTGCCTCTGCCATGGAGAGCACTCTGCAGCAGCCTGTTATGAAGGGTAAGCTGGACTTTGTGTAGGGGCCACTTAATTACTTTCCCCAGCACGGGTCCGAGGCATCCGTCGTCCTCTGTCTCCACACATGCCACCGTTCATCAGAGAAGTGCCGTTATTAAGGCATTATTAGTTGCTCCGAAAATTGTTGCTGCTACCGGGGCAATTAAAGGATGCATTAGTGTTATTAATAAGGAATCACGTGTGCACTGGTGGACAGCGATTTAATATGGAACTGTTAAGGTCTCACACACACACACACACGTGTGGACTCACATGGCCCACGTTCCCATCAGTTTTCACCTGTCAAACCTAAGTATTCAATTCCAAACCTTTCAGAGATAAATATACATATTTATCATCCACCAGGCATTTTAATTATCGAAAATAATAAACTGTAATGCCTGCTTTAACAATGTTTATTTTCATTTCTGTAATCACAGTAGTGAAAATAGCCTGGTTGGATGATGCATGCATTTACATTTGGTCTTATATTGTGTTTAGAAAATGAGCCTCTGTACATTAACCCTTAAACTTTTGCATTGACTTTTGTTCACAAATCTTCAAATGTCTTTATTAAACCACCCAACCAACAGATAAGTAATATACTTGATTTAGGAATGTCTTTAAACTTCTTGCCATTCTGTTGACGCAATGTTTTATACTTATGTTTCGCTGCAGGGCTGTACAATATGGCCAAAATACCATACTTGGATTAAACAGATACATGTTGTGAATATACTTTGCAATATAAATTGGTATTTTTTATTATTTTGACCAAAACTACTTGGATTTGCCTTGGTTCCCAGGAATGCCTTGGTTCATCACAATATCCACAGAAAGATAATCTGGGACATCTGACATGGTTCAGGATTCTCACAGCGCACAATGAAGTTATTTCTTACATAAAATAATAACTTGCATACTGCATTGTCAGATTTGCAAAAGCCAATATTTAGTAATGATTACAGGGTCCGTATTCTGTTTTTCCCTTCAGAGATATTTTTGCAACATTCTAAGTCATTTAGGTTACAGAAACATTCTAATTCTTAATCATTTTGTGTTCATTTTCCAAACAGGCTATCTAAAACAGGCAAGTGACCTCTTTTCTGATTGGCCACATTGTATTGTGCCTCCTTCTTAAAGCAGTCACGCTCAGTGTGAATGGGCGGGGCTATGGGTAAAATAGACAGATAGATGGAAATGTGACAGAAATAACTAATTCAGAAATGACTGGGGTTTTTTTTTATAACAACTGCATTTTGGGTGTTTTTGCGATGCTTAATTTTTATGTCAGGAAAAAAAAAAAATCATCAGACAATATATTGTGCCAGCCTACCTCATTTCTATCTGTCTCTTTCCCCTGATCTCGCCTGTGTCTCCGCCTGTCTGCCGTATTCGGATTATAAAACTGCAGCAGCCAGCACCTTGCGTGTGTTAGCTTCCATTCTTTTCCACATAACCCTGCCATCCCTGCTGGCTAATCCTTGATCGCTGGGTAGAAAAATGTGACGCATCATGCGAGAGACATGCTTTATTTCAGCATTTTCACGGTTGTCTACGATATATCCCCCCTTACCAGTTGCATCAGCCCTCATTGTAATCTGATTTGAGGGAATAGGCACAAATCGCTTTTGGAAGTGTGTGTATTGATGTTTGTGTTTCTGTGTGTGTGTGTTTGTTGCTTGTCGGAGCAGGGGGGTTTCCAGATTACACGACAGCTAGGACTGTATTGTGTACGCAGTTCCCATAATGCAGCCAGAAGCCTGAGCACACAGAAAGTCACTGCTAGGCACTGATGGTGTGTGCATGTGTATTAAAGTGTTCAGGCTAAGAGTAAAGAGTCATCTGAAGGTGCTTAACTTTCCAAAGCCTTCCAGCAGCATTCAGCTCAGAGCTACTGCCACCGCCATGCTTAACAGAAGCCATGTTAAAGATTGTGTCATTCTCAAGAGCTGTCTGCATAAAGACAGGAGCCATAAACCTTCTCTTGAATTATTTTTTTCATAGGCCACAGTAAAAGCAAGAAGTGGCAATAGTGGCTGTTTTGCTTTCCTTCTCTTAGTAGCTCCCATCTAATAACAGATGCAGCTAAAAAAACACACACACGTCCCTCACTGCTGTTCTCTAGACATATTGCACCAACGGTCACAACTTATGATGTTTTTATCCTCAAATAATATCTGCTTTCTTTCAGTTTAATGCAAGTAAAAGAAAGTGGAAGAAAACACACCCTGTTCACTATTTCACACGAAAATATGTTTTATTGGGAAATAATTGTAACAAGTTTAAATATTTGCAGTCAGTTTGTGATCAAGTGAGTAGTAAATGTGGTAGACACATTCACAATCTGAGCTAAAGTTAAAGACAAGCTAATCAGATAATGGATGAATGAATGAATAGAATAAATTAAAAGCTGGATTGGTCCACACCAAACATGGTGGATGTGAAAGCACCCGAAGACTGTTGGTCTGGCTAAGATATGATCATATAAACAGCATGGTTTGATTATTGGAGTCCAGCTGAGCTCTTAAGCTTTATGTCGGTCTTTTAAAGAATTTCTCGTTCTCTTTCAAAATGGCAAAAATCGATAAATGAAGAAACTGTCGGGAGGTGAAGAATAATATGGGCCTTCGGCTCCCATTCATTTTAACAGACTCTAGTCTCAGATCATTTTTTGTTGATTATCCATATAAAAGAAACTTTTTATCTTGTTTAAAATCATTTATCTGGGCAATTAAAAATACTGTTAATGAAAATGCAAAGAAACTTTGCAGTAAAAATTCTAAAGACCTGCAGCCAAACCATGGACCGGATGTTGATTGCAAACATTACTGAACTTTCTTTAGGAGAGGGTTGGACACAATGATACACATACAATCACTTCTAATCAATATTAATATCATTTTTATTCATTGTTATTGTTTTTTCTACACAATTTGAGCCCTGTATCAATGTAATGAACCTTTTCGCTGTACTGCATAGAATAGATCTTTTTTTTTTTCATTTTTTAACAGAAGCTGGATGGTGCACACATCCACACGAGGTAAAGTGCTAGTGTGAACAAACACTAGGAGCTTGGTCTGCTGTGTGCATGCAAACATAACTGCTTACGGTTGGACCTGGTCTGTCTGTAAGGGCACAATGTGTGTGTGAGAGCGTCCACCTACAAGAGTAATTTAAACAGTGTCGCATATGGAGATATGTGTGATTGATTGAGACTCTGTACACAGTGACCACAGAGAGGAGGAATGCAATAATGTACAGATCGATTGATGTGAAAGAGAAATGAGAGGAAATCCCATTACAGTATGACCACAGAAGCGTGCGTCTCTTGCTAGTCCTCAGCAGGGGGTCATGGAAGCATATTAGGCCTGTGTGTGTTTGCGCCTGTGTGTGTTTGCGCCTGTGTGTGTGTGTGTGTGTGTGTGATATGGAACAGAGCGGTAATAAACGGCGTGTATAAACACAACGGCTCGGCATCCTCCCCCTCTGCGTTTCTGACAGGTCTCTCTAAAGCACTCGGTAATGCACTCTGCATGTGCTTGTAATTGAAACATCGGAGCGGAACATGTGTGTGTGTCTGTGTGTGTGTGTGTGTGTATAAGTTTGTATTGTATGTTTTCCTCCTCATAATCACTTCTCTTTAATCTCTCCCTGGTTTTGGTGTGTTGTCTCTCCGTCTGTAGTGGTGCACACAGAAATCTAGTTATTGCCTTTGGTTATTCACCAGGAATGGATTTGGAAGGTGTGTGTGTGTGTGTGTGTGTGTGTGTGTGTGTGTGTGTGTGTGTGGTGGCAGGATAAGCTGTCAGACAGTAGAGCAGGTGAGTGTGTGATCCGGGACACAGGGTGACTGAATTACTAGCTCTGCCTTTATTAAACATCTCTGTATGGAGGGACAACCACAGAGAGAGAGAAAGAGAATGAGGATTACACATCATTAATAACACACACTCTCCTGCAAGACCCACATAACAAAGCGTCTTTTATTATTTACCAGGTATTTACCATGCATGCTGGACAAGCAGCAGGCATTGTCTCGCTGTAATACTCTTATTTCTGGATTAGTTTTACATGGCCAGGTACGGCACTGCAGTTATTACTGAAGTACTTCTGTCATTTTAGTCCCTGGGTCATATTAGTTTCACATTTCTTCTGGCATGCAGTCGTAAATGGAAATAAGTACATGTCCTTTACTGAAAACACACGTCTAATACCTGTGCAATACATAATCATCTGCAAGAGTGAAGAAGATGCTAAATTGTCATAGTTATTCGGCTGCAGGTGTTACTAATGACAGATGATCCCTCGCTGGGTAATAATCATACTTACAGCAGCTCTGCAGACTTTTGCAAGCTTTTAGCCTAGTGGTAGGACAGCTGGTGGCCTAGTGGTTAGGGAGTTCTGTGATCAGAAGGTTGTGGGTTCGATTCCCAAGACTGCTAAGCACCTCTGAGGTGCACTGAGTAAGATACCATCCCCACACACTGGTCCCTTACACTCACTGCTCCCCACACACTGGTCCCTTACACTCACTGCTCCCAGGGCGCTGTGTTCCTGGCTGCCCGCTACTTCACTTGGTGAATGGGTTAAATGGGTTAAATACAGAGAAAGAATTTCATGCTGTTCACACTGTGTGCTGTGGTGTGTTCACGTATGACAGAATGGTCACTTTCACTTCGCTTTCACTATCTGTGTCATAACTCTGTACTTTTGTCTATGTAGTGTATTTGTTTTTAAATAACATTGACTGCTCTTATGAGTACAGTGTAATTAACCTGTTCACTGTCCATGGGGCTTCATCCCATATTTGGGATGGAGGCAAGATCAGCCCAGAAATATACGTTT
>JBBPCY010000001.1:10650538-10667421 GCA_037974405.1 Brachyalestes nurse
AAGATAAGGTGTCTCCAAACAAAATGGCGCCTCAGAATTTCTCCTCTCCTTCACCGCAAATGAATCGTGATACGAACTGAATCGTGAGTCAAAAAATGCTAAACGAACCGAATCGTGGGTTTGGTGTGTCGTTACAGCCCTGATAAGCATCATAGGTAATGAAAAGATTGCATATAACTATTCTTTGATATTGTTTAGCAAAGTGTTTACAGTTAAATTCATTTTCTCTAGATCTCTGTCAGTTCTCTTATGACATGGATATTACCGTCGTCTGGTTGCTTGTCCTTGCCGATACCCAGATGCACAGGTATGCACTGTAAGTGTCGCAAATATGTAAAATGTTTAACAGCTGTATGGCAGAAAGGGGTCAAGTTATCTAAAGATATCTAAAGGCATTCAGAATGGCCACCTGTATTGTGTGTCTCTCTCTCGCACACGCTCTTAACCTCTCGCAGACGGAGTAAGTGTGTTACATTATCAGCCGTTCCTTGCCTCTTTCTGTCGTAATGTCAGCCCTGTTACTTTGCATGATGAAGAAATCCCAGCGCGGCGCAATGTAGAACATAATCACTTTATCTGGAGCTGATTTGAGACAAGAACTTGTCCACTTTTCTCCTCGACTCCAACAAGGAGAACTCACTCTGGCAGAGCACCAAAAGATAATTATACCCAAGAGACAGGAGGTAGAGCATGTGTGTGCGTGGCCTGTCAATCGGTGCGGCTCTGCGCTCCTTCCCTCAGCATTCAAAAGCACCGCACCAACACGCAGCCTGCCGAACCACCCTCTCATCCCTAATGGATGTGTTTGTAAGGAAATGAATAGCTCTTGTTTTCCATTAAGAGCATTGGAAGAAATGGCAGTTTGTGTGTTGTCATGGTAGACAATGTATGTATTGAAGTTCAAAGGGTTCAGGGAGTATGCACTCTGGCCTGCAGTAATGACAATCTTCTCTCTGATGTGTTTGATGCACTTTTTCCCCTCTTTTTTCGTCTCCCTTCATCATCAAATGCCATTAATTGCTTGCAGATGGGTCTCAAACACTGCTTACAGGCAGATGCAGCACTCAAAGTAATTTAGCCGTTTCTGGTTTCTGGTTGAAATCCCCTAATGTCTGCAGTCAACAGCTACCAAGACTGTTTGGCCTAAGAGCTATTAGTTATTCTAAAAGGTCAGAGAATATTTTTATCTTGGGTGTCCTTGGAGGACCATTGTCCTTTATCACAGATTGTGTTCATCTGGTTTGTGGTAACAAAAATGTTTTGCTATTAATGGTCGGGGTCAGTGTTTCTGGTTTGTTGGTGGCAGCTGTATAAAGTGGACTTTGTTGTCCCATTAAACAAAAGACCTGCAGTTAAACAAAAGGGACAAAAAGGGTTCTTTGGAGAGAAGCTGTGGAAGAACCACCTCTGGTCCCTAGAAGATTTCTGTTTGAAAAGATCTGTTATAATTGCAGGGTTACTGTTTTCTGTAGCTCTTTTTATTATAAACTATTCAAATGGTCCAACAAACCGGTAAATATCATTATTTCAAGGTTGGTACGAGCACTGCTTTCCCCCAAATGTACAAGTATCAGGATATATCAAGTAGGTTAGATTGAATTGGGGTCTGTATTGGTACTTTGTATTTGCAGCCATGTGAAGGCCAAACATGGTATCAGTGCATTGCTAGTTGTAGCGAAACGTCAAGAACAGTATCTCCAGGCGCGGGGCTGGTGACCACCGATGTAGAGTGAAAGATTGAGGGTGCAAATGTGGGCCTTTGAAGGCAAACATCAGAGTGCTGACACGGCCCTGAGTGGCCTACTTATTTATTAAAAGTGCCACTTTGTTCTTGCTCTGTGCTAAAATGCAGCTGCGTTAATACCACCGCCTACAAACTGGGTCACCTTCCCTACTCAGCGAGCGTGCGCTCATCTCAGACTCGCTGCTGATGGAGATTAGTGGTCTCTCCTCTCTCAGTATGTGCTGAAGGGCGGACACGGGTGGCATCAGGTGGCAGCAACTGCATGACACCTTGTGTCTCCTGATCAGAGCATCTGTTAATAATGAATACAGGATCTAATATGTTGGCTTACACTTAGCAATATAGATTCCTAAGTGGTTACTGGCTTAGATGTTTGGTTCTAGGGAAATAAATTTAATCGGTATGAAGTGTTTTGTGAAGGTGCTTTAGACTGTAAATCGTTCCTCACACTTGCACGTCTTTTTAACGAGAACCGTCAGTGGAAAGTTGACCAAAAGCTAATCCTTCACCGACAGTGCTCCGACAAACCCTTTCTAGCACTTTTATTGTTTAGGAAGCATCAGATCAGGCCTAATTGATGGGGATCAATCAGATACAGATGACCTGATGTCCATCGGAGTAATATTAGGTACAGTACAGTAATTCCAATGTAAAGCACAAGTTCAGTTTTTTTATTCATCTGCAGTTTTTGTAATAGCTGAAATATTTCTGTTATGTCTGTTCTTCTATAACACACAGCGGTGTTGTCTCGTCACACAGCTGCACCGCGTCCCGCGCGTCTCGTCCTGTGATCAAAGTGTCGGTGTCAGTCTGTGACGTCCCGGGCTCTCTGCAGCGGGACAGGCGCTCAGGGCCTCTGAGCCTGTCACACCACACTCCATCTGAGGCCTCCGACCGGGCCGTCACGCAATACGTTTCCTCCTATTGATGTTTTATTGAGTGTGGCAGTCGGGGGCTTCCAGGCAACCAAGTTGTTGGGAGATGGGAATGGGGGGGGGGGGCGGTGAAATCAGCTTGAGAGGAATCGCCTTCCATTAACGACTCCATTAACAAACATGAGGCTGTCACTTTAGATCGTCAGCCAATACGAGTGGAACAAAGCCACACTCACTGAATGCTGGAGTCAGGGTGTTTGTGTACTGTGAAAGACAACTGTAATGCAAAATTCAGCCAAAGGTCATCCATTTAGGCCATTTCTGCAATTGGACCGTCTCAGCTGTTCTCAGATCAGTGAGTCATGGTTGTCTGAGACTATGTGAACACTTTAAACAAACTCCTCTAAATGGACCCATAAACAAACTTAAAAAGGCGGCGACCGTTAAACAGACTACTCACAAGAATACGTCTTGTTTTGACATGGATCCAGGCTAACCTTAGCATGATGGTAAATTCTTCTTGAGGTCTATTTCCACCCACTGTGCCTCTCTCACCAAGCTGTAAAATGTAGAATCTAAAGAATTCTTTGAGCTGGTTATGTTTTATTTGAAGAATTTTATCAGCGATGTTGTACTCCTTGTTTACTGTAAACAATAAGAACTAGATTGACCCCTTTTTTCACAGATGATCATCTGGATGTTGTATTCTATAACAAACAATATTTACTTGACCTGGGTGCAGGGGGGGCTCATTCTTTGGCTTCTCATTAGACATTGTGAAGTGTCTTGTCATTTAAATGACATCGTTATGGTTCTGCAGTTCAGTGAAGCGTTGTGTGTGTGTGTGTGTGTGTGAGAATAGACATCTGCTGGAAACCAGAGATTCTTTGGTGGAGGAGCTGAGGAGATTGAGGGTCCAGGTGGAGAAGAGAGAGAGAGAGATCCAGCAGTTGAAGGTAAAGAAATGAATTGGTCAGGAAAACATGCCTAGTATTGCATTTGTTCCCCTTCATGATTTATATAGCTGCATTTGAAGCTTTACTTGCTTTGTTTGTGCTCTAATTGACTGTTTGCATCTATTCATTCAGTCAACGTTGCAGATATCAGCTTACATTCATCTAAGGGGCCGTAATACTGATGTATGTACCAACATTCCATTTTATTAGGTACACCTGCCTTGTAGTCCGTTCAGTACCACTTACAGTTACAAGCTGTAGTACATCTGTTTGTCTGAATAATTTGGTAGCCCCTTTTACCCTGTTCATCAAAGGACAGATCCCCCAGTGGCCAGGTGTTATATGTTCTCATTTGGGTGGGTGATTTTTTTAAACACCTTATTGTCTCTGCTGGGCTGAGATGGCTCCACCACCCATCTGCAAGTAGGACCAATAAGTTAGATGTGTCACAGAGTGGACACAGAGGAAAACTCCACACATACACACACACTAACATGCCACTAACATTTCAGTGTCACTGCTGTGCTGTGAAAGAGCCACCTCACACATAATACCACTGCTGGTTCTATGGGATTCAATATCTGTAGATACAAGAACCTAAAAAAGGGTCTTGTGAGTGCATAAATGAGCTTTGTTTAAAATGAACTGCTCTGTTCTTACCTCCAGTCAAAAAGCTGTTTGTGCTGATACACTCCTTATAACTCGGCAGTGAGAGGGCGGAGCTGAACTGCTATTACCTGAATAGTAATTGGATTACTTTTCCTTTAAAAAATGAGTTGTATCACAAACAGTGACTTCAGAACTGGTTGTTTAATGTCCATGTGTGTGCTGAATGGACTGGGGAGTTGATTGTACATTTTGAACAGTATTCTGTGACTCTGCGATTTAATAAAAGTGAGAAGAATTTGTTTTTCCATGCCAACAAAAACTGAAAAAGTAAAAAAAAATAAACAAAAAAAACATGATCTAGTAGCTGACTGTGTTCTTTTGGTCATATATGACTGTAGCAAAGAGTAATGTCTTTCTTTGAAAATCTTCCAAAAGAACTACCGGGTGGCATATGCAATATCTATCAGTCTTTCGCGGTATATAAATCGTGCATGTTGATATCGCGATAACGATAAATTTGCGATATATTTTGCAGCCCTACTAGCTAGCAATGCTAATGTGACGGCTGTTGGCTTTCCAGAAACCAACACTGACCAGTGGCATTAGCACAAACCGGTTGGCGGGAGCTGAAAGTAGGCGTGGCCAAAGGCCTGCCGCTGTTGCTCTTCAATATAAAAATGTTATTTCTACGTTGACCGTAACACTTAGTCACTGTATAGAGCATACAAGGTTTCCAACATCGAGTAATATTAGTGGCCGAATGGAAAAGGTGAACACAGAAGAGAGTATCTTGAACAAGAATCTGCAGACCTCGCTTTTCTTATGGATTAGACGACATGATTAAGGTGTCGACGGTCTCATTCTGTATGTGCCAGTGTTAAAGAGCATGTCCTCACCTCTTCAAGGTCATTGTTCAGGCCACCATGTCTGCTCATCTCTAGCTGTGATTGGGTGTTAGGATTCATGGCCCTTGTGTTGCACTTCATCGCTGTTTATGCACTGAGTTAATGAACTTATCTCGTTTTCTCTTTTCTCTCTTTTGTTCTTTTGTTTTTTCTCTCTCTCTCATCCTCACCATCTCTCAGGCCATCCACAGTCACTCTGCTAATCAGCAAGCTCTTGTTAATCAGCCACGGGGTCGTCTGGAGGTGGAGGAGTGAGTATAGTGTTTGTGGGGGTGTGTTGTGGTAGAAACAGATGATCTAGTTTGTCATGTAAACCAAATATAAGGAAAGTCTCAGTTGAATTTAGGGCTACGAAGTGGCAGTAGGTGGTCATAGAAATACTGTAAAAACTTGAGTAACAGTGAATTTTAAGGTTAAACCTACTGTCTCGTCCCAAATCCAGCAGAGTAATAATTAGTCTCTGTTTGTAATGAAGCATGCTGTTGCTCAGGAAGTCATTCTTCAATGATAGCAATACGATGATATGTCTATGTAGGTAATATGTTGTTTGCTAATCATTAGTATAACACAATAAGCTGCAATAGGGTCGCAAGACTTGATCTAAGATCTAATAAGATTTAAGATCTAATAACTGTCTTTGCAAAGTGACTTTTCTGTCTTGTGTGACAATTTTTCAGTTCATTTTTTTTAAATTTGTTTTTATTTATTTATTTTAACAATGGTAGTTACATTGATTATGAATACATAAAACATTTAGATTTGTGTTTTTATTGGGATGAAGGGCAGCGCAATGCAATTAACGAACAGGGCGCCCAAATGACCAGCAGTGGCCATGGCCTGAGCGATGGCAGCGCTCATCTAGCTATATCTAAACACCTAGAAGACCCTGAAGGCTCTGGTTTTTAATATAAATCATATTCCAGTCACAGCAATAATTGCAATGCCTTACATTGAACCGCCCAAGCTGGAGTACATATATTCAGTTTATAAACTTTAATATTGTATAACTAGTCATATTATATTACATTGCATTATATTGTAATATTCTAGAATATAGTCATCTAAACCTTAGCTACCGAATGTACATCTGTAGGCCTTGTGTGTAGTTAAGTGATGAATTCCCTCCCCCTTCCTTTGGTTGAGCAATGAATGATATCATGAGCTTTAATGAAAACAGATCTAGAAAGGCCAGACCACCCATCCTTCTGTCTGTCTTAGGTGACATCACAGCCATAAATAATGAATGCCGTGTTACTGAGAAAGCGATCAAACTCCAAACGAATACGTCCCAATGCTTAATGATAATCGTCGGCAGCGAGCTCTCTATTAGTTTCATTACAGGAATAAAAGATTAAAGAGCGGATGCGTCCGGCTAAAGTACCTGCCTCTATCACTGACCCTCCTCGGGCCTAACCCTCATTAAGTACTGTGTGCTGGCCTCTGTGCATCCTTAATGACAAACCAGGGTTTGTGTTCGTACCGCACTCATTTGTTTCGACTCCTATTGGTTTCAAATCGTGCTCCTGGCCTGTCAATCATTTTAATGATAGCATTAGAGGGCTGACAGCAAGATGAATCACTCTCTTTGTCTATTTTAATAATTGAGAAAATGCTATTCATATAGATCTGTCGATTCGATTTTGATAGAAGTGAATATAATCATCTAAATTGAGATGATAAGAGAGGGTAGAGGAAGCCGCCTGCATTTATTTCATCGCTGCACCTTCTATTTTTAAAATTTATGATCCTCATGCTTATTATAATTATGTCTCATTTTCAGAGCTTTTTCTTTTTTTGCCCTGTGGTTTGTATATAGGCAGATAAGTTATATTATTTGCATGGCTGTCAGTTTCTGACTCATATATCAGCATAATATCATTATGCAATTTTAAAATCTCAATTCAGTCCCTTCCAAGAGCGATGTGACGGCAATCAGCACGATGAGAAAGTGTTATTAGACATCCTTATGAGCTGCTCCTGTAAGGGTCCTGTTGTCAGACTATACATCCAGGTATTCGTTCATATTCTGTATATCTATGCAAATGTGAGATGCTATATTTGAGTGTAACCTGAATTAGCTGCTAAAATTAGCTCCTGTTATTGGAAACGAATGCACAATGAATGAAATACTTGGGGGCATCCACTTCTAACTATTTATCTCCAGGCCACTTAAAAGTAGAGGTTGTGTTACGTGGTTGCTTTTATTCAGTCACATGTATTTTGATAGATTTATGCTACTCTGAATAATACTAATACTTTATTATATTTGTAAGGGAAATAATGTATTTTTACCGAGCCCTATTGTGGAAATTGTTTTCAGACTGAAAGAGAAAACTATACAAGCCAACTCCATACTCCACTAAAAAACATCTATAGTGCACCTGAAACATTTATTTTTGGCCTAATACTCAAGTTTAAAAAAAATCTTTTCTTAATAGAAGTATCCATGCTTTCACTAGTGAGTTTATCACCTCTGGATAAAAGTTTCATCACCTCAGCAACCCTAAATCTTTATTATGTCTGGCTTACTTATGCTATTATGGTACGAATACTGGTTCACACGCCTTGATTTTATGTTAACGAGCATAATTGACATGGAGTAGGAACCGAGTGAGAGAAAGCTGTGTCTGCTGCTCATCTTTACACTTCAGAGCGATACTCTCTTGCCTCTCTCTCTTTCTCTCTCCCCTCTTAACAGCTGCTCCGCCTGCAACAATTTGTCAGCAGTCACCATAAGGCCGTTAAATCAAGCCACAATTATCTGCTCTTAATTAGCGAACGGCAAGCGATTACAACTGCGGATTACTGTAAACACGAGGCAAGAGGCGCTCAGACACCAGAAGGCATCAACCGCCCCATAATCCAGTCAAGTTGTCATCAAATCCCCAGCTAATTAGCAAAATTACAGGGCTGCTGATTGGAATTTTGAGACTGAGCGACACGCAGCTGCATTCCAGTGGCATTGTAAGTGATCTCTGCCGCTGCTGTATATTTCCACTGAATTGCATGTTGAATAAACATTAGCTGCCTCAGCTCATTGCTTCCCTAGTTCTTCAACTCCAGTCAAAGAACTCCCGTAGAACTTTTTGGCAGCATTTTATGTGGGAGTGCAACTCCACTACTTAGTATAGGTATCAGTCCGATATCACTGGACCGGAAACTTATAGCTTTCACTTCATTACATTTGAAAGACAAAACCGTACTTTTCACTTCACTACATTTCTATCAAGGTTCTCGATACTCTTTATCTTCAGTTCTGAAAGTGGGTGTTACTGTCTCACTTTTCTAAAACGTCTTTTAGCAGATGACGGCCTATCAGAAATCACCAGTAGTGTGAGATGGAGAGTTGTGAAAAATGTTTGTTTTGATGTCAGAGTCAGAGCCGCTTTGCAGATTTGTCTGCTTAAAGATGTGTTGCTGTTTTATAGCCACTGTTATGGACCTGTGATGTAAAGTTGGTTGGATGTGTTAATTGTTTCCATGCCAGCTCCATTTACAGCGGTTAAGCTGTCAGCTTCGTTCAAATATATAGTACATACACACACCTTTTGTGTAGGTGTGTAGTGTACAATTAATAAAAAAAGACTTTATCAATTCGGTTTGTGTTTCATTCTGTGACATTCTACCTTATTCCTTATGCTACATCTTCTACAGGCAAGTTAGATGCATTAGGTTTTGTAAGTGTGGTGGCAGTAAATCAACAATGCAGTGAAATATGCACTTTTAATACTTAAGTATTTTTGGAAACAATTACTTCAATACTTTTACTTAAGTGAAATTTGACTGTATGGCTTTCACTTGTATTGGAGTAACATTTGACTGGTGGTATCTGTACTTTCACTAAAGTAATGAAGTTAGGTATTTTGTCCACCTCTGGTATTTAAATAGGTCTACCTCAACCTGCTGGGTTTATAGTGAGCTGTGGTGGAACAGTTTAGAGGACAATTCATATCTAATGTCCTCTTTTTGCCAAAGTCACATGTTTTTCGTATGAGTGAGATATTTTTATTGTTTACACCCCTGTCTAGACTTTAGTTCTAGCATCCATGCAGCGGTCATGACCGGAAAGGAATGAGTTTACTTGTTTATGTTGTTGTGTTTACTTCTGGCTCTTGTTCCCTCATGGAGTTTTACACTCATAAATGTGGAAAATGGTTTCAATTAAAAGGCGACTTGCAAAGATAGGGGATCTGTTGTTCTAGGTCTTGTTTATAAATGTCTGGCACGCAAAGAAAGAAGAAAAAATGCGTAACTTGGCTGGCAAGATGTTTTGCTGTCCTAATAGATGGATGAAGGATCTAGTTGTAATACTGGAATGTTAAAATCGGAACAGGCTTCCTTTAGCTCCAGAATCCAGACAGACGGAAAGCAGAAAAGGTGCAATTAGTGTACAGTATATGGCGAAAGTTCATATTTTAAAACGATGTCTGGCACAAATGCTGCGGATATTAAATATTTGGCTGATGAGGGCTTGGAACGGAGCGTGCTGTTTCTGATCTTCTAAATCTCGTCTGAAACTCAAACACTGGATGTGACCCCCCCCCCTTTTCTTTTAATTCGGAGCTCTTGTACTCTGGTCATACAATTTGTATGCTGGGAAATGAGGCCTCATTACTGTGTGCTATGGATTACTGGGTCATATAGACCTGGGTTCCTCGAGGTTTCTTTATTAAGAAAAGCTTTTGTTGATCTTGCACTGATATATATATATTTTTTTCTTTCCATCTGGTTTGTGGCCCTCTGCTCCGCCGGACTGCGCTCTTTAATATTGATTGATAAGAAGCAGTCGGGATGAAAATTAGCGAATGAGCATTATTATTCCGGAAGACTGTTATTGTTACTTGTTACTTGTCAGGCAGGATCTTTTTATATGTAAATCTTCATAATGGCCTTGTAGCATCTTTGGTTTAGTTTCGTTTTTTCTCCTCCTCTTTTCTTTTCGTAACTCGTCATCACTAATAGGGTACAAAGTTTGAATGTGGTGGTGGGGGGGATTCATTAAAGATGAAAATGCAGCTCAAGCATGATGGACTTCTTCCCATCCATTGCTTTTTATATAAATTTCATTTAAAAAAAAAGACTTGAGTTTTTCTTTACAGGCAAATTAGCATTAGAAATAGTTTAATAAGCGATAAAGTCTGGAGCTGATGATGTCGATCATAAAACAGCAAAGTAGTTGGAAAGTTGCACGAGAATGCAGCTTTTAACTGGGCGAGTTCATCTGGGCATAAAATAGGCTGTTTGGAGGACTGGAAGAGAAGCCCGCGTTATGCGGTGTGCACTATAGATCATTAATTAGATGGCCGTCTCTTTTTAAGAGATCTTTTGGGAAGCAGGACATCATTCGCAAAGCGTTTTAATAGACAGTACATGCTTGGTCTTCTACTCGTTATGTTCCTTCTTATTTGTGTCTGTTCCTGTGTTATTGTTATTTGGCGTATTGAAGTCTTGCCTTATCCACATTTGTTAATAACCTTGCTGCCCTGCAAATTAACAGAAGAAAATGCCAATTTGACTCTGCTGAACAAGGTCATGTCATAATGCAGTGTGGCGTCCCTTTCAGAATTCGCTGACTCGCCGCTCTGCTATTTGAAAGCGGTCATCAAAGGGACTTGTGTTTCTCTCCTTTTAGTGGCCCCCTTTTCCTTTCCTCTGTCTTTTATGAGTAGGAATGCATGCGAGAACCTGCTAGCCAATAGCTTGAGCAGAATTGAAAAGATGCAGTCAAATTTCAGGGAGTCCAACGTGGAGCCCATGAAGTTACTAAATCAACAGGTAAGATATGGGGGTATATATGTATTTATTAGGGGTGTAACGGTACAGAAAGGTCACGGTTCGGTTCACACTATAGTTCTGACATCACGGTTCAGTATGGTTTACGATACAGCGAAGTTAACTAACAAAAAGACTGTTCTAAAGACTGAGGCTTGGTTTGTTTTTGTTTATTTTAAATAAACAGCAGTGTATTAACCAGTAAACACACTCTTGCTTATATTTTCATGTATGTGTAAGGCAGCAGAAGTGTTACTCCAGTAGGTGGCACTATTGCATCACACTACGACCCAGGTTTATGATTTACCAGCGCTTTTTGGTCCCTCTGTAATGCCGTAGGAGCCGCATTACTTCAATCACGTCTTCTCCGTCGTACCGTGTATTCTCCGTACGACATCATGCACCAAACCATGACCGTGACGGTTTGGTACGAATACATGTACCGTCACAGCCCTAATCCATACTGTACAGTGTACACTGAACTGCTGTCTCCCGAAGTGCTAGAATGTAAATACCGAAGTTACCCCTATAAAGTCTGTAATTCATGCACGGGCGTTTTCTTTGGTATGCACTGCCATTTTCTTTGGTATAAGCAGGTGAATACAGTAATACATTCATTTAATTTACAGTAATAAAAATACAGGGCTTAAAGAAGAACAAAACGAAAAACACGAGAACACTTGAGGCGCTGCACGGGGGAAATTCTGGACTGCGTCTGCCAGATATGCGTCACAGGGCAGCAGCCAATCAGCAGCAAGGAGAAATAAATAACATTCTCAATTTGGCTACTTTCAAACCTCCCGCCAGCGGTATTTCACCACCCCAAGACGTGCTTTCTTTGTGTTCTTTGGACAGTACCACAACATTTATTTTATATGGAAATTTAGCTGAATTTAAATTAATATTTCTGTTACAAAATTAGTAAATTATATTTTTCTTAATAATTTAGCACTAAAATGCACGAAAAATTATATATTGCCACAAAAAAACTGTGGAGGACAGTTTTCGTGTTGCGGGGGTTTCAGCAAACAGTTATTCTGGATTATCAGAAAAAATCCATGTTGGACTGAAACTGCGACTGCTGCTCCGCGTTAAAGTAGGGGTTTAATGTATAGCTGAGCAGCAGAGGCTTATTCCATTCAGGTGTCTGATTGCCTTGCTTTGTGACGTCCGGACGAGGACTGGAGGTGTCAAAAGCAAAAAAAAATGCGGAGGATATATGCGGTTTCCAAGAACAATTATTAGTTCGGTTCTCAGAAAAAATCTGCGAGAGACTAAAGCCACGACTGCTAAACCACGAATAAGCAAGGGTTTACTGTACCAAAAGAATAGACACATAACGACACATAGCTGAGCATCTATTGGTTGCTTATCAGTATTTCTGAGATCATCACAGCAGTAATGGCTGAACAAGAAAGTGTAACTAAAACAGATCCTCATCATCATTCTTAAAATAAAATTAACATGCAAAACGCATATAGACCTTTGACATAACAACACACAAAAAAAACCCAAATATGCATATGAGTGGACATATGTCCGATGCAGGCCTCAAATAATGATGTGCGAAGAATTCACAGATGCTGCTCTATCCACAAACCCACAGAAAAAGGAAAACAGAAATGAAGCAATCTAAAACCACTCGGCACAAAATGTGATATTCATGATTTGAATTTCTGCAGCACGCAAGCTCTAGCCAGTCACCCTGTCATAACCAGACAGACGTGCTTAGCATCCACATGGAGAAAAGCCTGACAATCCTACCATGAGCACACAGGCAGAAAAAGAGTGAGAGAAAGTATAAACCTGCAACTTGTGTGCTTAATTTTGTGATTATCTTTGGATTCATTTGACTGCAGCCTCTATGCAGTGTTCTGCAAAGGATGCAAACAGCTCTCTTCACACTTCTTTTTTATTAACTAACTTGAGCTGTAGTGTCTTTTGTCGTTTTGTGGCCTCCATACCCATGACGTCAAAGACTCTCTCTCCAAGGCACATATTTAAAGGCAGCTTGATCATCCTCTCTCTCTAACAGTATATTACAGTGGGAACTCAATACTCAGCCCCTGATCGTTTGATTGATAAGCTGTGTACAAATGCGCCGTAGGGGATATTAATGGATGTTTTGACACTGGAATCCATGCCCTGTAATGGTGAGAATCCCCAGAAAATTGGAGGAAAAACAATTGCTTCAGTAATCATACTAATAATTTAATCATACTAAGTATTATTAAGTTATGTGCACATACAATAAACAGCCCCAGTCAGATATGAACTAACTAGGATGAGGCTGATTCACAGTAAATCGTCTATCATCTAACATGCAACAATAGCATCTCAGCCAGGTAAAAAAAATCACTGCAGAATTAACCTGCAACAGGATCTCAATGATGAACATTTCCTAAAGGTTACACAAAGAGCTCTTCAGAATGTGCATCTATGAAGGTATTTTAAGCTGAATATTCATGAAAAATGGGGGATTATGGTGTTATGGTGCCTTTATTATTTAAAAATATTTTTAGATTATTGTCAGACTGTGGAGAAAAAGTTGCCATCTTGATGTTTCCACAACGATCCCTGGAGATCCTTGAATTGGAAATTGAGGGAGTTTAGTCACTGAAAGGATGAAAACTTTAACCACAGAATAGTCTTGGATAGCAGCACTTGCGACGTTCCGAAAAGATTTGGAAAATTTTCTCTTGAAAGCAGAATACAATTAACAAGAAATATCTTATTTGTGCAAACAAGTGCCAGCAGTGTTCACTACCAAAAGTAAGTCGCCTCTTCACTTCAGCATGTGTAGCTTTCACTGCTGATGACAAACCAAAAGATCATAACCTACTTTTCAGATAACAACTTGCCGCGGTTCCTGCCCTTAATAGAGATGTTGTCCATTTGCTCAACGCTTTCAATTGAATGACTAGAAACATTTGATAATTAGCCAAATTAATTACACTGACATTGAAAAAATCATGTTTGGTCTGAGAATGTAATGGTTCACATTTTTCACAGTATGAGGTGTCAAAAATGATCATATTTTATGTACAATGGTATTAAGCAATTAAAATACCATTATAATTATTAGAATAATAATTAGAAAAGAATAATAATTAGAAACGTTCATGTGAAACAACACCTCTCCTATATGCATTTAACATATTATATGACTATCCTTTTTAATAACCGAATTAAATAAATTAAAGGAGAAGTTCGGTGTGAAATGGACCAGGGGTGTATTGATACATGATAACGAGTATGAACTTTTGTCGCGTAGCCCACCTTCAACCCCCACATTCCGAAACACAGCGCTTTTAGCCGATGCTAATCTCAAGGCTCTACTAGGCTGATAATGCTAGTGCTTGGGGCATCATGTAGCCAGTGCAGAAAATCGCTATTTTTACCCCATTAACAAGGCTCAAAGTAGCTCCACACTTCATTTCTAGAATTCTGAGGGCCCTGACATTTAAAATGAGACACTGAGAGCTTTGAAACTGCACAGGTAGTTTATTAAAAAGACAGTTCATACAGACAGTACCTTCAGGGAATTTTCCGGTTGGCGCCATCTTGAAATTAAGGCACGATAAGTCGACTGACGAGCACGAATGAAACTACAGCTGATTAGTCACGTGAATACCTCCATTATGCGGGGTGGGTGAATGAAGGTGGGCTACTCGACAAAAGTTCATACTCATTATGTTTCAATACACCCCAGGTCCATTTCACACCAAAGCATTAGTTTTGAGCAATTTCTTTACACCTTTTATTTTTTGTGAGGTCTTGAATTGGAAAACACCTTTGTGTAAGACAAACAAAAATCCTAAAAAAAGGAAACAATAAGATTTAATCCTCTGCCAGATTTAATTTGTCACTGGGGATGTGCCAGTCATGAATATTTATTCCAATTTCAATCTCCTTACAGTCAAAAAATACAGAATTATTTGTGTGATGGCATAGAAGATCTGTTTTTGGTTGCCTGAAGAACATTAAAGTTCATCAGTGAACATTTTTGTGGAATGTTGGTGTGAGAAGAACCTTTTTAAATTATAAAGGTTCCAGTAGGGAACACAAGACCCTTTATATTATATAGTTCTTTCAACATCTTCACATGGACAAATCTTTTAAACAGCAAATGGTACATTTACAGCATCACTGACAGAACTCTCCATTCAACATTATTTACATTTTTCACATATCACACAAGTTACATGTTTAATATTTATATTTTTGTATATTTTGAATGTGATGTCTTTTTTGGAATCATGGAATTGGCCACTTAATAAACCATGTTTTGTGTGTGTGTGTGTGTGTGTGTGTGTGTGTGTGTGTGTGTTAATGTGTTCAAACTAAAACCCAAGAATGAGTTATGTGTGTTTATCAACTCTGGCGCCCACCTGTGTGTTTTAAATGAGGTTAGACGCTTCAGAGCTGGAGAGGTTTTGAGTTGCACCTGCAACTTTACTCTAGAGCCTGAGGGAAAGCCTACAGCAGTCAGGCCACCTGCCTCACACTTACTCCCACTCACACACACGCATGCATGCAAAATCAAAATAACTTCTGATAAACTCCTGGCAAAGATTGAGCAAGGCCTCTGCAAGGGAGCTGGTTCCAGACAGGCAGAAGCAACAGCAGGACAGAATTCAAAAAGAGATTCTGAAACCATAAACTGGTATTCTTGGCCAAGGAAAGCTTAAAAGAAAAGCATTTTACATGCCTCATGGCGAAATACAAAATCCACTTTCTGAAAATGTTTCGCTTTTTAAAAAATTCTCATTCTATACTACCACAGAATATATTAAGACAGGTTTGCTGTAAAAAATGGCTTCCCTAACAGATACATTAACAGAATGTAAGTCTTATCTGTGTTGTGTTGTGCTGCTATGAAAGGTTCAATTCATTCAAAATGGTAGGCGGCCTGGTTAATAATTTCAGAATCAGAATCAGAAAACTTTATTGATCCCCGAGGGAATTGCTTAAATTTGAAGTTAGAATAACAAATCCACTGATGAAAACATTAAGTACTTGAACTTGTATGAATTAAATGATGTGTCAGCCGGTCAATGTCAGTGGCTTTACACTAATGTTTTTGGATGCAGAGCTCACATGATGTTTATTTTTTTTGCTTTGACTGAAAGATCCAGTCAGCTGGCTATATTAGTTATCTGTACTTTTATGCAACAAAATGTAGTACCATTTTTTTTGTGTGATTTGAGTTTTGTTTTATTATATTATAGCTATATTAATTCTGTAGCCTTGGGGAACATTTCTCGGTGAAAGGATCTATAGAAATGGTCCAGAATTACTAAGAATAAAATCTTGATTCATTAATCTTTTTCCTTCCTCTGTGAAGAGACTGTTTCGGACATATGAGGTTTTGTTACCACAGCGACGAAATGTTCCAGTACCTGGAAATGTTATGGGTGCTACAACCCCATCAACATCTGTCACATTCGCTTAGTCTGTTGTGGAACACACCAGAACAGCAGACGTGATGTCAAGTCGAGTTGCCCTCTCCCCTCCCCCCACCAGCTCAGTCCACCTGTCCATCACCCAGCTGAAGAGAAAACACATCCCTCCAGCCCAGCTGTGCCAGCCTGGTGTTCTGAACAGCACGGTCAAATTAGAGCGGCACTGGTCTTTGAGCTACATGGTGAAACAGGCTTACCCATGCTTTCTTATTCTTCCCAGCCTGGAAATGAAGTGCAAACCCCTGTCTGGAGTTTATTCAAATTCGCCTTTCTGAAGCTTTTTTCTCGGCCTGCTGCAACTCAGCCAAAAAGAGACCAGCAAACATGGCACCTTCAGAGACGTCTTTCAGCCTCTGATGAGCCAAGATCAGTAGGTCTGTTCCGACCGCTAAAACAGTCTGATTACACTTCAGGACATGATTCTAATCCTTCTTTTACATTATGTCAGGGTTCTTTTCATTTTCAGAATCTTCTACAAATCTCTTGAACATCTCCGTTACATGCCGCCGCATGGCCACCCGCCCCCCCCCCACAGTCCCCCCCATTTAATTGTGCAT
>JBBPCY010000001.1:10667431-10677476 GCA_037974405.1 Brachyalestes nurse
AAATCTTTTGAACATCCCTTTTGCGTGCCGCCGCATGTCCACCCTCCCCCCCCCCCCCCCCACAACCCACCACGGAAACTATTCTGAAAGTGTATTTTTCATTCGTTTCTAGAAAATAAAAGAAAATTAGCCATTTTCCAGGGCAGCTTCCATTTAAGAAGTTATTTGTTGTGCTGGCACAGATACATAATACAAAACCACTAAGGTTCACAAAGTAACATATGCTAAACATTTCAACCTCACATTAGGACAAAATTAAAGAAAAAAACTTATACAAGGCCATCACTGCTGTACATGGACTGAAACCATTGGTATGACTTGTTCAAAGAACAACATAACCAAGCAGATTGTATAATTTTACATAAATACAATAACACCAAACTGCTATCCAACTCTAAATGTGGCTCACTGAGTTTGGAGTCTCTCCGTTTCAGGTTTTGCCTGTTCTGTGGCTGGTGCTCAGCACACACACTGTGGTTATTTTTTTGTTGTATACACCAGCTGCAGGAGGGAAACTCAGGGTTAAGCCCAAAATGTGTTGTGTCCATAAAACTGGCACTCATAAAACACACACACACACACAAACGCACACACACACACACGCACACACAAACACACACACACACACACACACACACACACACACACGCATACACACACACACAAACACACACACACATTCAGAAACACACAAACATACGCAACACACTCACACACACACAAACATTCACACACACACTGTCATCTGAATGTATTTAGTATGGGAACAATACGCCAGATCCAAATCCAGCTCCAACTGCCAGCACAAATTAAGCCCCACACCTGGCTGTGTTAAGTTTGATTTGTGCCAGTCATACCGTGATATCATTACATTTAAAAGACAATATTCTAGTTTTTTTGCTTTCTAAATTAGTTCTAAAACATTGTCTACTAAGTTAGATTATGTCACTGTGCACCAGCGAGCACAAAAATCCCAATTTTCTCCTCAATTTAGCTGTGTTCAGTTTCACCCGCTAGCCAGGACTCACCCTGATTACATGACACGGCCATTGCTGAGGTGGAAGACAAGGTTTGAAAAAAGTTAAAAGTTAAAGCCTTATCAACTCACCACAGGAATACCGGTATATTATGATATACATTACTAATAATTGTTCACTGAGACCCACACACTAACGCAGAAGCTGCAGATATCCTCCACATGTTTTTTACTTTTGTGACGTCTGGGCCTCGTCCGCCACGCCCCCTCGTCCTCCAGCTGGGTTGCTACATTTCCATATAAAAAATAACTAGAAACACACTAATTGCTGATTGGCTGCTGCCCTTTGACCCATCCCTCGCTGTACTCAGAGGCGGGAGGTTTGAAAGTAGCCAACCCGAGAATGCTATTTATTTCTCCTTGCTGCTGATTGGCTGCTGCCCTTCAACGCACCGGCAGTCCAGAATTACCCCGTGGAGAGTCTCGAGTGTTCTCGTGTTTTTCGTTTTGTCTTTCTTAATGCCCTGTATTTTTATTACTTTAAATTTAATTAATGTATTACTGTATTTACCTGCTTATACCAAAGAAAACACCTGTGCATGAATTACAGTACAGTCTATACAGGGGTAACATCTTACATTCTAGCACTGCGGGAGTTCAGTGTAAACTGTACAGTACAAATACGGGTTTTCTTTTAGTGTAATGTATTAAGCAGAGTTTCATACATATCATAGTGACACCCTGCTTGATTTCACTGCTCTGTGGTATTTATAGTTCACGGATGAGCACACAACAGGCTCATCATATTATCCTTAAACCCTTTTCTGAATCGCTCTGGGTATATGCACTAATATAAAGAGAACAACAGATGGTTGATGGTGTGTGTAACAGTGTTTGTATTTATTGGACTGGTTACTCAGACAGGGACAAATCAACTGGTTGAGGTGGAAACAACAAAGCATGGAAGGTGAGGGGGGGGGGGGGGGTCACTCCAGGCAACAATTCTTTCATTAAGCCTTTCTACAATTCACTAAAGCTGGATTTGGATGTTAATGTCGCACTTATATGGCGAAACCAAATGTCTTTCTAAGTAACAGGGATCATGACATAATAATAATAATAATATATAATAATAATAATACATTTTATTTATACGTGCCTTTCACAACACTCAAGGTCACTTTACAGAAGTAAAAACTAAAGAATAGATCAATTAAATTAAAAAGAAGATTTTATAATCCTTTAAGTAATTATAAATTATACTACAAAGAAAAGTCCTCAAAGCAGTCAGTGGATTGTGTTAATAATAATAATAATAATAATATAATCTTCTGCACTTTTGTACACAACTCTGCTGCTAAAATACTGAAATCAGCCAGTAGCTATTGTCGAACTGCACTAAATGTTGTCTTTTGTTGCTCTTGGGTTTTTTTGTCTGCACTTGTGGTCTTGTGGTATTCTGTTCTGTTCTTGTGTTGAAAGATCAAAAGAGAGTAAGCTTGTATGTTTAAGTTTGTAGAGATGAGTTTTAAGACAGGATTTGCGTGGAGAGAGTCAATGCTGTGGATTTCTTGGGGAATAACAGAGCTAAAAGACATAAACCCCATGGTGGAGCAGAGGGCATCGTAAGTAGAGTGGAAGAGGGAGATATGAGGGTACGGGAGGGTGTATAGATGTGTAAGACGTCAGAGAGGTATGGGTGTGCCAGGTTATGAAGAGCTTTGAATGTTGAAAGCAAAATCTTAAAATCAATTCGATATTTAACTGGGAGTCAATGAAGGCTGAAAAGGATCTGAGTGATGTGTTCTATGGAGGTTCAGGTAAAAAACACGGGCAGCAAAACTCTGCACCAACTTTCAACTTTACTTACTTCTTGAAATGCACAACCTATCTCCAAATTTGCAGTAGTGGGACATCTGGTACCAAATATTTACTGCTTAACCACAACATCTGCTTGTGCTTGAAGAACAGCTTTCTGAATGCTACCAGGATACACATTCTGAGATATGATCAAATATACTGCAGTGAACATGCTGTTAGTATGAAACCAGTAATGAAGCAAACTGGCTCACTCATTCTTTTGCTTCTGCAAAGAAAGGACAAGTATTGCCTCATGCTTCTGCAACCATGAATGTGTGCCTCATACACTTGTTCCAGCTCCATGCACACGACTGTGCGTCTACCATGGTAGAGGCACTGCTGTGTTGAAAACAGAGGGGTCTGATAAATTGTGCAGTGAAAGATGGGCTACAGTCAGTAACTGTAAATCTTTAAAGTGCACCTATATCATGAGAGTTTCTGAATGAATGGATCCTACATACAAGGTAGTCATACATGCAAGGTAAGTGCACCTAATAAACTGGATACTCAGCTTCAGTGAGACCCATTCTAATGTCTGCAGCATTTGAACTGTGCTCTAAAATTTTCTACTGTGCTGTGAAGCATGAGCTGATTAAGGGAGCCACACACACACACACATGCACAAACACATACTGGCCACTCTACCTCACGCACAATAAGCTTGTTGCTTATACAGCTTTATCTAAATGAACTTGAGTGTCTTTTTTCTTCAGCATTCGCTGTGAAAGTTTTGAAACTTTTGAAACATCTTTGAAACTCTTTCTGCAGGCCTCCTAGTGGCTATTCTGCTGGTGGCATGTAAATGAACTATTTTGTTTCAAAATTCCATATTATAGCTATTGTGGGAGTTAAAATAAAAAATGAAAAATGCATATAAAGAAAGGGATCCTCTTGTAGAAACTAAAGAAACTACTCAATCAAAATGTCTCCAATCAATAATGTTTCCATTTTCTTTTTAGACACCCACTTTTCAAAGTCCAAGCAAATCCTGATGAAGAAAACGTCCTGCTCAAAATGATATCCCACCCTAGTATGCTGTTTCACTCAAATATATGTCATGCTAAGGAAGAATATTTTCAGATTCAAGTTGGCTTTAAACTGCGCAGTGAAATAATGGAGCTGTGAGCAAGTTTCCAAAACAGAAAATGAATGTTCAGTGATTAAGGCGAAGAAAACCTTGGTTACTTACGAGTTGGAAAAATGATACCATGGATTACACACACATTTCACAGCCACATTATGACATATAGTGCTGTATCTTCTCACACACATATCTCACCTCTAAGAGTTTAAACAGTTATATTCTGACAGTAAATAATTTTTAATTGCCTCCAACTAACCAGTAGACTGCTGCTGGCTCTCTCAACAAAATATCCTTTAAGACCACATCAAAAAGCACAGAATGTGTCTGACTGGCACCTGAAACTACACCTTAGATCACTGGGCCCTCAGCCTAAACAACATTAGGATCTTTCATCTTAAAAGCTTTTATGTATAGAACTAAAATTAAACTTTATCAGAGGAGTGCTTAAGATGGCAGTTTCCTAACGGAGCCATGACTGACCATTCGGAGTAATGATCTCATTAGTTAGTTTGTGCTTTTGGAAGATGCTCTGTCAAGCTGTCATCTGCCCAGATCTTCAAAGCATTTTAAATAAACCATTTTGGCATTTTAGTGGATATGGTGTGGAGCTCTGAAGCTGCCTAAATAAAGAAATAAACAAACTAGCATCAAAGGAAAATCGGAGCATCACTCATGTAGAAAGCTAATGCCATGCAGGCTGGGTTTTCAGATTACAAAGTAGGCTAAGTCTAGTTTGGACTATATAAAATGTTAACTGGTATTCTTCATTTGAAGCTCTATTTTGTCCAAGACTAAGTTTTATCGGCATCTAGAAAGTCAAATGTGAGTCCTAAAAAGCAATACTGGTCAATGTAAGCGATTGATTTTAGATCAGGCTAAAGCTAACGCTAAAAACAGACAGAATTAAACTGAAAAGGATAATTCAGTAAAAAAAAAATCAAATTTTCCACTTACCTCACAAACAACTGATTTACCAAGACTTGTTTGGAGTCCAAATTTTGCTTCTTTAGGTAACTGTTGGAACTACTAGACTAAGGTAGCCAAAACCACCAAGTGATTTCTGTAAAAATACATTGCCAAAACATACTTTAAGCTCTTTACTAAGGTGGTGCAGACTTATCAATGTGGTTTAGTATGCAATATGACTATAAAAATGATTATAAATGTGCTACAAGCCTACTCAGTATTCACAAATATTGGATCTCATTCCTCTGAATTTATGAGAGTCATTGTCACAAAGCATTGCTACTACTTCTTTTTTTTTTTTAAACACATCATGTCATTTAAAGTGCCTTCCAGCAGCATCTACTGTACATACATACTGCAATTTTGTTCATAGTTTCACCACATAAGATAACCCCTGCTTTGTCACAGCAACAAAGTGGACAGTAGAAAAGAAGAATAACCAGCCTAAACAGTAGAATAAAGAATATACAACATAACAGTATAATTTAAAGAAATTTACATCATAGAATTGTATTGTGTTCAATCCATTGCCCTAAACCACAGCCTACAGCACCTTAGATAAGCACTAGATACAATTTGATTGGGTTTGTAGATGTTATTTATGGAAAAGGTTTGTTTTCAGGGGGATTTTAGGCACTGTAGTGGCTCCTTGAAGCACTCCTGTAAAATCTAAGATCAAAATATGCATGTATATTAAAACAGCTGTGGATTAGTCTGCCTACTCAATACTGGTAGCTGGTTCATAGTATATAAAGCGACTGACAGGAGGCCAAGCCTCCGCTCACACCGGCAGTGAAAAGTGGCCAGAGGTCATCAATTTCCAGTGGTCACTGGACTACACGCAATATGGCGCAGCGCGTCGCCTGGCAACAGATTCTACATGACTTGTCGACAAAAAAAGTCGAGCGAAATTCTACTTTATGCAAAAGAGCAGCGACAGAGTCAAGCAACCTGAGTATAGAGGGCAAATGTATTCTTCTTATATTCTTTTACTGTGAAACATCTTCTTAAACTTTAGGTCCTATATTAGCATTTTAGCTCCCAGCACGTTGTCTTTTGAGCATGGATAGCGACAATTGCTAATGCTACCATATTCTGTGGTGAAACAGTAGTTTTTGAAGCAAGATCACACTATTTATAGATAAACAAATACTCTCCAATGCACCTAATTTGTGGATTCACACACTGGGTATGTATTAATAAACCAATACAAATTAACCATATGATGAATATACCAAACATGTGAATATAACATATTAATAATTGTTTAATTTAATATGTATTTATTAGTATATTCTTTTTTAACTGATGCATATGCTACCCTTATGGCCCATTTCCTCAAAACTACATTAGCAATGCCCTAGAGCTGGCAGGGTATATTCAGTGAGTTCATTTGAAGTAACCAGTGACCTTAGCCATCAGGGTTAACTGGTTTTATGCAAAGTGATGATGCACCTCCACGGCACTGTCCACCGTATCATTTTCCCTTGTTCCTTGTACAAGCCAATGTAGTCAAACGTGACAGGATTTTTGTTGATGTTATGAAAAGCTTGTTATCTAGCAACGATTGCTAGATTTTAAAAACGCACTTGTGAGCATTTTTTTAACAAAATCCTTGTATCATCAGTTACATGTGCAAGAGGTTATTTTCTGAAGGTCATTTTGAAAACCAAGTTGCAAGCAAAAAATCACAACCCACTGGCTACAAGGTAAACTAATCTATATAACTAATATAACCACTCCTTTGATAGATAGCCAAAGAAACGGACATCTGGTGCAAAACCAGACCCGAAAGACCTTTCGGGGGAAATCTCCTGAACAACCTGTGTTCTGGACAGGTTGTTTATTAATCTCCACCCTTTAATCTGTGAATGTGATTTATGGTGGTCATTAATCTCTGCCTGTGCATTAATTCTTCCTTATGCGGCTGATCTGCCCTGTGTCCTGCCATCTCCCAGCCGTGCCTACAGGCTGTGTCAAAGTCTATTTGTCATCTTGCCTTCTGGAGTGTAGGTCTCTGAGCGGACCTAAAGGGAGCATAAACCCAATCATAAACCTCATGCACTGTGAAATCTAACGTTTCTGGTGTAGAGAATAGGAATTTCTATGACTAGAACAGGCCATCAAAGTTCAAAATTCAGACCAGTCACATCAAAATCCGAGTTGACACTTGATTTAATAAGATTTGCCATGTAGCCAGCAAGTAAAGAACTGTCACGATAATACAGAAAAGCCACATCAGCCATTACAATTGCACTGCTCTCTTGTAATTATAGGCATTTAATAACCGGAGCGATAGTCACCCACTCTTTCTACAAAAGTAATGTACACCATTCTTTTATCAGAGAGAAATATGCTGGATTAAAATTCAAATTCTAACATGTTTCAATATATTCCAGTATATGTGTTTGATTCATAGCATTAATGACCAAAACAGCTCAATGAAGACAGGTTATTGTGGTGTTGGATACATGACAGTCTATTCAGTTAGTAGAATTTGGGAAGAAAGCTTTTGAGAGTGAGGAGGATTTCAGAACACCAAGAAGGACGGAGACAAGACAGCCTACATGTGTAGATACTGGTAGCAACTGAAAAAGGCATTAAATAGTTTTCTTTGAGCTGTCGCTGCACTGAAAATAGTCTGCTGGAATACAGCTCATCTTATCATCTTATCATTACCAAACCCATATCAAGAATGCATTTAAGAACTTCTGCTCCAGCTCAGGATAGTCAGCGCGGAATGTGTTCTAAGGCAAATTGTACTGAGTATCCTCTTATTTTAGGAAGACTAATTGCAAAAAGTCTAAATCCACTGTAACCGAAGTAATTTGGAATATGCAATAAAGCTAAACGTGATCTTTGCTGCACTGAATCAAAAAGAACTGGGAGTGCAGACTGTTGCCTATGCAGTAAATACAGGCAATCCTGAGAAGCCCATTAGGATCGGAAACGAGGCGTTCAAGGTTAAAAACGATTTTGCTGGGGGGGAGAAGAGACTCGCGGTTCTAGTGATGTCAGATGTGAATAATAAATAAAATGTTTTTACGTTGCGTGACTTGTCACTCACTCTGGTTTCCTGTTCAGTCCCACCGAGCGGCACAGGCTGGTGGGAGTCTGCGGCAGCAAGGACTTGCAGCGCGGGCTCCTCCTCTCGTCCTCTTCGGGGTCCGGGCTCGGCTGGCTCGGGGACGGCGGCACGGGCGGAGGGGTTGCGGCGGGCACGAGCTGCAGCTGCTGCGGGGGCGGGGGGGCGGCAGCAGGCTGGGCCGAAGCCCCCCCGGCTTTGCTGGGGATCGCGCGCTGAGGATGCGGAGGGGGATGCGGAGGAGGAGGGTGATGGTGGTGGTGTTGGTGGTGGTGGTGGTGATGCTGGTGGGGATGCTGTGGATGAGGGTCCCTCAGCCGGCGGTTCTCTCCGATCAGATCCTCCACCTTACGTTCGAGCTCGTCGATCCGCTGCCTCTGCGTCTGGATGAGGCTCTGCTGGTTCTGCACGATGGTGGTCAGCTCCTTCAGGTACAGCACGGCTTTCATGGGGTTGTCCAGCAGACTCTCCATGGCCATGTGACGGGCGGGTGAAGACGAGGGCTGGACACTGGCAGCGGCGCGTCGGGGAGGACCTGCAGAGGATCTTCAGAGCTGGGGGGTTCTGAACGGCTGTGAGCAGCGATCTCCGTCCCTCTCTCTCCGAATCCCCTGCTTACGCCGCAACGATGCGGATGACGGCGCTCATGCGGGGCGTAAGATTCTTAATCCCACCCGTATCTGGACAAAACCACGCCCCCTTCCACTAAAGACCACTTCAAACGCTCTAAAAGGAGACGCGATTCTAATGTGGCCACAATAAATAATCACAAATGTGTTTTTGGTTCACTTACTTGTGGGAACGGCTGAGTGAGATGTGTTTTCATTTAATATATATATATGATTGTTTTGTTAAAAAAAAAAAAAAAACATTTTGTGATACTAAGAAGCATCTCAGACCAGGCACAGATGCTGGTGCTCTAGACCAGTGCCCTGGTATACCTGCTCCATTATACCACGCCCCTTTTACGCTGAAGATTTTTTCAAGCGCTCTAAAAACGATGACGTAATCCAATTATGTGCACACAAAGCAAATAAATCTTCAAATAACTTGTATTTTGTTTCACTTACTTGTGCAAATGGTTGACTGAGATGTGTTTGCATTTTAATATTTTGTTTGTGTTGGTGGAAAAAACTTTTCTCCTTCATTTTTGATACTATTTCACCCCAGGTGCATGTGGGGGGGCCTTTAGGTGCTCAAAAATCTGACCTTTTTTCTGTGATGTCATTTCTGGTAAGATGGGCTTCTTTTCTGCTTGGTTTCCTCCTGAGGATTTAAAAAAGTTATTTTACGCCATCCCTGTCGACAAAAAAATGATGGAGTATGTCATCACACACCCCCCTATGCTCCACCCTCACTTCTCCGTTGACCAAACTATTATTAAGACTCCGCCCACCATATCGTCCAAAAAAGGAGAGGGGCGGGTCCTAAATTTGAGTACCTGCTCCTTTAATTGCACGGGTGCCAAATATCTTTCTTGGATCTGATCATGGTAGGGTTTGGCTAGAAGCTGCCAGGATCCTGCCGTGCGATTAACTATTAATTTAGAGTCATGAGATCCAGAAATAGCAGCGCAATGAGCTGCCATCCAATCAGAGCGCTGCAGGCCGGCTGAGCCTGAAAACGGGTGTGGTGAAGCAGAGCTGATGCAGAAGAGCAGCTCCAGAAGAGACTGGAGGAGGAGCTGTAGTAGGAGGGCTGACGTCAACTCGTGACCAACAACACAAGAGCGTGTTTGCTCCTCAGGCTTAACCCCATCCACTCCTGTTTTCACTCTTCTCACTGACCCACTACTTCCACTGTCTTTTCTGATTCAGAAATATAATTTAAAAGCAGATTTCAGAAGAGGAAATGTTCTCAAAGTCAGAAAGCCCAAGGCTGAGCTTGCCATCAGGAAGATGCTTGTCTACAAATCATCCATAAATCTACAACTCTGCTTTCCTGCACTGTAAACTTGACCGTTCACCTCAGATTTAAAGGCAGCCAGGTGCAAAACTTTTTAAAGGTCCCATGACATGCTGATTTTTTATGCTTTTATATAGGTCCTAATGGTCCCCTAATACAGTATCTGAAG
>JBBPCY010000001.1:10677576-10691726 GCA_037974405.1 Brachyalestes nurse
GCAGTAACAGCAGAACATGGAGGTGAAGTAGGTACTTAGGGCAAGAAAATCAAGCTGCCCAGGGTTCGGCAAGGTGCTGAGTTTGTTTTGTGGCGCGCACCGGGGATGAAGGGTTTGTTTCACCAAAAATACTGAACAGGAGCGCCACTGAATGGAACTCAATGTTTCTGTAAGTTGATTTTCCAGACATCGTCCCAGAGTAGGTCTCTAGAAATACTAGCAAGAACCTCTGTGAGGAACTTATGCTGAAGACTGATGTCCAGCCCAGATGCTGAAACAAACCTGGCTCAGCTCATTTTAACCTTTGGTGGGTGGGTTTGATTAGGAATCACCCAGTCATGATGGACAGCTGCCCTCCAGGACCAGCTCTGACTCCCATAAACCACCCCAACGCACATACACCCAAGCCAGCACCGCTCTAAGAGCACAGTGAAGAACCCCAGACAGAAACCAAGACTCAGAAGGTGAATCCATCTTTCCCTGGACACTTAGGATACAGACTGGACACGTTTACAAGCAAGAATAAACAGTTTCTGGGATCACACAAAGGAACCATAAACCAGTTAAACCAGTGGCTAGATAGACCTGATGGGCTCCCACTACTGCTGGACATATAAAATAGTGTTCAAAGGGCTGTGCAAATAGTTTAAAACCAGTTATCTCAACACTGAGCGTCTTTTTGCCAGGCAAAACATAAGTTAACATTAGAATAAATGCAAAGGAGAAAGAAGTGAAAAGATTTTGTTGTTTGTAAAAAGCACTTGATGTTTGTGAGCTGGTTAGAAAAACCAGATTTCACCTCCGTTTGTAAAACTCCAGCAGCAGCTCCGGATTTAATTTAATGAAGAACTGATTGAGCCAAACTAGGAATTTAATGAAAACCACAAGTAATATCATATTTCCATGAGAAGAGGCCCAGCACACAAAATCACTGTTTATTATAGTATTTGCATTTATTCTACATACTGGCTTCCTCTATAGAAATGTAGAGCATAACTAAAGAAGTGCATGTATCAATGCAGTGCTGTTTATTAGGATATTATGCATGCAAGGAAAGAACATCCGTACGAGTGTAAGACAGGATTACATTTTAAGGAAACAGGACGCCGGAGCAGGAAGCTCGTAATTGAAGCTAATTACAAATGAAGTCTTTAGCCGGTGGACTAAGGTGCCCCGTGTTGCACATGACAGCCCTGGAACATGAAAAGGGGCATAAATTTGAGCTTTAATTAAGTGAATTTTCCCAACAAAGTAAATGTCCAGATCCGATCAAAAATAGAGATTAAAGTGTCTGTCTAATCTTCCAGCTAAGGGGGTTAGGACCTCCTGAAGTAGCAGGGAGGGGGCAGCTCCAGACCAGGGGGCTTACAGCTCCTGATTCCTGAGCTTAAACATTAACCATCAACAAAGGCCTCGGACAGATGACCCCAATCGGAAAAGAGCACTACGTCCATGAGTGGCAGTCCACTTGGTATAACCAACGGATCTCAATGAATTTTTACAGTCCTCAAAGTCAGTAGCTCTGGCTCACAGCCTGCACATCATTCCTTCGATGAATTCTGTTTTACTACTTTTCTCTGCTTTCCTCTGCCTTCCCAGTCTCACTAATTAATCTGGCTCTTAATCTGTTCCTCTCTTGGTCTATTTTTACCCCCATACATCCGTCAGCGCCCCTTTCTGTCTCAAAACCAGTGCAAATCAGAGGGTCATCTTCTTGCATGCTCACCTCATCTCTCGCGCCCTTCATCCTTCTCTCTCTCTCTTTTCTCCTGCCACATCCTCCCTCTTCCACTCCGTCTGTCTTTGTGGAGCCCAGGCACATTCTGAGCATGCCTTTCACTCTGAAACTTTCCTTTCAGCTCCACTCCTTTCACACTCATCTGGTGCCAGCTCTCTCACACACACACACCCCCTCCCACCCCAGGACACACCACTCAAACGTCCCACCACATTTCACACTCAAACCAGGGAGTTTTCCAGTTTAGGAGTCTGTTTCTAGTGGCGGTGTCCTTACCTATGGCCCATGCGTCCGCCGTACAGGATCAAGCTGTCCACTTTCCCCTTTTCTGCTCTCCGACAATGTGTGCAGCAACCGTAACCAAGTGGGAGAGAGGGAGCTGAGAGGGCCGGCCGCCACGCAGGGGCTGTTACACAAACACCAGCATTGTATCCCCACACCAAGTCCCTCCCTCTTCTGGTGACTCCCAGTGACACAGGCAGGAACACACAGCTTTACACTAACGCGACGCGACACTACACACACACACAGCGCTGCGGCCCTTCACACACTTCTCATGCTACACAGTCACAAAGCTTCGGCAAACGGAAGTCCAGGGCACGCAGCCGCCTGGGAGCCCCGATCAAATGACATGTTTTGTGAATTGTGTAGTAGGTGCACACCCTCTACAGAACACACTGTAATGACACGCTTACTCAGTTACTGAAGTTTACACCGTGGGGAAGACATCAAGATAAAATGGTCTGTGGAAAAATGTTATATTACAAAAGTTACATTTATATTATAAAATTATTATTTTTTTAAAATTTTTTTATTTGACTTTTATTTTAACTTTATATTTATATTGTTCTTGTCTCTGAAGTCCAACTGTCTAGTAAGTGCACACCTTCCACAGAACACACTCTTCTGCACACTTTTAACGATATGCTTATTTAATTACTGATGAAGTTTCATATATATATAGAACAGTTTATTTTTAGTACTTTTCAGTTCAGGTTTGACTTTATATTTATTCTGTTCTCTCTTTGCACATATTAATAATATACTTATTTAATTACTGGAGTTTATTTGGGTGAAGACATCGATATAAAATGGTTATACTACAAACGTTACCTCTCTTACTGACCCCAGTTATATATATATATATATATAAAATTCGTTTTTACTTTTATTTTAACTTTATATTTATATCATTCTTGTTTTGTCAATTGTGTAGTAAATGCACACCCTCTACAGAACACACACTTCTGCGCACTTTAATGATATTCTTATTTAATTGCTGATGATGTTTACGTGTTTGGGGAAGAAATCAATATGAAATGGTCTGTAGAAATAAGTTATATTACAAAAGTTATATAAAATGACCTCTCTTACTGACGCTGGTTTTTCACATATATAGAATAGTGTATTTTTCAGTACTTTTCAGTTTTGATTGGACTTTTATTTTAACTTAATATTTATACTATTTTTCTCTTATACTGTGTTTCTCTGTTCATTGTAATAATATACTTATTTAATTACTGAAGGTTACATATTTGGGAAAGACATCAATGTGTGGAAAATTACAAAAGTTACCTCTTTTACTGACCCCAGCTTTTCATATATATAGTATAGTGCATTTTTCCAGCACCTTTCAGTTTTTGGCTTTTATTTGAACTTTTTCTACATACCAGGGGGTAGAAATCATTATTAAATGTAGAAAAAGTTACATTACAAAAGTTACTTATCTTACTGATGCCAGCATTTTGTGTATATATAGTGTATTTTGAGTGTTTTTCAGAGTTTTTATTTCACTTTTATTTGAACTTTATATTTATATAGTTCTTGTTTTTGTGTCTCTGTGTGACTATGCAATCGTGACATAAGCAAAGTAAAGTTTACTGACTCTGGCTAATTCTGATCCTTATTAAATAAGGTAATACTGGTGGTGTGGTCGAATATGTGCAGCTAAAATGTGCAGCATGTTAACAGAGCATTGACATGCCATCTGTGCCATGTGTTTCTAAATACAGATGTTGAGGTGTTCAGTTATTATTTTCATGATCATGCATGAGCAGGTGGAGGGGTTTTATTTACTCAAGCATCTGGTCCTTTTCCTGTGTGTGGCTATGGTGCAATTTTGGCAATACAGTGTTTTTGTTGTTTTTTGGCTGCCCTTGTGCAGCCCCGGGTTGTATTACCCCCCACCATTTGAAAAATATTTAGATTCAGGGTGACTGGGTGTCATCCTTGACAGTACTTTAAGATTACCCAGTCTGTATATTTCAACCTTCGTCTATAAATCGTCGTCATCCTTTCCTCACACCGAATAGTGCTGTTATCCTTGTACATGCTTTGGTAACATCACAAATTAATTACTGTCATTCTACATTGGCCCTCACAGCCTCCTATATAAGCTTCAATCGGTCCAGAATTCTTTTTTTTTTTTTTTTTACCAGAACCTCCTCCACTGAACACACCACTACGGTCCATTTCAACCTTGATTGGCTCTCAGTTGAATACCCAATTAATTTTAAGATTTTAAAACTCACCTCTTCCAACCTGCTTACTCTCTTTGACCTTGTCTAAGGACTGCACTAGTCTTGCACTCTTGTGATTATGTGTTTATATATATATATACAGAAAGGTCACGGTTCGGTTCACACTATAGTTCTGACATCATGGTTCGGTGCAGTTCACGATACAGTGAAGTTAAGTAACAAAAAGGTCTAAAGAATGAGGCTTGGTTGGTTTTCGTTCATTTTAATTAAACAGCAGTGTATTAACCAGTAACACACTCTTGCTTATATTTTCATGTATGTGTAAGGCAGCAGAAGTGTTACTCCAGTAGGTGGCACTATTGCACCACACTACGACCCAGGTTTATGATTTACTGGCGTTTTTTTGGTCCTTCTGTGATGCCGTAGGGATCCGCATCACTTCAATCACATCTTCTCCGTCGTACCGTGTATTCTCCGTACAACATCATGTACCGAACCAGAAACTGACCCAAGCTTAAAAAAACGAATCAGCTCATTTTCACCCAAAGTGCAGAATAAACCTGACAAGATTGTGCTGATCACTCTGCAATACTATGCAGTCAAAATTAGTCTTTATTAGATCATGGATACATAAAATATTAAACAATATAAAATAACATGGTATAAGAAGATAATCAGGTGTCCAAAGTGTAGTGTAAACCCTGATTGAACTGTTTTATTAAATGTTTTACCTTTTTAACAAGATCCCAAATGTTTTACTGTTTGTTTCTCATGCTGTGCGCTGCTAATAGAACAAGATGTTCACCTTCACCTCTTTGACCCTTTACAGAGAACATGTTACTTATAACATAAAAGCATTTTTCCTGAATGGATCTGGTGTTTATTTATATGTTTTTCTTATGAGCATGGACCTCCTGGACCTTGGTGCACAAGCGTATGACTCAAGCATGCCACATTTACATATTTCACTTTAATTTCATAAAAAGTAAGGACATCTTCTTTTTCTATGGTATGGGAATCTTTAATCTAGCAGTGCCTGTCGGGATAGTGCCTATAGGCCGCTTCAAAAGCAAACAGACCTGACCTTCTTATGAAGAAGCATCCTCTGTGATTCTGACAGCGCTCACATGAGGCATCAGTCTGAAACAGCAGGTAAACCCACCCTGCTCTCCATGAGGCCATCTCCCTGTCCAGCCTACGAAAGGACCCCTCACGTATGATCTGGCTCCTGTCTGATTTCTAACAAACAAGTCTTCAAACTTCAAACAGATCACAAAAAAGCCTAGTTCACTTCCTCAGATAAAAGCAGAAAGTGAAAACAAATCTTATCAATAGAGGTAAAAAAAAGTGACTTTTTCCATTGAATTATATTTTTTCTTTTGCGAGATTGATAAGGATATCGCCCCTGTATTTAAGTGTGACAGCACAGAGAAATGGCACGTTAAGATTAAAGTAAAATCATGAGTATGCAAACCCAATGTGGGTTAAAGAAGGAAACAGCTACACTTTTACACCAGCAGGTGTTTTATTTTTTATTATTACATCCGAGCTCCTGTTTTCTCATTTAACATGCAAAGCACTGAGAGATGACCCTTTTAATGGCCTTTAGTTAAGTGTCCAATGGTTCTGATTTAATATTTGTTTGTTAAATTGGAAATCAGAAGCGTTTATCTTCATTAACATGGCATATTCCTGAGTGAAACAGAACAGCCCCCACCCCCCACAAAAAAAAAACTGAAAATGAAAGTGAGAGAAAATACAGCAATGAGAGTATCTGAGCAGGGCCTGTAACTGTGAGAAGTGTACAAGCAGCTGGAAAGTAAGTTGGAACTGCTTGGTGTTCATAGTAGATGAGAGATGGTGGTTTGGGGGGGGGGCACAGAAAACAGGCACTGATATTATTGGGTGATGTCGCTTTTCTTATTCAAATGTCAGAAGGCATTTAGAGGCAGGCTTCGATCGAAGATTACAGAGAAACAAGGTTTTTGTCTATGACACATTGGATTATGGTTAATATGATCAGGGACATGAGCTCACAAAATAAAGAAGGTCCAGTTCACCTTAATCAGTATTGCAAGATTGAGCATAGCAGCACTGTTATCACAGGATGGTCTAATATGTAAATGAGCATCCTGAGCAATTACATATACTCCAGATGTCAGAGGCATGTCTTTGAGTGCTATAATGAGTCGTGTGATCCAACAAACAACAAAAAAATAGCATGACAGTTTTTTTTTTGACCATGTTTTTTATATTTTGCGAGATGTGGTGTTATGGTACATGTATTTGTCCCGCGTATGAACGCTCAAGTCTTCACATGCAAAGACAAAGAGAAATACAGTGCAGAACCAACTTTTCCAAGCTCGAGTCTCACACGGAAATAAGCGGTTAGCAAGTCAGCTACATGCCGTGCTAAGCGTCAGTTCAGTTCAATTCAATTTTATTCATATAGCGCTTTTTACAACCAAGCTGTCAGAAAGCAGCTTTACAGAGTCCATGTGACCAGTGCAGAAGTGTACGGTAAAATGAATGAAAAGAAACCCAGCCTAATGCGTATGGGTCCAGACCATGGTGTGAACCAAACCGTGACTTCTGCGTCCATTTACATCCCTAATTTTGGGGAGTATCGCAATCGTAAAACGGCAAACGAAGCTGTTTAATGCCAATATGTGTTCTGTCCATAACATGCAGGCCCTTTATCACAGGACTGAATTTGAATGCAATCAGGCCATTCCTGAAGCTTGAAAATCCTGTGTGAGATGTCTTTAATCAACCTCTGACCGTCGGTTTGATGTATCAAATGAGGTTTGGCCTCAGGCGAGCTGATGGGGTGAGTCAGGTGTCTCGGGGTCGTGTGGGACAGAGTGGACTCGACCTGCCATGGCAAACGAGTGCAGTGCCCTGCGTGCATGACTGATGGAGGCGGCCAGAGATGATTACAGCGCAGAGGGAGAAGGTAGCAGCAAGAGACTCGCGAAATATTCTCATTATGGGTCATGACGATAATTACCTGACACCTACAGATGGAGTCCACTCTTAATCAAACAAATGGATCATTACTGATATTGATTCAAACTAAGATGTTTGAAATAATGACTGCACCGAGTCAGGCAAGGGAGAAAAAAAAGGGGCGGGGGGATCTCAAGGTAATTTCCAGTAACTCCCCTCCCCCCCACCATCATTCCCGGTCTAAATTATAATGGAACGTCTTACTTCATTTCAGCATAATGGTGAGAAAATGAGCATGGCAGCAGAGGCTAAATTGCCCCTGTCTAATCTGCATAGATTGCTGGGCTAGAATAAAGTCAGAAAGGATTTGATTTCAAATTTCTACACTCACTATTCATAAAAGGCTATAATTCACGTCCTTTTATGAACAAAGTGAGCTCGATTGAACGTACTTAGCACTAACAATATCACACTGTTGCTTTACCTTGATCCATTGATTGGGATTTTTTGTTATTATATGTTGATTCTGTCTCCATTATGGCTCCATGATGTCAATTTGAAACCACTATGGAGCTATGGCAGGAATGTATGGCAGAAACAGCACTGACATTGTCAATATTAAAAAGAGATATTTAAATATTTAAACCTCATTAAATCTTGACTTTCTAATTGAATGCCGAACCTCTCGAGTGCTCAGAGCGCTTGAATGGTGTGCTGGTGTTTTGAATAGTGAATGGTGTGCTGGTGTTTTGAATAGTGAATGGTGTGCTGGTGTTCTGCATTGTTTGCACGATGCAAGACACTTCTCATTTTGATGTGAAATACATATTTTTTTTTCCCCAAACAATCCACCACATTCTGCACACTTCTGTCCTTGGAAGAAATACTCTCAGTGAGGTTAGTTAGTCAGAAGCTTTTTAAAGAGCCTGGGTTAATATTTGAGAATGTCATTAGGCTCTTCATAATTAAATGATGGCCATGATCCCTCTTAAGCTGAGGGACATTAATGTGTCCTGCAGAATGCAAAGTTAATTAGAAATTTCATGAGACAGGAGTTCTTGTGAAACAGCACAGATCTCGAGACGCGCTTAGCTAAGGCAAACTTCAAATATTTGAAGGAATACGTGGTCAGTAAGATTGTGAAAGTGTAAAGAAGCATTCTTGCCTCATCAAGAGTTAACTCTTTGGTGTCTGTTAGCTCATGTGACATATTAGCTCATGGCAGTTAATACTCTCCTCTGAGTGTTTTGAATTTCCACGGACATCGAGTTCAACATTGAGTTTGAAAAGATGTGTATTTTCACGCATCTTGAAGGAAGCACCTGCTAACCTTCACTTGATAATGTCATAGTGACGGAGCAGACCTAGCTAGTGAGTAGAAATACGTTCTTTAATGGTTCTTTAGTAAAGGCAAAGGTTACATATACAACCATGATCTCTCCCAGAATCATTTGAATACACCAGTAAATGGTTCTTTTTCTGGTTAAATGGTTTCTCTCTGGAAAAACATAGTGCATGTGTTTCCTTAAAAGAATCTCTCAAAGAAAAATTGATCTATACAGCAAAAAAAGGTTTCACTATTGTTATGGGCCAGAGAACCTTCGGAGTACTATGTAGGATTCTTAGATAACGGAGTGATGTGATATAAAACAATTGAATAACACTTTTTAGTGTTGAACAGAACCATTTTTAAAGATTCTTTACAAAAGGTTCTTTACAAAAGGTTTTCCATCATAGAGATACACGATCAAACCAGGCAAAGAACCATCAAGTGGTTCTTTGAGTGCTTATGCTTTTATATAGAACCGCTGCCTTTACTGAAGAACTATCAGTCTGTACATGATTAAGCAAACTAATAAACAAAACTAATCGTATTTCCGTACTACCCACTGGTCTGCTTTCTACTCACTAGGTCTTGAGCAGTTTCATTTTGTCCTTTTTTTTAAGCATCATAATGAATTTATAAAGGTGTCAGTAGGTAGTACATAGATGAAAAGAGGATGCAGTGATTATAGTGGTCTATGAGTAAGAGAAAATCTTGATGCTCCAGTTTTCCAAAAGTAAAAAAAAAAAATCGCCACACTTCACACCACTATCTCACTCTGTCTTCGAAGTAACAAAAAAGTTGGAGCTATGGAAAAAACAGGCAATATTTTTTTCAGTAGATTAGGATATTGCCCAGTCGAGGGTCATCATGCTGTTCTGAGTTCGGCTGAGATTTCTTACCACAGCACTCAAGATTGAGAAACGACCCGAAAGTGCAAGAGTTGCCAATTTTGCATAATGAAAAAATGTATCCTAATATTAAACAAACTTGATATAGGACTGCCACTTCACCCCTACGCATCCATTTTTATGATATGACATGAAGACAAGGTGAAGACATAGGCCAGAAAGTTAGAATTGTAAACATTAAAATGTATTTTTTTAACCTGGGCCCTTTGCACTCTATGGTTTATGCAGTGTTCCAGATCCTTGTCCATGAGTACCCCTGCCCTGCACATTATGGTATTTGCCTTATCCCAACATTCTTAATGCAACTAATTTGATGTGCTATTTAATAAGTCATCGTTGAATTGAGGTTGGTGTGTCGGAGCGGGGAAAGTACTGAAAGTACCAGGCAAGGAAAGCACTGGGTTTACCAGCGGCAGACGACTGCCTGGGGCCATCAGGCTGAATGAGTACAGCAAGTTATTTGTCAATGTAAATATAATTCATTATGTAATTAACTCTATAATTCATTATGTGAGGATATAAAATAGTATAGCAAAACAGCTCTAGACTACTGATGGCTGTAGAGCGTCAGTAACTGTAGATGATTGCCTGAAGCTGTTTTGCTCTCAGTAAACTTGCTGTGACCTGGGTTTGGGTGAACTGCACTGTTCCACATGTCTCCATGCTGTACGCAATGCTAACCTCATCTTCCTCACCCAGACACATCTCTTTATAAAGTGTGGCTTCCAGAAAGCTGAAGAGCACATGTCTGGGGAGGAGGCTTCGTCTGTGATGCACAGAGGCGGGTGTGTTTGGTGGTTGTTTTATTTTTTGGCTGGTCCCAGCCTGAACATTTCTCACGATACACACGGTTAGCAGGCGGTCGCTGCGGTTGGGGATTCCCCGAGAGTGTGTTCACTGAGTCCCGCATATTCACCAAGTCCCCTCCCAGACTTTGGCTCAATTACTCTCTCAGCCACTCAGAGCTGAAAGGTTATCCTTTTATATTTTTTGTATATGCTAAATATTATATGATTATGATTTTTTTTATTTCAAATGTACATTTTTCACAAAATGACACATCATTGTGTTATTTGTAACTGCTCTGTACTACAGGTCTGCATTCCATAGACCCAACAGAATATATTGTAGCATGGGACTAAATTGCATAATGAGTAGTCTAAAAAAAAAAAGGATGTCGCTTTATATTTTGCATGTATAAACAATATAAAAAATAACTGCTACATGAATAAACGTGTTCAAAATAGTTGCAAAGTCACCAAGTGCTTGAACAGCTTGCATGCGTTTGCTTTCTGGTGGGCTACAGATATGGTGCACAGACGGATGAATAAAGGAGACTAATGGCAGGTTTGACACATGGCAGTCACTTTCTATTGTGACAAATTCTGACAATGGTCAGTAATTCATACACACTCAGAAAGAGCTTGAGAGAATGTTTATTCAGTTACTGTCAGTGAGCTTACATCACTTACCCCGAATCTAAAGCCTTCTGATCAAAAGGTAGTAAATTAACATTCTGTATAGCAGTTCCAAGCCCAGGCAAACTGCCTAGTTTTGGGAAATTGTTAACTTGTATTTTTGGAATGAAAATAATACACAAAGTAGCGTGTCAGACGCTCATCAGGGTGTGCTCTGAAGAGATTGTCCTCAGTTTCTAATCACATTTTGAAGCTGTTATTTGGTTTTGTTTCATGCTTTACTGTGGAAATTGATGTTCAGTGAGCTGCTCTAATCTCTCAAATTGGTTGTTTTCATGTGCCAATTGCTTGGCTAAATCATGTCTCTTGTTTATATCCTGCTTAAATCATGAGCCTCCACTCTGTTTGGAGTGATGCCACAAACAGGGGTGCCTACACTTTCCATCTTTGGGGACAAAAGTGTAATGTGGTTGGTTGAAACCACCATATTCCAAAACAACCAGCTAGCTTGTTAGCTTACATCTGTTCAGTAAATGTGGGACTATTTGGAGCATGTGTGCCCTCGCGGCATAGATTAAAGATATGTACTTTAAACACTGCAACAGTTTCCTTACTCATAAAGCCCACTGGTTTTCTCATGAAAATTTTCAGAAAAGACATTTCCAGTGATCCCTAAATCTTCTCTTCCCCACGTGCCACTGCCTGCCTAAGTTAATAAAATGTAGATTGAAATGCTGTAAGCTAGACACCTAAAGGTACTTTAAGATCTTTTATTAATTTATTTCATTTTATACATTTCTTTTGGGAACACCAGGAAATTAGTACATGATAAATAATTCACTTTTAACACAAAGGGTTTTTTTTGACTCGTAATTTTTTTTATGACTATACATCATATGTAACACCAGCAAAATATTGGAAATACTGTTCAACCGTCTTTAAAAGGTTGTTTAAAGAACCACAAACAAGAAGTGTTCCATTACAGAGAACCACCATCTAATCAGGCGAAAACCCATTTAAGGATGGATGGATATTTAAAGTCATTGCTTCTAAATATCACGATTCTATTTAGAATCAAAGACTTTGTTGTTTTTAAGGGTCTAATGATCTATTCACAACTGTTCTTTGATCAGTTTGAGATTTCAGTCTCAATCTCAATCAGTGTTTCATCATAAAATCAAAAATTAAAAAATGATGTATAAATGCCATAGACAAAGCACTAGTGGTTCCTTAAAGAACATTTATGTTGATGATGATGAACCTCCACTTAATGTAAATGTTCTCTGGTAGGTTAAGGGTTTTTTTTATTTTTTATTTCCTAGTACCATATGTCGACAACAAGAACCGTTTAAAAACGTTTATTTTAAAGCCCTGTTGCAATGTTGCATTTCTAAGGCATGAACGCATGTGAAACAAAGGTTTCTGTAGCATAGTGCTGGAATTTTATGTCTCTTAAATGTCAGTCATGTTTACTTAGACATGTTTGGAGCAGGTCCCCAAACCCCAAAATGCAGCACACACACAAACACACGCACACACACACACACACACACACACACACAGCCTAGCCATGGTGCTTTGTGGATGGTGAATGTTGTCAGGAGTTGATCGACCAACCAATGAGGCGAGGCAACAATGTTGCAATCTTCATTAAGCACGCCACGCAATTCAGTGTAACATGATCCACACATGTCCACAGGCAGCGTTACTGAACTCCAAGCGGACCAAAGCGTGTGTAAATATTGCTTTGTTTCCCCTCAGAGGACCCAGACTGGCTCAACACGCAAACACGGTCTGCTTAATTAGGCCAAATGTGCCTTAATTGCGCACAGGGTGTTATTAACAAGGGGCTGGTGTGTTTATGTGTGTGTTCCCACAGCTAAGCAGTGAGAGCGAAAAGAACGAAAGGAACAAGAAGCTGCTGGAGAACGAGCGAAAAGGACTGGAACTGCTGCTGGGACAGAGCGCCTCTCAGGACCCCCTCTGTCCCCTCCTGCTGGAGCCCTTAGAGTAATGGTGGGCGATATGGCAGAAACGTAACATCACAATACTTTAGGCCAGTTCAGTGGTACTCGATATGTATCGAAATATTACATTTGGAAAAAAAGGTTTGCGAATAAGTTGGCGTGGATAACATATTTCTGAGAAGTGCCTTTTTGAATTTGTTTACAAAAATAAATCATGAATAATCAAACAAATAAATTCACAAATTAAGATTATGAGCAGACATCCAGTGAGCTGCATGATCATTGTTTATCATCTTATACGGTTACAGTATATTGGTTGCTGTTGTTTACAGACTCTGTAATTGGTCTAAATTTTTAGTTTTTGGTCTAAAACCTTTATTTATAATACAAGAAGTTTGGTATCCTACCCAGAAATCTTGCTGAGGTGTAATTTATCATGATTATGATAAACTGATAGCACATTGCCCTGCCCTTTGGAGCTGCCCCAGCTAAACAAGGGATGCGACAGTAAATAAGACCTACTGGACCTGTGTTTTCATGTGAACATTCAGTACCAGACAATCAGAAAGAACAGACCAGAGTCCAGTCACAGTTTCTGTCTCCTTCCACACCCCAGAACGTGGACTGCTTCTACTCCTTCTCCCTCACTCTCCTGAAGGCAAGGACTACAAACAGTTAACAGAGAAGGAAATCTGAAATAATAATTTCCATGGAACGTAATCGAAAACAGGAATAATATCCCATTTAAAAAGACTGTTTCATCCTTGTTTCAAACTTTTATTAAATAAATGTAACAGTGAGTGATTTGGTCAGTAGCGTAACTGGGATCTCATGGGCCCCAGGAAAGTAAATTACTTTCAGTAAATAAAAGTGAGTGTAATTTGCTTGTTTGCTTGCTCTTATGTCATGTCGAAAATAAACACACTCTCAAGGCGTACGTCTCCATCCACCAGCATCTAATATTAACCTGAATGAAACGTTAGACCACCTAATTGAAGATTTCAGAATTATGAATGATGGCTGTATCGTGTTGCAGGTTGTGAAGGATCTGTCTGAAAACTCTTACCATGGACCAGATGCTGTAGAAATAAGAGAGAGATAGACATCAGAGCTGTGTGTGTAGTGTTGGGAGCTAACTGGAGAGGTATGTTGGCAAGAAACTGGATCCGTCTGTGAGTCATGGGTGTACAAATGTGTCAGTTTTTATATGAGGGGCCCAAAACAGACTTTAAGTCTATGCAATGAGTCCCAGTAGTAAGACACTGAATTTTGTTGTTCAGTACACCTACACTACCAGTCAAAGGTTTGGATACACCTTCTCATTCAATGTTTTTTCTTTGTTTTTATTATTTTCTACATTGTA
>JBBPCY010000001.1:10702522-10717241 GCA_037974405.1 Brachyalestes nurse
TTAAACTCAGTTTAATGCATTACCCTTAAAGAAAATGTAAAGGTAAACCTGTATTCGCCTCTTTTCAAGGTAAACCCCTCTTTTAATTTAAATTCCCCGCTGAGAAATGCAACTCAGAAGGTTTTTGGAGAATAAAACCTGATCTACACGGGCTAAGAATACAACTGAGGGCTCGTTGGAAAGGTCGTCTGGAGTCTGGATGTGTCTGAGTGCTTTCCCCAACTTGGAAGGTGGCGGGACAAAAGTATTGGGACACCGCAGCTCCCCTTGTGTGAAAACATCCAGAAAAATATATTAATTGCCACAAAAAAGCAAAAAAGGTGGAGGATGTTTGCAGTTTCCGTGTTATTTTGGGGATTTCCACGTAAAAAGTTCGGTTCTCAAAAAAACCTGTGAGTGACTGAATCCGCGAATCTTGATCCGCGTAAAACTGGGGGATTTCTATACACTCTTTAAATATAAAGGTGCCAAAGAGAGTCCTGCAATTCCATAGAAGAACCTGTTTAGCGAACATGTATATGAGATGTGTGGGTGTGAAGAACCCACTCACAATCTCACATATTGTAAGACTTCTACGCCAGTTAGAAGTTTCTCAAAGAACCATACATGAAAACCAAGATTCCCCCCCCATCTGGGAATCTTTATTTTGTAGAGGGAAAATTTGAAAGGAAACAAGTAGTATTATTTTACAATATTTTAATCAAAAATAGGGTTAGGGTTAAATAAAACACATTTTAGACCAAAACGTCTCTCAGTATTATCATAAAACAATGTGTCATAGTGCATTCATAACAGTTTCGTGTCATAACTTTCCCGAAAGTAGTGTTTAGAATCATTAAACTCACTGAACTGGGAGAATGGCTCTCGAATGGTGCGTTTTACACCCAACCGCTCTGAATGACTTTGTTTACATCTTAATCATGTAATTATGTGGCCGTTTTGAAAAGCGGGTGAAATTATCTTTTAAACGGGTACTGTTGATAGGTCTATAGAAGCGGAGGCTTGTTCCATCATCCAGCAGCACTGCTTTTGATTGTGTTAACCCAGCCTCGCGCTGTTGGTTCTGATGATCAGGAGATGAAGGTCTAAAAATAAAGCCCCGTCCAAATTAGAGCGGCAAACTTGTGGAAAGCTGTCGCCGAAAAGGTGTCTTGTATTTACAAATGCAATTACTGGCCTCACTTCTCCACTTCATTAAGTGGCAATCAAAGCAATCCGGCATGACAGTGTGCAGAATTCAAATGAAATGTGTATCTTTGAAAGTTTGCACCAATAAAGCCTTCTCTTGACTCGCGATGAGAATTTCACACCTATTAACGCAGTATCTGTGCTTACAGTCCCTCTGTCTTTGTGATGTGCCTGGGGGTGTTCAAATGGATTTATAGAGAGGGAGAGGGAGAGAGGGAGGAAAGAAAAGAAGTCTCCAGGGAAGTAAGCCACAGCTCTGTGAGTTTGCCACTAATAGTGTCCCTGTCATGGGTTTGTGAATTGCAAATAGTTAAGTGCTAATAGGCAGATTATGAAAAGAAACTAACCATGTCCACAAATCCTTTAACTAAGACTCTGCCTTTTTTTACGTTTTGCTGCCACTTTCATATTGTCTCAGGAAGAAAAAAAAAAGAAAACATTAATTCTTGATAGCTGGCGGGGCCTCTTTATCATATTTCAGAAAGTGCTGCGTCCATGATCCTGGCGCGTTTTCATTATTTATAAATAATTTCATTAATTATGCATGCGTTTAGTAAATGTACTTTAGTATTAAACAAATTAATTCACCGTTTGCTCACGATGCTGCTGAAGCACTTTCACTACACTCCGTCTCAGCTAATCTTGTCCCGAATTGGCTGCCAACCAGCAGTGTTTGGCTGGAAAAGGGGGGGATAAAAACAGAGTGATAACTATCTCATCTCGACCATCTCTGTATCTGGCGCTCTCGAGCGATGATAGCCGGTGCTTTGAGCCCTTTTGGTCCGAGACTAAGCGAATAGCAAATGGACTTTTCCCCCAGTGCGCTTACATGCACAGAAGGGCCCACCTTTAAAGATGGTTAACTTCTGCGGTACGGACTATTAGAGCGGTCTGTGGTGAAATTGACTATGACCTCTCCGAAGGCTCCTCGGCGGCGTCAAGCAGAAAAAATAAATGATCGCAAGTTCATTTGGACAGCTCCATCAAAAACAGCGCAAGAGCGTTTGCCCATTGCTCTCGGCCAGGAGAAATGACAGACCCTAACTGAGAACTCCATCAGCAGCCCAGAGAAAGTTATCAGCGTCCCAATCAGATCCCTCATCCATTCCCAATTTTTCGCCCCGGCCACCCCAGCCTTGGCCTCTTCCTCCGCGCTCTTTCGGCCTGCTTCTTTGATCATGTATCTCTCTGCATGTTTAAGGTTTGGTGGAGGTATAGCGCGGGCGCAGTGGTGTAGACATCTCCATATGAATGAGGGCAGGAGGGGCACTGGGCCGCAGATAGCCGGGTGAATGATAGGAGTTTAGTGGACCCTGCAAAGCCCTCGGTGGTTTCTCCACCACATATCAAAAAGGGCATTAGATTCTGGCACGCTTGAGGAGTTTGGCTTGGCAGGGGCCCAGGCCTTAATAGCTAGGGATATGTAGGTTATGAATAAGGTGCACTTGCGCCGCCAGGAGAGCAGGGGGGAATCGCGGTCAGCGCTGGCAGGACGCCCTGACCACAGACGCTGCGATTGTCCCCCCCTCTCTACCAGCAAACCCCCCCCCCACCACCACAAGCACACACTTCTCTCTTTCTCCTGTCTTCCCTTCCAGTTCTATAAAATTCCTTTCAGGCACATTAAAAAATATACAGCTCTTTAACATCTGCACATTCCCGTCTACTACAACTGTGTTTTTGTGTCTGTAGATTTTCAGTTCTTTTGCTAAATGCGGGTAAATGTGGACAATTTTTGTTGAAGCAAAACTCTGCTCTTCAGCATCTGACCTTATTGGCTTATACTATAAACGTGTGGCACAAAAATGGGTTGAATTTCCGTCCGGATATCGACTGTATGTTGCAGATAGTTGGAACATTCTGCAGTATTCCTTTCTCAGAAGGCATGAGCCACTAAAAGAAGGGGGGCTAACAAAACGCCTGCTAGCCTCAGGCCACTGTTTTCTCTTTATTTTTGAGTTGTTTTTTTTTTCTTTTTTTTTTTTTTCTCCAGAACTTGCAGAAAGTGCGCCTGCAGGTCCAGCTAATTTTTGCGAACTGTCTGGTGTTTTGCTAATTTTGATTGGCTCGGCAGGAGTGGTTTTCATTTTCCACCGGAGATTAGATGCAAACTGGTTTCTGGTGCTCGCGTGAGTGCGCACTCGTGTGGTGCCTTCTTCGACGCAGTGTGTGTTCTATAGATCCTGACTGCAGGTAAAGAGATTTGCCCCCGATGAGCTGCAGGTAGAGCTTAGCCGTTCAGCAGCAGCCGTATCTCCACAAGGCTCCTGTCTGATGGACTCTCTTTAATTAGTGCACTTTATGAAATAGTCATTATGATAATGGCAACACATGCATGTAATATTGAATTTTTAATCAAAAGCATGATGTGCACACTGTTTTTTCCCCCTACTTACAAGATGTAGATTTGCTTAATATGCACTCAAACCCTCTCTGCAGTTGTGTAGCAACAGAATAATTTATTAAAACAAATGCTACATTTTTACAAAGTCTTCAAATTAAATGTGACCACTACTAAAAGATGTAATGCATGGGTATAAAATATGCATGAAATTATGCAAATGTGGTGGAAAAAGACTTCCAGCTATACTTGTCTGCTGGGTTTCTGAAGGATTGCCAGTTTTCAGATTGATGCTGCATTGACTTGGACATGTGGGATCTACACTCTTCAAAATAAAAGCGCTTGCCAGAGAAGAACCACTTTTGGTTCTCTGAAGAATCTTTGATAGTAAAAAAAAAAAAAAACACTTTTGAGCATCTGAAGAAGTTGCTCAAGTTGCCTCTACATAGTGCAAAGGTCCTGAACAGTAATAATAATGAACAGGAGGTTTTTAGTGTGAAAGTTCTAGACCAATTAAAGGTTTATTTCTACAACCAAGCATACGAGACAACACCTTTTTGATGTCCAGTGGAGATAAAACAGTTATTTTGCGACTGAATGTGTGATGACTAGCAAGCTGCACTTCTGCACTTCAGTCAGAATAGTCACAGCATGTAATTTCCTGCTTGTTTTTTTTGTTTTGTTTTTTCATTTCTCTTCAAGCTGCAGATCAAAGATTAGGTTTGAATCTCTGATGCATCGAGACGGCCCTGGAGGAGCCTCTGTGGTTCACATCCATCTGGCATGGACAGTGCACTTCCTCTTGACAAATGGCAGCAGATGCAGTCTCTCTTGTTCTTCCTTAAAAAATAAATTTGCCAGAAAGGGCTCTTTGCACAGTGCAGGGATGGATTACAGATATGGGGCCAAAATATCAGATGAACTGAATATGTAATGACTAAAGAAATGAAATTAAGACCCCTCAGCCCATACCTGGTTCCTTTATTTATAATAATTAAAAGTATTTAACACCAAAGATGTGCCAAAATGTGACGAATTAAAATTGCCGAGAGCACATTAACTGAGAATAATTCGCTCTGTGACATTTTCCCAGTGTGACAGTTCAAACCAAAACTGTTTATTAAAGTTGTTTTCCCGAGCTCCTGAGTGGCGCTCCTGTTAGATCATTGGGAGATCATGAGTTTGATGCTGCAGCCGTCCATGACTGAGAGTCCAGCTTTGCTGGAAGGGTGGGACGAGTCTCCCTCTCCCCATCACACACTCCATAAGCTAACATAATAGAATTGGCGGTTCGGGTTCTCTTCCAAGCCTGCTAAGCTGTCCGATGACATGTGTTAGCGGCAGGTCAAACAAATGTAATGATGCTTCATGTGACTTTAAGAAAGCATGTGCTTGCCTTCACCCTCCCAGTGTGTGTGGTATCATGTGATTGGGGGTGTACTGGCTAGTGGGTGGAAATAGACAGGGCTAAAATTGGGAAGAAAAACGGCAAAAAAAACGTGTTATTTTCCAGTTTTTTCCTGTTTTTTTCTGTTTTCTGTTGTGGTCAGAGTGTGGAGATAGCAGGACCTCCAAAGACAGTTGTGCCCAAGGGCCTTCTGAGACTATGATCCATCCCTGGTGCAAACTGGTTTTGGTGAAAGAACAAGTTTCATATTTGAGGTTTTGAAGAAGGGTTTAATTATGTGAGTTACTGTCCTTTGAAAGCCTGATGGTTTCTTTCAGTCTTAGATAAATAAAGGTAGAATCATTTCAGAATCTTTTCAGAACATTTCAGTGGATGATTCTTAAACGATTCCTTTTTGTAAATGAGTGTGAAGAACCTTAATGTAAATGTAAAGGCTTTTGAAAGATGAAGTTTTACCAAGCTTTTAAAAATTAAATTTTCTTAATGGGTCCCGGCTTTAATGTATGACTGTATAAAAAGCCTTTACTGGTATAATAACCTTGACACTATACAGAAGCTTACACCTTAAAGAAAACATATAGTGGAAAACCAAAATCTTCTCCCATAGTCTCCCAAAGTTTGAAAAAGTGTTCAAAGCAGTCCATGTAGTCCCATCTATGGAAACTAGGCTCACATAGTGATCACATACGCATTTAAATATTGCATACACTTCGGCTCAGCTCCACCCATTAACACTGAAGTTATAAGGAGTGTTTCACTCTGCTTTTCAATTGAGGCATAGTGCAGTGTAGCCTTTTGGAAGATTGCTTGGTTGGTAAATGATCACATGATGATGAATTTTGACTGTTTTGAGTAAATAAAACCGTACATGTAAGCAGACCTAAAGGGAAAAATTACAAAATACCGGAAAAGTATAGAGCAGGGGTGTGGAACTCCAGTCCTGGAGGGCCGTGGTCCGGCATGTTCAGGCGATTTCCCTGCTCAGAAACACCTGGTTCACCAGTTAATCGTCAGGTTTAGTGAATGTGTTTGAGGAGGAGAACCATCAAACTGCTGGACACCGGCCCTCCAGAACTGGAGTTCCACAAATATGGATCCTTCAGTCGTTCCTTAAAGAACCTGCCGCTGAAAGATTCTTTCTACAGACCCCTGATGGCTCATCGACGAGATCACTCAAAAGATCCTCTTTTGGGACCTTTATTTTTAAGATTATTTTTAAGAGTGCAGCTCATTTACATTTGTGTCATTTCCTTCATGTAGTCCCGCCCCCTCCTGACTCACCCGCTCAAAAGGGAGATGATGTGTCTTTGGCTACCGGCTCCACTGAAGATAAACACGGTGACAGGTCTGCCAAGGTAAAGACGCGAAGAGCAGACGCGGTACACATTTGCTGCAAAAATATCCCAATCTGATGTGTTTTTTTTTTATTTATTGCTGTTTAATATAAAGGATTTGCATGTTGGGATGTATAATCTCATTCTAACAATGGCTCGTTTCGTGTCAAGCCCCAAATGCGAAGAACACATTTCTCTGTCAGCTGTCACAGTGTATCATCCCTCTCCCTCCCTCTCTCTCTCTCTCTCTCTCTCTCACCTCACCCTCGCCCCTCAGCCCTCCTTCCTTCACTCTCACTCATCTGCTGCCCTCTGTTGGTCACTAAAGAGGGCATCCACGTTGGCCTTCACTCCATCGAACCCACGAGCCTCCTCTCAGCCATTTTAGCATCCGAATTAAACACATCTCCTCTCTTAGATGGAAAGCTTTGTTTTCTTTATTACTTTCTAGACGGAACAGAGCTGAAGAAATGGTAAACATTAAACATGCAGATAAAAAGCACATTACTGTAAATGGATTATGCGCTGGGAGACGTCGTTTAGACAGCAGATCTTGATGAAAGGTTTGACAGCCATCATATTAGAGCAGGATAATGGAGGATAATAAGAGTCAATGTTGTGCTTGTTTTGTTTTCTCTCTCTCTCTCTCTCTCTCTCTCCAAAGTACATACCTTTTTCCAATACTCACTCCAACAGTTTGGTGTTCCCTTTCGAACTGACATGGTTTATTCATGAAACCTAATATGTGCCATATTTAGAGTTCCCTCATAAATCATGCCCAATAACGTCGTCCAAACGAAGCTGGAATATTCATCGGCTTGAATCCCAGGCCTCATTCAGAAGGCTTTTGAGTCCTAAGTAAAGCCGACCGCGTCATAAGTGCTTGTAATTGTATCTCTGTTTCAGAGAACATTATGGTTATGGTCATTTGTACTTCATAGGCGTGTGTTTATCTAGGCACTTATGTTAATTAAAGACTTCGCATTCTGCTACTTTTTATCGCCAGTGGCGTAGAACGACACACTGCGAATCTGCTGGCGCACACGCTGGGCCTCATCACCTAATTAATTTAGACGGGAAAATAACTCTTATTCTTCAATTACACATTCTTTATCAGGGTTTCATTTCACCAAATTGGGTCCTGAGTGTGGAAATGTGTTCAGTGTACTCGGTAAAGTGATACTGTGGGCGCAGAAATAGTTGCACGGACAGAACTGAGACCAAATTTGACCTCAGGATCAATTCCAAAGCGGAAATGTAACGATAATTAGGTGAATGTTAGTCAGTTTTGTTTTAAGGAATCTTTAAACGAGTCTGTAAAGTACACTGGAACCCCAATCCTGCTAGTTAGAAGACAGTCGCATCTACGTTTACTGAGAGTAGTTTGTAAAAAAATGTGATCTAATGTCTTTTAAATGACTCATTTTGTCAGAATTATCATTTATTTGTGGCAAACTATGTTTTTTTGTTAAAATGTTCTTAAAATATGGACTTAATATAAAAACATGTACTTACTTTTCCCCTCTAACTTCAAATACAGTGTATCAAAATGACTTATTCGCCCAAAAAAATGACTATGTTGAAGGAATTGAAAAATATAGGTTTACGCTTTTGAAATAATGACATATTTTCTCAAAATGTCAAAACGTTTTCATGTTTAGAATCTCTAAGAGCTCAAAATCTTTAGGTAAGTTAAACTCGTGAGAAATCATTTAAAAAGAAGTCGTTTTTTGAGGAAATATTACATTTTTTGAATTTTGACAGACTGGGAATGGTGTTCCATATATTACAGAGCACAGTGAAACAAAGCCATGTGACCAAAGCCGATCGGAGTAGTTTAAGAATATTTTACGCACTTTCGTGTTCAAAATTCAAAATTCTGTCTCGTAGTAAGCCCACCCCTGTATGTACGGTGGAAAATGAGCAGTGGGTGAAAAAATGCAGTGTGTTCATTAGCAGAAACTGTATAGTTTAGCTGCAGTGATGGGATGAGGTATTAATGGTAGCACTGTCAGGGGCACTGTCAGAGAAGTCAAAGAGCAACAGGGGATGAGTGAGAGGAAGAGTATGAGGGAGGGAGGAAGCGAAAAAGAGCTTAGGAGTAATGATCTATCTTGCAAAGATGTGACTCATATCACCAATGGCACTGCCTTCACTGCGGAAGAGAAAAAAACGACGTGTTGATCGGACCGGTGCTTCCAGTACTCTTCGACAACAAGGCCAGTCTGCTGATATGGATTACTTTTCATCCTTAGTAGACATTTTGCTATTTTATTCAAATTTTACCAAAATTTTACAAATTGCATTTTTGAAGAAGTTAGTAATGAATAGTAATGAATAGTAATGAATCAGCGAGGTTACATCTGCACTCACAGACTTTACGAAGAGAAGTATTCGTAAGACTGCATGACACCTACGTAAGCCTGTAATGACAACTAACAGGGCCATAAGGTTTTACAAAGTCTTATTCCATCAAGCATCAGCTGCCATAATGACATCAGCTTTATGTCACTTCATCTCAGTAAGTGTTACCAACACCTTTGCAATTGTACCATATTTAGTGGCAGCTGTGAGTCTTATGTCCTTTCTCCACAGTTTACACGGAGACTTCTGCAAATATTCGCCAATTTGGGAGCCCAAATGTACATTCCTCTCCCTGACGGAGCCTCGCGAGCCAGACGTAATTATGAAGCCGAATGTGCTAGCAGGCTATAATCAGCCATGTTTTAGATAGATCTTTCTCCCACTGTCATCCGTCCTGGAAAATTACAGTACGCTTGACGGCCATATATATTGAGGGATTGTGTCATATACTCGCAATTTCCTGGCCGTGTCAGGCGCGGGGGCTACTTTGCTTTAATACGGCTGCCGCTGCTCTTAATAAAATGCCCTCCTCAATATACATCTCTGCCATGTCCCAGAGAGCAGGAGTGTGCCGCTCAATACCATCTTTAAATATTTACCTTAGCTGAATGACAATAGGAGCTGTGGAAAATAAGTCCAAACGGCCAGTCCCTCGCCGGCGCTCACGGTCACGAGCAGCCACCGCGGCCAGCTTAGCGACGTGGCGGCCCTGAAAATGGAATTTCCTATCAGCTGATCAAAATGCTGCGGTGCTGGTGTCTATAATTCTGCAGCCGCACGGCGGGATTGTTTAAGGGATTTTAAATTAAGAGACCGGGAGGCGGTCAGAAAAGCAATTCTGCCTTCAGAAATCAGGCCTGAGCGTCCGTCCCGAAAGCGCAGCTGGTCATGGTGGGTCAATTGTCATGGCGTGAGAAATTGTGTGGCAGGGGTCAGATAATGAAAGACAAATCAACAACTCTTCAAAAACCGCACAGCTCTCTGCAAGACGCATGTGGAACAAATAAACAAAAATTAGAGTCCCATCGCCAATAACAGACTAATGACCGAAATGAATCGAACACATTTCCTTGCTCGTTAGATCCTTTGTTGCCCCAATCAACGCACTTAATGTGTCCCAGTAGGTCATTTAAATGCACTGAGGCTTTGGAGAACTCGGGTGAATTCTAATGTACCTTTCATTTATCATCAGGCTGGGTGGTAAACACAAGCCACGTTATCCGCCGCTCTTCTAATGGCCTCCGATTGCACTTCTAAAGTTTGATTTGTGCATGGCTGCCGCGATTAGCGCCATATTAAAGCAATCAGTAGCAGTCAGTTCATATTTGAACGATCTCTAAATGCATTATTTGGACATCTTTCAGGAGCGCTTTTCACATGGCAAGCAGACAAATATAATTCCTTGGCCAGCAGAGGTCTGTTTTCCATTTTTTTCCCAGTTGCACAAGGCCATATGTGTTTAACAGCCCCCTAATTCTGCTCTCTTAGAGCCTATGGCTCCACACTCCTCACAGCTCACTTCCAATATGTTCATCAGAATTGACATAAACATACTCCGCCCAAAAATGTGCTCCACTGAAGCAGCTGCTGGTCAAGTCTCACAGGAAGTCCCCTTCAACGTAATTAGGAATATTAGCTTTTGACTCAGTTATTGTCAAAACACCTACATTTGGGGTGCGTTTTGAATTTCAAATGCTGTTTACTTCATATGTGCAAGGTCATGATATTAGGATAGAATGGGTGTAGTTTTTTCTCATATAATGGAGCTAGCATTAGCATGTATGCAAATCCATCAGCAGCTATGTTTCTAGCCAAAGGACTTGTTGTAATAGGTTACTTGTTGTAAAAAATGTCAGTTTATGTATTTCTTTGATAACATGGTTGGAGTGGGTATGATGTATTTACGCTCAAACAGCCGTGAGTGATTGTGTTCGCAGTTCCAATAAAAAATAATTATTTTGATAATGCATGGATAAAAAGATAAAAAAATTCTGCTTATTAGTAGGTTATGAAGATGTCAGAAACATTGTAACAGGCATGATGTTAGAGACAGGAACAGCTCGAAACTTTTTTTGAGAAAACTGATTGTGCCATTTATTGTGTAGGATGCTAAAGGCCAATTTGACCTTCCGCCTTATAACTTGCAATTTGCAAAGAAAGTCCATGGAAACACTTATTGTTTTCAAAGTGTCAAGTTTTCATTAACCTAGCAGCTTAACTGGAAACTCACAACCTATCATTTTAACTGACCTCACAACCTCATGACTATTGCTTGAAGATGAGCATGGACAGGTAAACGGTGTCTCCAACATGTGATGATTCATAGAAATGGTAAGTTGACTATAGTTAAACAAACAGACTCCTTGAATTGACAGTTTTAATTAATCAAATGCCCTGTCACTAATCCATATTCAGTTCCTTGTTTTCATTCTCTTTATTCTTGCGTAAAATGTTGAAACCCTACAGTTGTGAGTACAGTTTTTATACAGTTCTTTAGCGTTGCTGTAACTACTATGAATACGCTGCAGAAGGGCTCGATTACACTTGACGTGGTTCATCTGATAGAAGAGAACCATGAGTCAGACGGGTCTGGCCTGCTGTGGACATCCCGGACCCGCCCCTCCCTCACAATTCCCAAAGACACCTTAGAGCGAGGGAAGCAGCGTGTGAGTGAAGGAACGCTGTCTTTTAGCATATCCGTTTGAGACGCCAAGCTATTTTCAGCATGGATAATAGATGCTGTGGTGGCGCACTGAGTTTTAATGACTTTCCCGCACATTAAAATAATCTGTCATTTCAATTAGAGCACTGTCAGCTTTTCTGACGTCTCCTGCACCTCCTGTTCTTTCGCAGGCATGCTCCTCTCCTCCCCCGGTGGGAGTTCACTCAAAAATCCCCGCTCAACACCCCTCCTCCCAGCCAACTCAAACTCCCCCCCTAGAAAACAAAGCGCAGTTTCAAGGGAAATTGTTTGACAGCAGCCTTAAAGCGAGTCAAGAATAACTTATCAGGTGAGGGCACGCTTTCACTTTAAAGGGTCATTTCATTAAGACTACACTGCCTTCACTCAAAAGCGCGAGAAGAAGAGAGAAAGAGAGAGTGAACTCGAAGAAGAAAGTTTTAAGCGGTGAACTTTTTTTTTTAATATTTAATTGTTTCTCTTACTGGTGGAGTTGTCGTTCGCACCAGGCGTTGCTAGGCCTCTTTGAAAGCAGGCTTGTGTTGTGGATGCGTCTTCTGTCATCCGCTGGATAAACATGTACACATAACATGCACGTCTGACCTGCCTGTGATTTCATCTCCTCAGGGGCCTGCTTCTCATGTGAGCATGTGGAGATGGATGGATGGATGGAAGGATGGAATATATAGGGGGCCAAGCATTTTTGTGTGCAACTTCAATAGCATTTTTGTTTGTCAAGGGTTTATTTGGCCCACTTTTAACTCATCATATATTCAATCTGGGCTAATTAGCTTATTAGCTTTTCCTCTCGCTGCCAAGTGGCGTCCTGGAACCGAAATACTGAAATGTACTGACCCTGCGGGCTGGAAGCGCTATCTAATGTACAATGTTGTGATTACTAATTATGAGCTGAAACACAGAAGAGGATCTTCGAGCAGGGCCCTCCGCTCTTGGCTTTTGTCCCGCCCCAGTGTTTCCGCGATAATATTTGTGAAATGTAGACATTCTTCAGTCTGATTTTTGCGTCCACCAAATGAGATCCAGCAGAAATCTGTTTCATGTTAGCCGTATCGTCTCCGCCTATCTATGAGAAAAGCTCTCTCCGTCTATCTCTGTCTCTCTCTATAAATATCTCTATAAAAATCTCTCGTCGCCCTCTCACCCCCTTCCCCTCTCTGTGAAAAAGAGCATTTGTTTTAAGCACTTTGTGGGGACCAGATGTATTCTTGGTGAAAGGAAAGAATGATGAGTTTGTGGATGCGGAGCCTGTTTGAGCAGAGCGTCGCTGTCCAAAAAAAAACTCAGGTGTGTCCAAAACTTTTTCGATTTTTATTTGTTTACACCATTTGAACAGTAGCTGTTCCTTACACGGCACAAACATTTCTAGACGAATGGACCAACAGAAATGCTGAAACGGCATAGAATGAAAACCCCTCACATTAACTTAAGGTATATTTGTGCCACCTGCTGTGAAGTTACCATTCTGGAGGTTTTTTGGACAGCAATTTGCTTTTTTTGGACAGCAACAGATGAAGAGAATATGTTCTCTTATTACAGATTTATGTATTCGTTATAAAATGATTGGAATTTACCTTTTTGCTTGTTCATATGTTTAGTTTATGTGTTGTCTGTGTAGACCATAAAAAGGAAAGTCAGGAAATGGCAGTGGGGGCTCTTTTTACAGGTGACAAAGTGAATTGCTGTAATAGAACAATTTTTGCCCAGTTTAGTCCATTGTATACATAATTTCACTCCCTTTGGACACTGCATTTGTCTGTATTTGTATTGATTTTTGGTATTGACCCTTATAAATAAAACACACACCTCACCATCTGGAAGACTGCACAAAATTACCTGAGAAAAATGTGTGTTTACATTATCTTCCCTCCATGTTTCACATTATCTTCCATTATAAGTTAAGAATGTTTCATCCTTCTCTTGTAAACCACTTTGACCAGACTTTCTCGGTTACAATAATACAGGCATCGATTGAAGTAATCACAAATACAGTAAAACCAACTTGTGTGTATGTATTTAATCTGAGGATGGGTTTGCCGTACTTTTTCCAAGTTGACTCCATGCTGTCCTTTCCGTCAGACATGATAATGATTGCTCTGAAAGACGGATTAGTTGTTCTCTGCAAAAATCATATATGCACAAGCGCATGGTGGGTTCTGCTACTAATGACTTAAAGATGTGTCTTGAGATCCTTTAGGTGAAGGACGAGAGGGGGTTGTGTAGTTTCATATGTCTCATTACATTACCATTCTAATTGCCTGACATTAAAATGGAATTTACTGCAGAGACGATTAGAGCAGCCTATATATCTATAGGACACTTGCTGGAAATAATTGCATTGGTGTTTACTTTTCCTCACTCGTCTCGGGCTCTCCTACAAGTGTGTGTGTGTGTGTGTGTGTGTGTGTGTGTGTGTGTGTGTGTGTGTGGGGAAGTGTGTGGGTGAGTGCACGCATGCATACGTTTTTTTTTGTTCATTTTGAGGAAAAAATGTCCCCACTCTGTTAGAAATGAATGACCAAGATCAACAAAATGGCCTTGATCTTCTAAAATGCTTTTTTATGTTTTAAAACTGAGAGAAAAAAAATTGCTTTTTGGTTCGTGAGGTTTCTCTTATATAGTCAGTGCTGTGAAAACATGTGGTGCACCTGAGAAAAAAAGGTTTTATCCAGGCAGTAAGTGTTTATTTGTTTATTTTAAAAAAAAACATGAATATTAGAATATATACAACTAACATTAATACAGAAAATTTCAGTTTGTTCGCTTATCCATCTCCAATAATCTTAAGGAAAACCAGTTGGTTTTTTTTGTGGTTACCATCCAATACCTAGTTTGGCTAATCGGTGTTTGGTGAAAATTCACAATTTCAGATGTAGCCAGTTACCCAGGATATGTTTTGTGTATAAGTTTTGCTTCTTTGGTTTGGAACTGGAGCTAGGCTAATATCGCTAACAAACACTTGAAGTAGGAATGCTAATCACCCAAATATTTTCCACATAAACACTGTCCAGTCCACTGTGTGCAAAACACACACACACCAACATGCTGCTGAGAATAATCCACCACTCAAACAGTTCCAATTAATGGGTGGTCCTGTGGGAGTCCTAACAAATGGCACAGAGAAACAAATGGACCACAATTCACCTACACTATATGGACAAAAGTATAAGGACAGACACAGACTTTAATATGGAGTTTGTCCCCCTTTACAGCTCTAACAGCTTCCACTCTTCTTTGGAAGACTTTCCACAAGATATTAGAGACTTTCTATGGGAATTTTTGTCCATTCATTCTGTAGAGCATTTATGAGGCACTGATGTTGGATGAGAAGGTCTGGATCACAATCTCTGTTCCAGTTCATCCCAAAGGTGCTGGATGGGGTTGAG
>JBBPCY010000001.1:10720439-10730777 GCA_037974405.1 Brachyalestes nurse
TTTGTGTTCTGGGACACAGTCCTGCTGGAATAGAAAAGGTTCTTCCCCAAACTGGCTCCACAAAGTTGGAAGCATGGCGTTGTGCAAAATGGTATGCTGAAGAACTAAGATTGCCCTTCACGTGAGTTCAATAATTAAGAGATCCCAATACTTTTGTCCATATAGTGTATATAGACAGTGGAGCTAATCAAATGGACAATAAATGTAGATACAAGGTTGGTGTACCTAAAAAAGTGGCGTGTTGGTGTGTGGTATACGATGTGTGTGTCCGTAAGTCAGATCTGTCACACGATGTATTTATTTTATACTGCACTAGAGGTGAGAGCTGTACAAACTGCAGCCTGCATTAAATAACCCACCAAGACAAACCGGACCCCTAGTGGCACTTCGACGCATTCAGTTTTTTTATGTTTAGGTCATATCTTTTCTCAAAAGCAAGGGAAAAAAACAGTAAAACGCTGCTGTTTTCATCAAGAACGCTTTGAGACCTTAAGGATCCCTTTAACATCTGTTGTTCCTGAAGCGTGTTTTCCGCTCTTCACCCAGAGTGAAAGATAATAAGTCTGTACAGACAGAATCTGCACTCATCAAATAGAGAGAAGCCTGGAATTAAACAGGCTTGTATCCAGTACCTGCACGCTGTAGTCTGTTCTTTAAAGGATTCTACATGGATCTCTATGATAGCTAGTCATCGGGCATTTACATGCTGGACTAAACAGAAATCTCTAAGCAAATTACAGGCAAGAGGATTGTGAACATGATCACTGGATGTGTCTGAGTCTGGTTTGTTTTATGTTCTAAAAACTCTGTTCTATTTATACGATATCAAGGGCCTGAAACTTGTCCCTTTCATCTCTCCTCAGCTTTTAGACGCTCTGTTATTTCTGTCCGCCACTGCCTTTTTTTTTTTTGCTTTTTTTTCATGTGTCATTTCTTCCTTCCCCCTTATGGTTTCCTAGTTTCCCTCTCTTAGTCAATCAACCTTTACAATGAGCACATTATGTTTTTGTGCAAATTGCGTTTAGGGAAGCGTTTATGGTGCCAAACGCATCAGCCTGTAATCCTCTTTAGTTTGGTCAGATGTAACGGCCTACGTTCGCCGCACTTAACATATGTAAATTTCTCAGGTAATGCGCATCTTCTTCTGCATAATGCGCCTCTATAGCTGTTCAAAACACTCTGAGCACGGGATATTCTCCCCGCTGCCAGGGAGCCGTCCTGATGCTTCAAAGTAAATACCTCGCTAAGCAACATTAACAGGTGTAAACAGAGAGTTTGCTGTGGCTAAGCTGGGCGCGAGCGCTTTGGTAAATTTCGTTTCGTTTGAGAAGCCATCAGCTTTAGTTTGGGCTGGCATCCGGATCCCTGTCTCTGCTTGTTTTTTTTTTTTTTTTGTTTTTTTTTTCCCTCCTCTAGAATTCTCCGGCGCTCCTCAGGGAGAACGGTGTGCATGATTGCGGGCTTGGCTTGTCAAAAATCTGCCCAGTGTTTCTATATTTCTTTGTGAGATGTCCTCCCTCGCTTGAATAATGCATGAGAGCCGCTCTCATTACATTTCTCTCTCTCTCTCTCTCTCTCTCTCTCTCTCTGTCTCTCTCCCTCCTTTTCTCTTTCTTTTTTTTGCTCTTCATGTCTTTCTCGTTCTGTCCTGTTTCTCTTTCCTTTTCCCTTTCTTTTTTGCTCTTCTTTTCCTTCCCTCGCTTTCTCATTCTTTCTTCATCTCTTTCCTCTTTCTTTTTTCATTCACTCTCTCTCTTCTCTTTCTTTTTTTGCTCTTCCTATCTCTCTCCTTCTCTGCTTTTTTCTCACTCCTTTCTGTCTCTCTTACTTTGTTTTTTTCTCCCTTGATCTCTCCTCTCCTCTCTTTTTCCCCCACTCCCATTTCCCCTTTTTTTACCCTTTCTCTGTTTCAGTCTCCCTTTTTTCTCTTTTCCCCCTTTTCCACTCTCCCATTCTCTCTCACTCTTTTACTCTCTCTCTCTCTCTCTCTCTCTCTCTCTCTCTCTACGTCCAAGTAGCGACAGCTCGGGCAGCTGCCCCATTTCCCAGCAGCCCCTGCTGCCCACTGCTGACAAAACGAGCTTATTTGACTTCTCACCCCGTGGCACAGATGAATAATTCAGATGCGGTGCGCCGGCCGAACAGCTGGGGAAGCGAGCGGGCAGATTTTTTGCATTTGACAGAGTCTGGACAGTGGATTATGGGATTGCGTGGAGGTGCTCTCCTCCCACCTTATTGCAGAGAGAGAGAGAAAGAGAGAGAGGAGAGACATCAAAACTGTGACGAGCCTTTTGAAGCTTCATGGCAGACACGGTGCTCCAGGTCCTATGGCTACTGCCTGCATCATCTCTTCACGTCCGTCTGGCAAACAGGCATCCAATCAAAGAAAGTGCACTGAACACAGCAGGCGAAATTTTATAACGTCCAACTCTTTTCATACGGCTGAGGTAATCTTAGCCAGAAATAACCTGCTGGAATTATGGTGACGCTAGTCCATATTGTTGCTTTGCAATTGTCCTATTCGTGCTCCGCCCACAATTGCATTCTTTTGTGGTAACTGTTGATGGTTGGACAGGTTTTACAGAACATTTGTAAAAGTCCCATTCAGACTAATGAGACACACTCGTTTTTTGTCAAAAATTCAATAACGTTTGTTTTGAATCTGTATGTGCTCAATGGTGCATGAACCTAACCATGGACTTTATGGGCCGTATGCATGCAAAATGTGGGCGTGGATCTCGAATGTTACAGATGTCTAAACATGGGCCCTATCATTTGATCCACAATGGATTTATCCATGGCAATCCATAGCAGGAGTCAGGTTTTGCTCTTTCTGGGTAGGTAGAATGGCCCACCCTCTCCCCCACCACTCAGCATGATGCTAGTCAGGACAGACATCTGTTGGTTACCAGCTGATGTTGTCCTCTGGAGGTGTTGTGCTGTCCAGTGACGTTTCAAGAAATAATGCAAGGGTATTTGAAGTACATGGTGGCATTCTCCCTCCCAGTAGATTGGGGAGAAGTTTAGGGGTAAAAAAGTGGGATTTTGAAAGTGTTCCTGATTATAAATCCCGCCCAGTGTTTATGCAACAAGGCAAGTAATTATGTGTGCATTTTTCACTGTTTTAAAAATCTGGCATTCATTTCTACAAATAAAAACTATTAGTAAACAAACATTCATTTTAGACATGTGGCAATCACACAACAGTGAACAAAAATGGGAATGTAAAAAAAAAAAAAAAACCCACCATGCTAACATGAACTCTACAACGATCCGTGGGTGCAGCATGGCTAGGTCAATTAAAATTTTGATCCATTCACTGAAGAAAAGAAGAAAGGTGGTTGAGAATAAACTTTCTTTACTGGACAAAAACATCCTATAATATCCAGTACACTGGCAATTTCACGGGAAAATCTTCTGCCACACAGTCTCTGATGTTTCTGTCCAATTGCATTTTCTCCAAAGCATAAAGAAACGTAATGCATTTCTCAAGTCCGCCAAAAGGATATTCTCTAGCTTCACTTGCCCAAACAAGTCAGCCACAGTTCCTTCTCGGGAAATGGAAGGACGTTGAAAGGACACACTTTCTGGCATGCCAGCCTTTTTTCACCTTTGCGAGTTCTTTTTTGCACATCAGTGCTCTAATTTCCAGCTGCCCTTGGCAGGCAAGCCGAGGCCTGTCTTATCTGTCTTGTTAAACACCGACAAAGGGACGAATCCTTTTCTCTCTTTTCTCTGGTGGAGACAATAGCCAAAGTCGATAACCTAGTACTCTGGAATTAATTATCTGGCCGCTTTAATTCAGGGTCGTGATGATTAGCCCACAGTGGAAGGACGGTAGCATTAGCATAATATTTTTCACTATCTCCTTGTAGCCGAGTCTCCTGGACCTCAGCCTTCTCCCATGGCTGCGGAGGCCGCTCTTCAGGTACCCACTGGTCCCAGTCTATGAATGTGATTTGAGGGGAAAATGAGATTTCTCCTCCGTCTGAAACGTACTGATGACAGTTCATTGCAGGGAAGATAATTATGCATGGTTTTTATATATCATTTACTGGCGTGATGGAGGGAGCGATATGATGTGTTAATATAGACGTTTAGGCCCATTATGTGCTCAGCCGGTAATAAGCCCACCGACTACGCTGCTGATTACATCCTTTACACCTCTATACAGACATGGATGACTCCAAAACACGTTAGCCAGGCAGCTCCACCCAAGACAAGGAGGCCTGGAGGACAGGGGCCCGCCCATACTGGCAGCGAAGAGCTGTGTAATGAATTACCTGTCATTGGAAATGACAGTGAAGTGGGGAGAAATTTGTCAAAATGGTCAGGGCTTCTATATGTTTTTTTCTTCCCTCAGCTAATGCACAATGAGGCCTCACACTGGTGCCTAGCGCCTCCATCTTGGCTTCTTGTCAGTGGCGTATTCTCCTCTTGTTTTTTAAAAGGTCTTGTAATCCAGTAATGAGAAAATCTGGGAACTATGAGAAATTTTGGCCATAGCCATACATTTCTACACCAATCCAAAAGAAAAAGACCAAGCTTATTAAACAGCTTTTGTAAACATGCAAAATGTAACAGGGTAATCTCAACACAAGAATTCCAGCCTAAATAAGTAATAGGTTTATTGGTTGGTCTAACATGATTAGAGAACCAACCCTCTTCTCAAGTGATCTAGTGTTTTATATTATCACCATGGTCCATGTCCAGCCAGGTTAGTTATTTGATAGTGGTACGGTCGAACCTTGCAAAGTCGAGTTCGTGGCCACTGTCATTTGTGGATTTTTTTCTTAGAACCGTACTAATAATTGTTCACAGAAACCCCTGCAGATTAGCGGAAAACACAGATATCTTCCGCTTTTTTGTTTTTTCCTTTTTTTGTGGCAATATATAACTTTTCATGCATTTTAGTGCAAAAAACATAACAAATATTAATGTACATTCAGCAAAATTTCCATATAAAATATAACTGTATACATTTTTTTGCACTGTCGAGAGAACACAAAGCAACTGTAAATGAAAAGGTGTCTTGGGATGGTGAAATACCGCTGTACTCGGAGACGGGAGGTTTGAAATTAGCCAATCCGAGAGTGTTATCAATTTCTCCTTTCTGCTGATTGGCTCCTGCTCTGTGACGCATCTCTGGCAGCTATCTCAAGTTTATCTTTACATTTTGTTTAAGGGTAATGTATTAAAGTTTAAAATTAAATTAAAATCTTTTGGAAGCATTTTTGGGGACATTTTTGGGGGCATTTTTAGGGTTTAGAGTATAAAAATAGGCATTTATAGGCTTTTTTTTACCACATCACAAATTCACAGTTTTTCACAATTCGCGGGTGCCCTTGGAATGTAACCCCCACAAATTTCGGGAGTCGACTGTATATACTTTTGCTTTCATGCATACATTACTAAAATATCCAGATTTTTCGAATTTGTTTTTGCTACTAGAACTATATAACACTAATGATTTTAAATAAAGATCACATCTGTTTGAAAATTATGTAAGCCCCCATACATGAACATGGTATAATAGATGTAAGAAGTTGAAAGACAGTGTTTCCAAGCATGCCTTCCTAACCTTACAATAATATTGCTGTATTCTAATCCATGCCTCTGACCCTCTGCCTCATTCACATTTTCACACTCTTTTGATGCCTACAGTAAGAACATTTATATAGTTTTAACATGAACGTAGAGCTACCATCATACCTGCTCTAGAAGTGTTTAGAAGTGTATGGTGTTACACTTGTGTACTATAGTTAAGTTAGCCCTCGAGCAAAACAAAAGAAACAAAGGTACTTCAATCAGAATGTATTATGCCACTATTAATAATACTGATATGATGTAATGTACATTCTTTTATTTTTATTAATTTGATCGTATTTATTAGAAATTCTGTATAAAAATAATTTAAGGAGGGTTACATGGCCATAGCTGACAAAATAATTTCACATGCTACTTTGTTTTGTTTGTGCAGCGGACTGTACTCTGGATTGATTATACTTTGGACTAGAGGATTTTTTTTTTTGCAGGGGGTTGTTTTACAGGAGACGTACCTTTGTTCCTGAGTGGCCAGCAAAAGAGCTGCCTTGTTTTTATCATGGATATTGTTGACTTCAGAAATGTCATTTGGACGATCATACTGCTGGTATTACTATATACCTTTGACATACCATTATACTGTCATACCGCACTCCACTGTCATATTGTACACAGTTTCTGTCTTTTGGCTAATTACACCTGTCATACTTGAATATCTGATTCAGTAAACAAATACTATATTGTGTGCAGACTTTAGAATACATTCGAATAACCGCGTCCATCCCTAAATGGCCCACCATTAGCATCCACCTTACACAATGGAATTTCTAACTACCACCTCTCCGCCTGTTAAGCAGAACACTCTTGGATCAGATGAAATCCTGAGCATCTGCATCCACTGGGGACCTTCACAGACAAGCGTTCTCACACTCCAGCTTAATACCAGAGTGGAGACGGGAGGCAGCTATTATCTGCATAACAATATTGTGCTAATCAGCTCCTTTAAAGAGAACAGTAGGATGTCCCATGAGGTTGATGAGGCTTTTTGCTACAACTTCATTCCCCTTACCCCTAAAAAAGAAAAAAAACACCCTTGCAATGAAAATTTAATTCCATGTCTTTATTTTGAATATTTCTTTAAAGACCTTAAACGTGGGCGAGGCAAGTCTAAATTGCTTTTCTATTTAAAGGAGGAGATTATGAAATTAGAGCACCATTTTGGAGGATTAGAAGTGGACTGTTGTTAAACTGGCCCCTGGAGTAGACGGTGGGTGAGGATCTTCCAGACATGTGAGAGTGATGGAGAACAATGAAATTTTGAAATCCTTAAAGCCAAGACATGTTTGGTGTCTGAAATTTGCTTCACACTGGAGCTAAAAGGCTAATGAAGCTAACAAGTTATGGAACCCTGGCCACTAGCTTAGCATCATACGAATTACACACTTCAGTAAAAATGCCTTCCTCAAACCGCGTCAAACTTAAATAAAAGTAGTCTTGTCTGTACTTCTGTTCATTATTAGAGACTGTTTGTCATATAGCTTCAGAAAACACATAAAATATGAGATTACTTAACTGGTATGACAGCATGAAATCACACCGTCATCATCTCAAATTCACATACTGTGAAATAAAACCTAATGTCCTGGTCATTTTGACACTTAACTACTAGGGCTGGCCTGAATATTTAGAATGTTCCAGTGTTCATTCATTACCTTTGAAATTCGGACAGTTCGTCTTTTAGCAACACTGCTAAATGTGTAGGACACCTGGTGACCTAGTGGTTAGAGATCAGAAGGTTGTGGGTTTGAATCCCAAAACTGCTAGAGGAACCACTGAAGTACCCTTGAGTAAGGTACCGTCCCTACACATTGCTTCCTGTGCGCTGCATAGCTGGCTATCAGTGGCGATTCTAGACCAAAATTACCGGGGGGCCGAGGTGGGGCCTGTGTGTTTTTAGGAGGGCACATATAACGGCAAAACAGGTCAATATTTTATTTTATATCTTTTATATTTAGCTTTTCATTTATTTTCATACAGTTCTTTTTCAGCATGAAATCACACTGTCACCATCTCACTCTAGTAAGGGGGGAAAATTGAAAGAAAAAAAGAAATTCACATACTGTGAGTGGTCTCAAAATATTTTGAGTATTTGCATGTGCACTTGGCTGAAACACTACAACAAGAAGATTCTGCTATTGTGACTCCTTGAGAAATGGTCTACAAATGCATCAAGGTTCAAAGCCTTGGACCTTCTGGATTCAATGCTGAGGACCCCAGAATTGGCTCCAGCTGTTAGCTTTTACAACCGAAGTTTACAATTCGCGCTGCTGGTCTTCAGGTTGCAGATAACAGCGCGTGTGTGTAGCGCATTAAGCAGTCCGTCTAGAGCACATGTAGCGTTAATTCCGTTCTTCGAGCCAACGCATATTGCAATAAGAAATTAATATTTAAATTATTGGCTGTTCGGTGCAGGGGCCAGAACAGGGGTCAGGAGCAATTCTACAGGGGCCCTGGCTCATGCTGGTCCCCATCTAGAACCGCCTATGTGTAGCTTGAAGGGTTTAGTTAGAAACGTCATTTTTAGAAAAAACTAAACTTGGCAGCTCGGCGGACATGGTCTTTTGTTATACTTACAACTTTGAGCTTTGAGGGTTAATTGCATCTTTCCTTTATTTGTGCTCCCAGTGGTGTTAACATTTTGCTAATTCCATGCATGCTGGTGTGCATAGAAAAAAAACTGATGTAAATTTCTAAATCAGCCTGCAAAACTTGACTAAGAAACATCAAAAACTGCAATGGAACAGACCTTTCATAAAAATGTGTTACCCAGTGTAATAGAAGGAGTAGCTGGTGTGAACCTGGTTGGAGCCTCAAATGCACCTTGAGCACATTCATGTCACTGGGGAGACACTTTCGGTCTGGTCCTCCTCTCCACCCGCAATGGCTGACCCTGCGAGCAAAGGACTATATGTATTTGACAATGAGTTGTCTTCTCCTGTTGTTTTCCTGAATGTTCCGCGCACCACCTCCTCTCTCCGGACGTGCCTTAGCAGTCTCAGCATAATACTGTGCAACCCGGGAGACACGGTCTTTGCAGATGCCTGTGAAAGTAAATTATTTAGGTTGTCAATCATCTGCCTTGCTTAGATTAACCAACTTGAAATTTGAAACCAGTATGAAATACACACCATTTCACACAATAAACTTGCTAGCCTAGCTCAAAGTAAACTTAAAAATGCTTGAGATTGTAGTGATGGGAATTCCGGCTCTTAAAAGAGGCCGGCTTTTTATGGTTCGGCTCACTAAAATGAGACTGCGCTTTTGGCTCCTAAGTGGCTCCTTTGTTGCTTAAATTATTACCTAACATTGTGTAAAATGAATTACTAATGCACAAAACATACATTATTTTTATTATTTATATGGTTTATTATGCTCAACATGGAACAGAGTGCTACAAAAAAATTTGTTTTAAAGTACAAAAATAACAAGCCATCTTAATTTGACAAACAGATACAATCTGAGTGTATGCATAATATTTATAAACTTTTAACTATTTGCAATGAAACCACCTGATCATTCACTTTACAGAGCCGTTTCGTTCGCGACCGACACATTCTGTAATTCTGAAAGAAAGTTATACTTACCGAATGTTGTGAGGAATGTAGACTTGCAAACAGGCACTTTATGCGGATGCTGGTTACACAGGACACTGTACTTCACTGAGACGTTTTCTTTTGTCTTCCTCGTCAACATTTGCACGCTGCCGTTTTACTGCTGTTATCGTCATCAGTTGAAGTAGAGCTCTGTCTTGTTCAACCTCATCAGGTCTGTCATAAAACTTGCGAAAATTCATCACCATGTCATCCAGTGTCAATTTACCTGCATGGCAAAATTTCGAGTCAGTGTTTACATCCACTGCTGGGATCAGTCCGCCACCAGAACAGCGAATTTTCTTACTTTGCTCTCGTTCATGGTTCTCGTTGTTTAAATGACGTCGTTTAGCACCAGCTGTAGGTCCCATCTCTTCTTCAGAACCTTCCAAAGCATTTCAAACAACCATTTTATTTCAACAGATATTTGTGTTTAAACAACCGAACAAAACTCTCTTCATGGTGCCGCCATGCTGGATGTTTGGAACGCAAACCGAACACTGATTGGTCGAGATGAGATATCGCATCCAGCTAAAAACAGGTATAGCGCTGGTCACGGTTTGTAACAGAACTGCCGTTTACAATACGGGGGTCCTCGAGTTACGTCAGTGATGTAACCCGAATTTTGGCTTTACTTACCTATCCTAACATAGCTGTAAAATCTAAAACACAAAAGCACAACCAGGCCACAGAAAAAGGAAAATGATATAAATATACCGCACTTTTACTTTTAACAGTCCAAAATGGCGTAGGTATGCGTACTGGGGGACGCCAACTGCCTCAATCATACGCCGCGTTAACTGCGTTTCTGTGTATTCCTCCGCTGTACACAACCTAACTACAGTAAACCTCCACTTTATCGCGGATCAGCAATCGCGGTTTCATTCCAAGGCAGATTTTTTGAGAACCGAACTAATAATTGTTCAATGAAACCCCCAGTTTTTTTTTTACTTTAGTGACGTCCGGGCCTCGTCCGCCACGCCCCCTCGACCTCGTGCCCGAACATAAACCCTGCAAGAGGACAAGGGGGCAGACGAGGTCTGGACGTCGCAGCTTTTTTCGTGGCAATATATAAATGTTCATACATTTCATACATAAAAAATAACACTACATTTTTTGGCACTGAAAAAACGTGTCTTAGGAT
>JBBPCY010000001.1:10730877-10742913 GCA_037974405.1 Brachyalestes nurse
TAGCTTTTACAACCGAAGTTTACAATTCGCGCTGCTGGTCTTCAGGTTGCAGATAACAGCGCGTGTGTGTAGCGCTTTAAGCAGTCCATCTAGAACACATGTAGCATTAGTTTGATTCTTCGAGCCAGCGCATGTTGCGATAAGATATTAATTGGCTGTTCAGCGCAGGTGCCATAATAGGGGCCAGGAGCAATTCTACAGGCGCCCTGGCCCACGCTGGGCCCCGTCTAGAACCGCGTATGCTGACTGTCCGCTCCTTCACTTGGTGAATGGGTTCAATACAGAGAAAGAATTTCACACTGTTCAGACTGTGTGCTGTGGTGTGGTGTGTTCACGCGTGAGTATAAGGGGCCACTGAAATAACTCTTTAAGTGACTCATCTACCTGTTACCTCAATCAAAATGTCATTTGTAAAACTGAAGTTGACTTTTTGTCATTTGTAAAACTGAAGTTGACTTTTTGTTTTGCTTTCTACCTCAAATGGAATCTTATTTTCCTTTTTTTTGCCTCAAAATGGTGCAATGTTAAGTTCTGACTGCATTTAAGATGGAACCGACACTTCAAGAAGATGATAGTAACAAACTTGGAGCAAATTTGGATACATGTAAATTAGCTAAACGGACACAAATATAGCTAAATCAAGATTTAAAAAGATTTATGTCTTTAACATACTTCTTAATTGCTGCTATCTAGATCAGCAAACACTCACGATCATGTCTCCTTTTCTAAATGTAAACTCGCAGCATAATCTTAATATTGTAATATAATAATCTTAATATCATAATCTTACTGTACACGTAAAATTTCTATTCTAAAATAAACTATAAGCCAAGCAAATGGTTGATTGTAGTTAAATATGAAGCATAAGTGGTTTTTGAGAACAATTATTTAGATATTTAGACATAAGAGAATCGGAAGCCTGAGGCCAGCTCTAAAACCTAAAATGGACTGAAGACCAGTAGTCTTTCACATGAGCTTTGTTCCTAACCACCTAAAGTCCAACCTTAAGTCAAAAAAGCCATTGTTTTACATTGCACTGGGAAAATGCATTTTTTGTCGTCATTTTTTAATTGTTTCCAGAGAGATATGTCCAACACCTTCTAAATGCCCAATATATAGAAGGCATTTGAGACAAATTTCATTCACACCCTTCCCACCTTCTAACAACCCCTCCCCTCACAGTGTTTTTTTTTTTACAAAAACATAAGCACAAAACCAGAAAGAAAATGTTGAAACTGTTCACCCATACCTCCATTGTTCTTCCCTCGGGACCATGTATACGGGCCATTGAGAGTTCTTTTCTTACTCAGTCCACATAGGGAAGCGTCCACTGACACCAGAAGAGGGTATGGGAAGGGTGGGAAAAGGCAGAACACTTTATCTTAACCTAGTATAAGAGGCTCATGCTACTCAGAAGGCCCAGCCTTAAGACTTTGGCTTTAATTTGTCAATCTCTGGAGGTGCTGAGAAACAAAAGGCTTACAATGAGATTAACCGCTGTCTTTAACACGGTGATTTAATTCAGAAGACTTTATTCACCCCCACACCTCTGTATTCATATGACTCACGACATGCTGTAAATGCGAGCCTTGTGCAATGCTGACATTTGCTCTGCTCTTTTGCCTGGGGTCACTCATTTAACTTGTTTGTACATAAATCCGGGTGACTGTGTATTTGGATATTAATGCCCGATCTCCCTGCGCTCATTCGGAATTCATTTGGCTGCCGGGACGTATCGCCAGGATCTCGGCGCTCCGCAGAGAGGAGGAAAAGCTCAGAGCCGCTCGGCTTTTTTAACGCACTGCGAAAGGTCAGGCCATAATCGCTCCTCTTTAGCCCGGCTTCACGTTTTAATTGACTGTCTCCCACACATAAAATCCCCACTCCTCCACTCTCTGATTATTGCAGCTGATGGATTCGTACATGAATTCATGAGATCCTATCTTCGCTTTCAATCAGCCTACAAGACCTCTGGGAAGCGCCGCTCCGACTTAATTTTCAATCACAACTTTAAAGCACATTTATGGACATATCAGCAGGAAGTGTGCCGTGGCCACGTTTTTGGGAAAAAAAGTGGAAGGGGGATGCCTCTAATACAACTGCATAACACGTTTACAACAGGCCCTCCCACCCTCATCTCTCTCTCTCTCTTTGTTTCTCCATCTCTCTCCTGCTCCCCTTCTTACTTTTCACTTGTTTTTTTTACTTTTCCTAGTCTCTTTACTCTTTGTGTCACTCTCTCTCTTTCTCTGACTTTTGTTCTCTCTTTTCTTTATCGTGCTCTTTCTCCCTTTGCTTTCTCTCTCTCTCTGCCTCTCTCTGTCACTTCATTCTTTAGCTCTCTCTTTTTCTCGATCTCTCTTTTTCTTCCTTTATCTCGCTCTTCTCTCTTCTGCTCACTCTCTCTGTCTCTATCTTACTTTCCCTTTATCTTCTTCTCGTTCACTTCATATTACTTTCCCTCTCTCTCTCTCTCTATCTCTCTCTCTCTCACACACTCACTATACATAGTAAAGAAAGTGAGTTTGTGTTGCAGCCTTTGTCTGTGTATGGGCACAAAACCCACAAAAGGTTATTGTCCCTCTCCAGTGCTGGAAATATTTCCTCTCGCTCACCTCAGAGCGAGCAATTTCTATTTCTCCCCCCCTCACGCCTTTGTTTTGGAGACAAAGGTGATGAATTTGGAGCGTGTGTGAAATGCCAGGCAGACAGCAGAGCAGAATGAAGTGTGTCATTTGTTCTCTCAGCAGGTGTGATGCGCCGGGCCCGGTGCGAGTCTTCAACCCATTGTCCTGCAGCACGTGCCCCGTCCTCAGAGAATAGCCCCCCTCTCCCCGTCCGCGCCAATCCCAGGACAGAGCAACACTCGCAACAAAAAGGTGAAAATGAGTGTAAATTGCAGTTATTTCTCCTTCCCTCCTTTTGTAGTCTGAACACTTTTTTAGCCTGCCGAACAACGGCTTTTTGTTAGGAGCTCACAGACGCATTATTTGCACAGCCTTGCCATGGCACAGGTTTCTGATTACTTCCAAATGGTGTTACGCTGAAAATCTTGAACCTTGACTCATGCTACAATTTATGATTGACTGTGGTGTTAAAGTTTTTTTTTTTTTCACTTTTCGGTACTCAGCTTGTCTCATCACTGAGCTCTCATTAGAGAGTTGATTTAATTTCCCCTTTAACACCTTAAGGTTCTGTGTTCTTTAACAAAAGCACAAATCTAGAAAACGTCCAAATGGTTGCCAAATGCAAATGAAGTCACACTTTGGAAATCCCTGGCAACGAACAAAGTCGATGATTGGCTGTGTGTTAAAACACATTTTACTAATGGCCATTTAATTGTCAACTGACAGTTCGCACCTCTCGGGATTTGCAGGTTCTAACATGTGGCCACACAACCCGTTCACTTCAGACTAATTATTCTGATTTGGCAGCCAATTTCGTCTGTGTGAATACACTTGTCATTTTGTTTTTTTCTGCTGTCTGAAGGTGTTAACACTGAAAATGAATGTGGTGCTACACTGCTGATTACTTTGTTTTTAACAGTGTCTTTTGCACTGAGCTCTCCAGTGGCCACTAGCAGGACTCCACAAGGCTGTGTGCTCATAACAGTTCAATTAGAGAGTAGAAAGCCAAGTTGTGTTGGATGATACAGAATCCATTGTTATTGGTTCCTTTGCATTTTCATGCTCTTCTTGTTCTTATTCCTCATTATTATCTTATATAACCATGGACAGCCTTATTTTGCACATGTGCCTCCACGCAGGAAACAGAAGTACTTGAATAGACTTTGTTATTCAGTCCTCAGCCTCCATATTGACAACAAGCATTGCACTCTGTCATTTGGAACACCTGAAGTAACCCCCTCTCTCCTGCCCCCAACGAACTGGATGATGGCTGTACAGCAGGTAAACTGGTTGCTTCAGTTTCCAGGCGACAGTGTCATGGTGTTGGCAACCAATCAAACTGGCTCTCCTTACCTCCACAGTGATGCTGTCTAGATGTCATTGCAAAACTCATCATGGCTGGGACCTGTTGAGACTAGTGCCTTACAAGAAAACCTTTCAGAATTCTGTTATAGTCACCAGTGTTAAATCAACCCCTGGGGTATAAAGAAAAGTAAGTGTAATTACGCAGCATACACTGAAGACCAGTTGAGCAATAATCTTTCTATATCCAGTCCTTGTCTATACATAGAAATGCCAAATGCAAAAAACAAATAAAAAACACTGTCTACAGCTGTTCAAAAAATAAAGACTGCAATAGCAACTGACATAAACATTCATAAACTTGATCCGTTGTCATGAATGCTACTTTAAGCCCTATTCGGTTCAGATTAATTTTTTAGACAGATGTCTGAAATACAATTTCCATAAGTGTTCTTTCGTGCAGGATGAAAGAATTTTGGTAGATTGCATTTTCTACCATTTCAGTAACCTGTGACTACCAGTATAATCAATATAATAATGTCAGTTGTCATAAAAGCCTTATGTAGATGTCCTGTAGTTTTACCAGTATTACTGTACAGTGTCTATAGAGAGTCACCATACCCTGTTAACATCTATAGCTTTGTCCCATTACACCCTGAAAAATAAAATAAATTAATTTGTTTTTTTTTAGCTGTGTGTATACTTTATAACCCCCATTATCAATATGAAAAAAACATTTTACAATAAGTAATAATAAATTAATGTAACGCTTGATTTGGAAGGTGATCCTCCCCTTAGAATGCGCTGTTCTAAACTAGATCAGATGTAGCCAAACAGCTGACAGATCAAACACTTGGCTAATTAGCCCACCTGACATCAGTTGTAGTGGTTTTGATTACCACAGAATAAAAACGGCTGTTTCTTGAAGATTTCACTACTTGCAGCGCAAGGTTCTGAAAAAGAAATCAACAGGGAAAGTGCTTTCAAAAGCACTTAGGAAGGCACTAAAAAAAAGTTAGAAAAAGACTACAAACAGATTTTAAAACGTTACCTATTCCTCTGAGTACTGTTCAGAACTTTGTTAAGAAGTAGAAGATGTGTGGCACTACTAACACATGGCCTAGATCAGGCTGTGCGTCCAAACTGGATAATCAAGCTAGAAGGGCTACATCAGAGAGGCTACCAAGAAGCAAAAGGCAACTTTAAAGTCCTTACAAGACCTCATGGCTGAGACTGGCTTTACACACAGCTGATGCTACATTCAGTCTCATTTGCAGTCTCAAAGCTCATCTGGGATTCTGCTGCCAAGTGGGCAAATGTGGACAAAATTGACCTTTTTGGGTGGCACTCCAAATGCTATGTTTGGTGTAACGCAAACACAGTGAAGCATGGTGGTGGCAGCATTTTGCTGTGAAAGTTTCACTTCAGCAGGCACCGGGTGACTGGTCAGGATTGAAGAGAAAATGGATTTTGCCAAAGACACCTAAATTCCTGAGGATAGCCTGCATCCCTCTGCTAGACAGCTGAAGATTGGTGTGTCATTCACCTTCCATCGTGACAATTATCCTAGACATACCACCAAAAGAACAACACAGAGGCTTAAGGTATAAATTTGTAAATAAATCTGAGAACAGGTTTTGAGTTCAAGTAACTATTTCAAAAGCGTATGATGACTTTCTATAGGCACTGTATGTGTGGATGGGACTAAAAGCTACAGTTGATAGGAACTCCTTGCAAAGTTGACCAAGGCATGATTCTATTCGGTTGCAATGGCCTAAAATGATCAACAGTGACCTTAAATTTTATTTATGGCCAGTGTTTTTGAGGTGAATGAAGAAACACCAGAAAAAAGTAATACTAACGCTGCTTTACTTGACATCTGTCAGCTCACATTGAAATAATGATATGAAATATTATGTTTAGACAGTGCTGCTATAAGACGCACCACCCCTTCAGGGGTAAACTGAGATTGTGACAATCTCCACCATAATTAATGTAGTTTTGGTAGCTAAAAAGCTAACATGACTGAGGGTTAACAGCCTTTAAACTACATTATGCTTTATTAACAAGCTGAGACTGTTAGTGGAAATAATGGGAAGGTCTCCATGGAGTGTTGTTTTGCCATGACCCCTAATGCCTGACCCACAGTTAGGGCCCTCTGCAAGAAATAAAGTTCAAGTTCAGTTAGAAGACTATAGGAAGTGCGTGTTCTTTATTTACATGCTATTCTAAAAGCATTTTCTCCCAGGCAGTCTCCTACGACCCCGGATATTTTAGTCAAACTTTAATGACCATGCCATCATTGAAGTAAATGTTTTCATATTTGGTCCAAGAAGTTCTCCATTCTTGGTTATTCTGTTCTGGTCATAAACCCCTCTTAGACCTTTTTGTGCTGTGCGACCGTCTTGTTCCCGTTAACCTGTGCTATACTGGCCTTCTAGAATGATCATGTTTGCTCGGTGCAAGGGCCTTGTGCGTAATTAGACTGGAGCAGCAGCGTACAGTACGCTGGCATAAAGAGCCTCTGTGTCATGGAGAAAAGTTGGCGCAGATCATTTAATCAATGTGGAATGTATTTGGTGCTCTTTGGCCACTTCCAGCATATTATCATGTCTTGTTACAAATTAAAATGCTATAGCACTAACAGCGCAGGGAGGGAAAAAGTCATCATGAAAATCTAATTGTTCTCGTGACATTTTTCTCCAGCAGGACAATTAATTCCATCAATCTACATAACCTTTTCCCCAAGTACTGTACAATGGCATTTTTAGTGTGCGTAATGAATGGATTCTGAGCCAAAGTATGGTTAAGCAATCATTAAATTGTTTAACTAATGTATTTAATTGGATTGGACACAGAGAGCAATTGTGTTTCTCGGTGAGGAGGAGATGGCAAGCACATTGACGTTATGGCTGATAATTCAATATTGCAAATGGGATCATTTTAGACACGGTGCAGTCATCGCTGCATTACGATGCTCCGAGGGGGCGTGTAAACAATGCCCCGATCCCGGCCTGGCCCCTTCCTTCAACTCCTCTCGGCCCCTTAGACTCAGAGCTTTGGCTTTTTAATGAAAGTTGGCGCTGAGTTCTCTTTCAGCTCAAGTGAATTTACAAAAAGCAATTTGTAGAAAGCCGGCTCTGGTGGACTTGCGGGGCGGCTTTAGCTCCTCACTTTAGCCGAATTAGAGCTGTGCCTCCATCAGGCCACGCTCCTTTGGGAACGAGGAAGGTGCTGAACATCCATGCCTTAAACTGAGGTGAAAATCCTAATTTATTAAGTATTGATCAGCACAAATGACAGTAAGTGCTACAACATTTAGCGAGCAAATAACTGACAAATTGACAGACAATTTTCTTACATTTCAACTCTTTAATGGCTTAAGTACACAAGAAAAGACTATAAAAATATTATCAGCCATGGAGCGCGAGCGCAACAAAAATCCATCAAAGCCATTACACTTTCCGCTTGACATTGTTAAATTACCTTAATGCCTTAAACGGCGGACGTTTGGGGCCATAATGATGCATTTGGTGAGTGTTTCTTACTTTTTGGTACAAAAATTACATGGTTTTATTTGATTTTTTAAATGCAGCTTGTAATGGGAGATGCATTATGCATCGTGCAAGGCCATTTACGCCGGCGCTAGGAGAAAGTACCTGAGCAAGGATTGGAGTAAATGTGCTTAATCTAGGAAGGCCTAATCTAATTGTGATCAACAGTCGGCCTGTTCCGGGCTGTGAGGAGAATGTTAATATGACCTCATTAATCTATTAGCCCAGGCAGCAGACTTGGAGTGGACCCGGCAGATTGGAATAAATAATGCATTATTTTCACCGGGCTGGGCCCTCTGTAGCTCGAGCACCTCTGGGGCAATTAAAAGGGGTTAGGACGTGTCAGGTGGGCGGCCGTGGCACGAGGAGGATTTGTGCGAGTGATAGTGGGTATGCTTAGCTCCACTAAGACCTTATTAATAACAGAAGCAGAGGCGTGTGCCGGCTGCCTCGGACTTGGCCTAAAGACTTGTTTATCCTGGTGGGAGCTCACTCGCAGGGCCTCCGCTACGCCATGGAGAGGAGCTGCATGGTAATGCAGAGCGTCTGCCTGTGTCAGGCTGAGGCAGGAGCTACTGGCTCTCTCTCCACCTCTGTATAGGGCTGTCAGTATTGATAATATAGTAATCAAGTAGTCTACCAAGTATTCTGACTGACTGTAGCTGTTGCTGTTTCCTTTGTTTACCAATGTGGTACACGGTTCAGTTGTCCTGACGTGATTTTGGAAGGATTGTATAGTTCAGTGAATGGCTAACTGTAGCTAGTTGCCTAGTTTGTTTGGTCTCTAACACCCCGCCTGCCTCGCTTTCATCTGTCATCTCCTCTGACATTGTTTTGCAGTGGTGTCGGCACGGCACTCATCCTGGTAGTAGCTGCTAGCTACTTATTAAATGTGTAATTTTAACAGAGATTAATGATACCAAGGTTTCGTTTTTTAGATATCACAATTATCTTCAACACTGGTTTAGTGTGACACCACCACTGGACACGTCACCTCCATTCTACACTTGTAGCAGACAAATCTGTTTACTGCAGAAATAAAATACGAAATTCCAATAATAATGCAAAAACTACACAAAACAAATCCAACAATATTATAAAAGGTGTGCAATAGGGATTTCTGTACAGCTTTCCAAAAATTCCCATAAATTAGGAGAATTGTGCCGATGACCAGTTAGTTGGATGTAACCGAAAACAGAAAGTGACGCTTTTGAGTGCCTCTTGAAGGTAGCAGCTAGATTTAAATGAGTATTAAACGAACATTTAACTGAGTATTAACCGAAACAACTAACATTAAAAAAATCTAGTTCTACATTCTTAATAAAACGTTTAGTTCATTCATTCATTTCAAGTGAAATCAGACCATGAATACAGTGAGTTAAGATGGACGTAACAGATAGTCAGACTTTATTACACCGCTGCTTATACCCAAGTACACACAACTGTTACTGAAAGCTTTCTGAAGATCTCTGAAGAGCGTTTGTTTCACGCAATACTGGGACAAGATCTCCTCCTAATGATATGCCTGATTCTAATGAAGAGATGAATGTGTTATCGGTTTTTCTGCTGTTTTTAACACTGCTTAATGATGTGCTTCAGCTTTGTGTTTTGTCTGCTTCAATCTGGCTCCGCTCCTTAGATCTTGGTTTCAAAAAGAGAAAAAACAAAGAAAAATGAGCTTCTTTTTTAACTAAATAAAGATGTATCTGGTCTTCATGCAGTCATGTATCAGTAAAAGCACTGTTGACTGAAGATGAGTTAGAACCTGAAGCTTAGCTCCTCAATAATTAAAGCCGAGCTCTCTTCTCCCATAAGAGAAAGAAGCGGATCTTGTTTTGCAGGGGAAAAAAAAAAAAGTTGAGGAAAAAGGAGAAAGAAGTTGGTTTGGTGTTAGCGGCAAATTCTCACACACTCCCTACCTCAAAGCTGCAATTACTCTGTGAAGTGGCGGCCTCATACCTGGTTATCAAGGGGGCTGCTCGCACGTCTGGAGAGTTTCATATTCTCAACCAAACCCGAAAGGCGAGCAATAACATTTCCGCTTTCTTTCTGAACGCGACGGAGTCTGCTGAGTAACTTACTTTTTCTTTCTTCCAGAAAGACTGCAGCATTCATTAGGAGAAAATGGCCTATTTTAATTCACGGTCATTTGTGAGTATTGACGATTCTCTGCGGTTTCTCTTCGGACCCTCCTTAGCTGGGTGGGATCTAAGATGATGTTTTCATTCACAGATTTTGTCCAGAATGTTTCGATTTCTCCAGTCTTATAGATGAGCCTGTGTCTGAATTTTAATCCGCCAATGACTATTGTGACATACAGAAATTCATACATAGTATTAAAATGAAATATGCATATATACATATACAGTAATCCCTCACTTTTTGCGGGGGTTAAGTTCCAAGAGCACCCACGTATAGTGGAAAAACCGCTGTTGTTTTTTGGTTAAAAAAATGCCTAAAAATGCCTATTTTTATAGTGTAAGCCCTAAATATGCTCCCAAACAAGCTCCCAGAACACTTTAATTTCATTTTAAACTCAGTTTAATGTATGACCCTCAAAGAAAATGTAAAGGTAAACCCGTATTCACCGCTTTTCAAGGTAAACCTGTCTTTTAATTTAAATTCGGAAGGTTGCGTGACAAAAGTATTGGGACACTCGGTTTTCGGAGAATAAAACCTGATCTACTCGGGCTAAAAATACAAATGAGGGCTCGTTGGAAAGGTCTCTGGGAGATCTACCGAATTGACTAGTTTGAAGTGTCTGAGTGCTTTCCCCGCCGAGATATGCAACTCGGAAGGTCGCCGGGCCAAAAGTATTGGGACACCACGACGAGGTGAACGGGTATAAAAGTCTTAACACTGTTTGGACTGTATAGTTTAGCAGTGAACCTAAAAAGATCTGTGTTTGATTGTCAGGGCACAAAGATTACAACACGCAAAGGTTACCACAAAAGTTACCCATAAGCCACTTTGAACAAGTGCAGTTTGACTGGCTCCAGCAGAAGACTGCTCCATAGCCTGGTGAGCAGATCTGAGCACTCGACCAGTTGAGTGCATCTGCAGAAGGTCTGATATGTTCCAAGCAGCCTGTTCACGCAGGGCTCTGAAGGTCTGTACCAGGATTTTAAACTGAATTCGAAATTCAACCAGAAGCTGGTGTGGATCAGATAAAACGGGAGTGATGTGTGACCGTTTATGGGTGTGAGTTCAAAGTCTGACAGCTGCATTTTGAATAGTTTGAAGATAAGATAAGCCAGATTTACTTAAAAAGGTAAAAAGGGTATGACAGAAATCCAATGGGATGAAATGAATGTACATATGAACATTTCAGCTCAGCTCTAGAGACACAAGGTCTCAGTTTAGAAAGGTTCTCAGATGAACATCACACTCATAGTGAAGTACGAAGGTGGGAGCATCATAATATAGGGCTGCTTCTCAGTGAAGGTATTACACGTCATTGAAGGAAACATGAATGAAACAACGTACCAGAAGATGTTTGAGTAGAATCAGGGGCAGTTCGGACATTTCAGCAAGAGAACGATTCCAAACGTACAGTCAAAATACCTTTTGAAGGTTCTTACATGAAACTGAACTGCAAAAAAGTAATCGAGGATTTTGAAATTGTTGGTCCATCAGAAGGACCTTCATAAGCTTGGGGAGCTGTTCAAGACAAAAAGTGAATGTCTTCTTATCATAGATGAGGCTGTAATTGACAATATCTGCTCTGCAACCAAGTACTAATGTTCTCAAAAAGTACTAACTGGGTTGTTAGTACTTTTTTCATACTTTATTGTTGATATTCCGAGGCTGTAGGACATTATGTGTGTAAATTTGAAGTGAATATCAGAGCTGGATGTGTGTTATATAACAAAACACTCTCCTCCCGCACCTTCTGAGGGTTGAGTGCATCATAGAGACGGAGAGAAAGAGACAGAGGGTCTGAAGAGAAATAAAAAAGTTGAGAAAGATTGGAGAATTCACACAAGGGTAATATCAGTAGAGCAGAAGATTGGAAAGATAGCAGAGACGCAGACGCAGAGAGAGAGAGAGAGAGAGAACCGATCGCCAGAGAAGAAAGGATAAGATGAAAGCGATAAAGATGAAAAACCCACACGACACACGAGAGGTTTTGAAGGACTAACTTCACTGAAATTACGGAGTCACAGAAAAAAGTGAGACAGAGAGAGGAGTGGGGTGATTGCGTGAGTCTCTGACTGTAAACAGGACGGGTCATAAGTTTGGATACTATTCTTGAGAGGTTTTTCTTCATTTTTAATATTTTCTAAAAAAAAATTAAAACAGTTATTTAGATTCTTCAAAGTAGATTTGTCCTGATGCAGCTCCTCACACTCTTGGAATTTTCTTAGGTACTTTTATAATATAATATAATATAATATAATCCCACAGTGGTGCAGTGGGTAGCACTGGTGCCTCACACCTGAGGGTTTGAATTTGGGTCCTGGCCTTGTGTGTTTGTATTCAATTCAATTCAGTTTTATTTATATAGCGCTTTTTACAACCAAGTTGTCACAAAGCAGCTTTACAGAGTCCAG
>JBBPCY010000001.1:10749506-10786905 GCA_037974405.1 Brachyalestes nurse
AAATCAGCTCAAACACACTCTTAAGTCAACTCAAACACACTTTATTATTAAGTGTTACAAACCTACAACAACTCACATAATGTTGTTGCCTTTAACCGAGATTCATTTAAAGTAATGGCTATATTTCCAGCTACTGAACGCGAACTTCTCACTCACCAAGCTCGCTTTGTTTTCGTTTGAGCTGGTGTCGCATGCAGGTCTCCTGTAGATGACGTCACACGTGCGCCTGTCAGACAGACATCTGCCTGCCGCAGACAGGTTACTGTGAACTTGATTTTGTTAGTAACGTAACGTTACTTGAATTGTAACGGTAATCTAATTACCAATTTTAAAATTATAACGCGTTAGTTTACTACTAACAAAAGAATCATATTACAGTAACTTTTACAGCAACGTTACTTAGTAACGCGTTACTGCCCAACACTGGTTCTGGAGTGTTTGGACATATTCTTTTTTTGCATCTTTTGCTGGACTCTTACGCCCCTTGTACTTGACGTATGATTTCAATTAAGCCACAACTTGGACTTGCTCATGAAGTTAGGCTACTGTACCCACCCGTTGCTTGTTTGCAGTGTGTTTTGCTGTGGCGTAGCAGGGGTTTCAGGTCTGGCCCTCATTAAGGCGACGTGTTTTAGCAAGAAGTCATCATCGCTTCATCATGCCGTGGACCGTGGGACCAGAGCAAAGTCTACTTTTCTGAAGCAGTTTGGGCATAAACACGAAACTTTGTCTCATTAATGTTATTCCAAACAGTCGAACGCCGAATCTGTGTTCACGCTGCTATTGCCAAATGAAGTCAGTCAAGTGCGCAGCTCGCTTCATTTGCATGGAAAGCCATTTGTAATTCTGGACTTGGCCGTTCATGTGCAGTGATTTGAGACCTTCAAAAACACCATAGCTCATTTGAATAATAATGATCATAAAACATCGCCCACAGTGGCCCGCGCATACATCAAACACCGCCTTCCTCGACGTAGTAAACAAGAAAACAATAATGGCGGGCCACTTAATTTATGGAAAGAAGTGCTTTTTGTGTTATGTCACCCTGCTTTTTAATTGGCTCTAAAGTCAGCGCTTTGCCTGCGCTCGTTGTTTATGATTGATTTCGTCTTTCAGGGATAACATCGCTCTGGACAGCCATATTCAGACCTCCATTAACCCGCTGATGTCTCAGCCACTCATGTATGACCGCATTTGCATTTCTCTTTTGCTTTTGAAAAGCAGCTAAGGCAACTAAGACGGCCTCGTTTCAATAAGCACACCAGTGCGCCTTCCTCCTTGCACACTTCAGTGCTGATGAAACAAATCAATCCAGATCACTTTGAAGGTGTTATAATTGCCTGACATCAAAAATATTGGACACTTAAGATGGAGAAAAGTCATCTGCCGTGAACTTGTTGCCTTTTTTTTTTCCACTGTGGAATATTCAAATTTTGCCCTGCATCGTCCTGTAAGCATGAAAGAGACTAACCACGAATGTGATCTGCCATGAACATTCAATACTCTCCACCCACGCAGTCCCTCACGCACGGACAGATTGCTTACAACACGTGCACATCACCATGTTGGAAATGACTTGTCTTGTTTGCATGCGGAACTTAGGCCTAATTATAATGATGCCATTACTCACCCTTTTGATGGCGAGATGCATGCAGGACAGCAGCCGAGCGTTATGCTTGTCTAATAAGCTTTGTTCTAGAACATGGACATACAGGGTGGACACATAAAGAAAGAGCAATACGACACCATTAAAAAATGGGGGTTCTTCAAGGGTTCTTTAGTAAAGACAGTGGTTACAGTGCTTCTCCCGTCATTGAATGGGCCGGTTCGCCTGCCTGGTGAACCTCATGTTCTTCTGTTCTTAAATGAAATGTGAATATTAGGTTGTAACTGGCTTCCTATGCTTCGAGTGTTTTGTGTGGTATTCACTGTTTTTTGACAACATAAAAAGTTCAGTGACATTCTTATGTTTTTCCAATGTAAAGATACACTAAATTCACATTAGCCAGCACTAATACAGTCATGCCTGAGACCTGATTTAGGAGCAGAGAATTTGAGTGTAGTGTTTCTCTGTCTTATTATTGAGGGAAACCAACTTATCTGGATATCTGCAGACAAACAGCTTTCTGTGTTTTACTTCAAGTTATAATAATTCAGAATGATTAACACCATTCTTACACACACAGTGCATCTTCAGAGGTGTTGTGGAGTCCATGCCTCCATGAGCCCATGAGTCTGAGCTGTTTAGGCGACATGAATGAGACCTAGACAATATTAGTCAGGTAGTTTGATGTGTGTGTGTGTGTATACACACATAGTATGTCCAAATGTGCCAGACATTCCTTCTTATGGTTACCTTTTGACTTTTTAATGCACACTCAGTTGTGCACGTCTATTATTTTCATAGAAAAGCCTAAGGTCACTATAATTAATGCCACCCAGTACTGGGCTTTGTGTAGTGGATTCTCTAGAGTAGTGTAGCTTCTTTGTATAATTACTATTTATTTGCTGAATTTAACATATTGTAAACAAAAACAAAACAGGCAACAAATAGAAATGTGCACTAAAATTGGCAAGATAAAGCCACACTGAAGTGTGTTCTCTGTAGAGGCTGCATTCATTTTCATACACTATGTTTATGCACTCTTGTCGAAGACTATAGCAAGGGCCACATAGAGTCTGTGTCCACTCGGTATCCACAGAAGCAGAAACAGACCTCTTGGAATTGTCTCTATTCATTGCACCGCAGAGTTTATCAGTCATGAGCAGGATGACAAGCAGAACCATTTCCATTCAGCCTCTTGCTATGTTTGAATACATAAAAATAGTCCTTTCAAAACCCAGTATTCATATCAATACCTCATTCACCACAGCGCGTCTGAATCTGATATCAGTGGTTCTTGGCTTGGATGTATGTTTTGTAGGACAATGCTTTAATTGGTGCAGAAGCTTTACAGTATGTGGAGGTTTTTAAAAACAACATTTTATTATATAATGAAGCAGTCATTTCCACTTGTTAGCAGTGAACTTGCCTTGCTCTCTGGGAGCTTTGTTAAGGATGGAAAACTCTTCCTTGAGCTTATGTAACATGGCCAAATGCAAATGTATTGTTCTCCATGACAGAATGACTCGCAGCAATCTATGTAAAGTGATGTGGATTAATATTTAAGCAGATCATTTGCAAGATTGGTATAATTAGTAGGACATATTCATGGATTCCTTTCGGATAGCACTCTGAGGCACATCTGCGCACTGGAAATAAGATGTAACCTGTCATTTGTGTGAATATGCAAATGCGCATATGGCTCATAATTACATGTGCCTTGTCACAAAACAAAGCCGGATCATGAATTTGTAAACGTGGAAACTCTTCATGAACTGTATATTTGGGAATTCTTATTAAAGCCATTCTTCCTGGAGGCTTGGTCCTGTAGAGAAATATTCGAAATATTTACATATTCGCGTGGCAGATGGATCACGATTATCTGTGCCATGGGGCTTGTGACATTGTCTGTGTCACTGTCTCACTTGAGGGCAATGAAGTTCATCATAGGTGCCTAGGATGTGGAATTTAAATGCAAAGTCCATCTATCCTGAAACGATATAGAAGAGCATTGGAACAGGCTCATCATGCTAACTCGTTTTTCATAAATGGCTGAGTACCTTTGCACATGGATGTTCCTTAGTGGAACATATTGGTACATATATAATTCCTGCCTTGACTTGAAGCAGACTGGAAAAAAATATAGCTTCAATCTTGAAAATAAAGATGTCAAAAAGGGATTTTGGAGTAATGCTGTAAAAGAACCATCTATGACTCCCAAATTATCCTTTCAGTGGAATATTCCTCAAAGAACCATGTTTGAATTAAAAAGGACCACATAAGGTCCTTTTCTACTTGTTTGGGTATAAATTATTCTCTATAGAACCATACATGCAAACGTATTTAAGGAACCATACGTGTTTTTTCTATGGCACCACATAAATAACCCTTTTTTCCAAAGACCATTCATTTTTTTCAAGAGCATAATGCCAGAGTTCATTAGAAGAACCTTTTTTGAAATATCTCTATACAAAAGGTTCTCCATCATGTACTTTATGCATGATACTAACAACAAGATACCTAGTAAAAAGAATAGTACCATTACACCATTACAAAAACTGACAACCATAATTAGAAATGCATACAAAAAGAACCACTTCCAAACAAAAGGTTTATTTATGCTCAAGAGATTCACAAAGATTTTTTAATGGTTCCTTATGGTTTCTTATATAACCAGTGCATTCGCTAAGGAACCCTAGAAGAACCCTCTTTTTTTAAGTGTGTACGAAATGGGCGTGGTGTGTGCAGAACAGAATATGGGGTAGAAATCGCTGCCATGATTTCCAGTCCATTGCACACGGCTGTGCTGACTAGCATGGTCGTCCTGCCTTCTGCTGCTTTTTCGCGAAAGGTGTCCTTTCATTAGCGTGTAGCACACAGATACACACACATACCCCTCAGTGTTTTGACAGCTAGGCATCTGGTTATGGTGCACAAGGCTTCATACTTCATCCCGGAGACGCAGGTACTCACAGCAAGTCACTCACTTCTGCCTTGTCAGATGAGAGAGAGAAAAAGAAGGACACACAGAGAGGCTACTCCGGGTTAGCCGTATGGCTAAGGGCTAATGACTGTATTTATTTGACTGTGCTGAGTGACTGCTCATGCCACGCTTGGCTCCAAGCGCCAGCCGCACATCTTTAATGCATTACTACGCTTCGGTACGGTGGAAAGCAGCACGGTACACAGCCAATTAGCTCTCTGGTTTACCTTGGCTCTCCCAATTGACTGCAAAATGAAAGGTGAAAAGTGAAGGAGAGAGAGAGAGAGAGAGATGTGCGCGAGTAATTACAAGCTTTTGTGCGGAGGCGGCAGTGGACTCGCAGCCACATCCTCCTGGTGTTGTGCTTGGGCCCCTTCCAGCCCCCACACGTGGCCCTCGCCTCTTACCACTTGTAATTATTATCTAGGCTTACTAAATCATTTGGAATCATTTCTGTTTGCTTTAGACGTTTTTAGCTTATTTATATCTGCCCATTGTAAGCTATTAGCCTAGCCGAGCGGCCTTGACTCGTGGAATTTTGTGGGTTAAATGTATTTCTGTCTCTTTCGAAGGCCTGCCGTTGTTAGCCCTGGCACCAATTTGGTGGTAGCATTACTTGCCATTGATTTAATTCCATTTGTTTGAGCTTAGCACTCAAACGTTAACAGACCACCCAGTTTCAACATCATATTCTTCTCTCCTCATAAGAGCACAAGCGTATCAGAGCCATCTCCCCATATATCTTCATGCTGGAGTGACCTACAGCACCTCCTGCAGCTTTCTGCACCCTTAGCATTCCCAGGTTACAGTTATCTTAATTAAAACCACACAAAAACAGCCAATCACTGAATATATATTACCACAAAAATTAAAAAAAAAAAGAAGAAATGTATTTTTTTAATTACACGCATTGTAGTTCTAATTATGCAGTCTCCTATCAGGCCGTTGATGAGTGCGTATTATTCCTGGCAGTGGTGCATTTATCATTGAGGGCTGACGCCGGGGCTTTTTTGCTTGTCTAATGCTGCCCCCCACTGCTGCCTTACAGAACATTTATTATGTCATAATTACGCCGGCCCCTTTGAAGGTACCACGGGGCCGGGGGCCCTGCGTCTCATCAATTATCTTCACCTGTTAATACACTTGGTGTGAGGTAATAACCTCGGTGTAATAACAAATGGCCGGTGCTCGACTTTGGCAATTAAAAGCAGCAGGGGTCCCCGTTTTGATGGTCCAGATTGTGACATCCATCATAAGACACAATCGGCAGCGCGGCAGGACGGCAGATGCCACCCTGATGGCTGGGCTAACTAACTGCCTGTCCCACTGAAATAATTGTCTCGCCCCACCCCACCACCACCACCACCACCACCACCACCCCCCCAAAAGCCTGCAGCTGCAAGTTATCTCGTAGTGACCGCTTAGAGCTGGGTACCACACAGCCTCAGCAGTCTCTGCCAAATATGAGGGTGGGGGGGAGTTCAAAGATGTGTGTGCACTGTGGTGTGTGTGTGTATATATGAAGTCTTCAGAAAGGAGAGCAGGCAAGCAATAGTTCAATGCAAAATCAAATTTACACAATGTTTCCCGTCTCTCTATTCCAAATGTAATTGATGAAGTCGAGGCGTTTTCTTCTTTGCTTTTCTCATTAGAGTAGCTAATAAGTGGTGGGGGCTTATAGTGCACCAAAACTGCACACCTAATTTTCACAGCCTAGCCTTGAACCACGTTTCAGTTGTAATTTAAAAGCAAATAGACTTGCTTATGTGGTATGTGACACTGTATGACATCTGAAAAAAATGTGATAAAATTCAGGCTCTAAAAGGCTTTTTACCTGTGCACCTCCAGTGGCTGGGTTACATGTGCAACACAGTTTTATGCACAGCAGTATGTTATGCAGTATCAGAAAGCATACATGCAAGTTCACTCGAGACTACTTAGCAGCTCAAGATGGTTTTAAGTTAGGGCAGTTTATTGGTGCTGATAAGCCTCCCATACTTGTTAGCCTGGAAGTTCCAGTGTAAAAGTAATGCATCCTTAACCACACATGTACTGGCTGATTGATTACACTTGGGCTAAGAGCGAAATAGTGTTTACTTGGGTTTTTTTTTTTTAACACAGCTCCCTGCATGTTTGCGAGTGCGCAATATTATGTTAGTGTTTATATGCTAACGGCTTGTTTTACCACACGCCACACTGGAGCAGACTTCCTCCCTGTAATGAGCTGCGTGTTGCGGGCATGGCAGGGATGTCGCCAGCTGACGAGCCTCTGAGAAAAAAACAACTTGTTTTTTAACACAGAAGCAGAAAAGCCGAGTTCTCCGGCAGGCGTGAAACAAACATTCTATGCTGCTACCGTTTTCACATTCTCTACATGTCCATATTATCCCAGCTGTATCTATCTACAATCAGTGTGTGTGTATTTTGGGGAGGGGTAAGTCCTATGTGCTATGAGAGCCAAAAATAAAAACATTCTGGGCCTTGAATTTCAATAACTCCCTCCTGCTTCCTAATATACATTTATGTTATAATCAGAGAGGGGCCCAAGCACCTTTTTAGATTATTTGTGACCTGTAGCGCAAAACAGGAAATGAGTTTTAGTGATTGTGGGGCCGTAATGACACCCAGCAGCCCCCGAGTCCAAAGGACAAGGGAACAATTTAATATGTCTGGCATAAGCAATAAATGCCACTTTGATTAATTGCACGGAACATCATCATAAAGTGTGGCGGCCCAGGCCTCGGAGGCCCGACTTTGAAAGGATGTTCACCTTCCTCATCATTAAGATCATTAATGGGGGAGGTCTGTTGGAGAGAGCGGGGGCCACGTGGCTGTCTAAATATTCAAGCTAACGATGCTGCAGCGGAACACTGGGTGGTAAATAAGGGCTTTGGATGCGTCTGTGTGCTCTCGCTCTGACCCCGCTGACATTGTTAAGCCTGGCAATAAGCAAGAGCTGGAGAGAATTTATGGCTTTGTTAGTAAATTGTCCCCGTTAATGCTCCCCGGCTCTTTTTTCGCCGTCCTGCCGGCTACAGCAGTGGCGGCTGTAAAGGGGTTTTAAAGAAAAGGCACCTGTCATGGGGGAGATATTAATGCAGTTAAAGGTGACACAATGGGCCTGCATAGACTGACATTTGATCCAATGACAGACTCTGCTTCAGTCTGTGCTTTACTGCTCCATCTAGTCTGTTGTTCTTCATGTTTGCTTTGTTTATTGTGTCGGGCGCTGAATAGTGTGACTGTATTTGTTACATTTGTAGGCCTTGGTGGTGTTGTGCTCATATTATCTGGTTTCCTGCAGTTCAACCAAAAATACTAACTGCTGCCGAAAGCCGGGCTTCGATTTCAGCTGTCGAATTCATTTCAAGTGAATGACTGAAAGGCTGATATGAATAAAGCCCCCGCTTTGGACAACTGAAGAGAACTATGTGCGACACATTTCCCAACTTCTCTTTAATGTTGGGACAGAACAGTGAAGCAGTAGGGCTGTGCTGTCGCTTCACAGTTAGAAGGTCCTGGGTTTGATTCCTGGCTGGGGTTGCCGAGGGTCTTGTCTGTATGGAGTTTGCATGTTTTCCCCGTTGCTGTGTAACTTTCTGCTCGGTTCTCCGGTTTCCTCCCACAGTCCAAAGACATGCAGGTCTGGTGAATTGGAGATGCTTAGTTTTGTGATTGTTTTTGTCTGTGTGTCTGCCCTGCAACAGACTGGAGACCTGCTCAGGGTGTTACTTCACCATTTGCCCTATTAGGGCTGAGATAGGCTCCGGTACCCCCCGCAGCTCTGGTCAAGAATAAGCAGATAATAGACGGATGGCTAATGAGGGAAATCAGTGTCAGTCACTTTGTGTCTTTTTCTCCCCTAACATCCAAAATCAGGTGGTCTTTAATGTCACCGTGTGCTTTAAGAAAGACTGATCACCAATCTTAATTACTTTGTCTTTGAAATTCCCACTAAATATGTTATTATTTTTGCACATTTTCTTCATTTGTGTTATTTTGCTGTTCCCTGTGTGTTTACTGTCAGTCTGTTAGTCCCTTTATAACACTTTAAACACCTTAAAACTGAAACATTTAAAAGGCAGACGATTAAATCAGAAGTGGACAGCTCCAGTTGTGGAGATAAGTGACAATATAGAAGGTATCTTCTCCTGGCCCTCCTCTGAATCAGCACCTCAGCTAACCTTTAAGGAAGAGTTCTTGAAGTTACGTTTTTTTTATCTCCATCTGTTCGGTTTAGTTCCGTACCTTTCGGTTTTAAAAATATACAATACGTTATCCAACATCTTGATTACAGTCATTTTTCTGCTGTCAAATTTAGTTTGAAATATGATAAGAATGTTAAATTCTCAAACACCTATTTGATAGGTGTTATATTACTTTGTCATATTACTTTGGCAAATGCATTTCCAAAGTATAATTTATTAAATTTCTTTTAGCTGCAAGAAACTTTACCTACCTCAGTTGAGAAGTGAAATGTAAATGAGGCATAATCTTGCATCATTTTAAGCAGTCATTGGTTTCTTTGGTTCCTTTTTCATTGGATATAAAAATGGGTTGGTACTGACCCCAAATCTTGAAAAATTTTCCACTGCAGTGAGGCAAAAGTATGTTGAGTTGCACAAATCAGGAAAATAGCTGACCAACTTAAAATACTCCTATGAACTGTTAGGACAATCATTAAGAAGTTTAAAAATTCTGTCATGAAGCGACTGAAAGCGGACGCAGGACTATTTTATCATCAGTCACAATGAGGAGGATAGTCAAAGTAGTTAGGAAAAATCTCCAAAGACCATAGTTTCAGAATTACAAAGTAGCATTTTTGGTTTTCCAAATCAATCATTAGACATCACCTTTATTCCAGCAGGCTGTCTGGAAGGTATGCCAGAAAGAAGTCTTTCCTATCTTTACCTCACAAGCAAAAGCACTTGGAGTTTGCCAGACACCACTGGAACTTTAACTAGAACAGGGTGCTGTGGTCAGACAAAGCAAAAATTGAGTTCTTTGAGAAACGCTCAAGGGTGGGTTTGGTGTAGAAATAAAGGTGCTACAAAGAAAAGCACAATATCAAGTGTTAAATATCTGTGATCTATGACCAGGATCTGTGATGTTGTGAGGCTGTTTCTCCTGGCGGTATTGTTTGTGTACATGACATTATAGGATTCCAGGAAGTACCAGGAGATTTTAAGTCAATATCTGGTTGCCTCTGCCGAGAAGCTAAAACTTGGTCATGGTTGGCTCTTCCAGCAGGACAATGAGCTACAGCACACATCAAAATCCACTCAAATGGTTAAATGAACACAAGATCAAGCTTTTGCCTTGGCCATCCTAGTCCTCTGAACCAAATCACATTGAAAAACCTGTTTTTTGTGCTCAAGAAGAGAACCTGTGATTGAGCTGTTTCTTTAAATGTGGTTTCAGGGACTGTTCCTAACAACTGGCTTAGATGACAGAAATTACTTGACTAGTCTTAGTCCTCCTGACAGCATAGACTCACCAACATGGATCAGAAAATAATGTCACCCCGCCACCAAGAAAATCACAATATCCTGTATTTTCAGTCCAAAACATCTGCAGCATTTCAGCATATCACTGTTATTTGATATATGGATGATGTGTGTGAATTTATCAGCTTGTCCCATGTTTTTCAATTAAATAATTGCGTGCAATGCTATTACCATTCTTATTTCCTTTCCTCTCCTCTCGCCGTCGAGCACCAAATGATTTTCATAACCCAAAGGTAATCCCCCCCACACCCCTTCCCTGGCTCCGCAATTTCATCTCCTTTTGTTTCTTCGCCTTTTCTCAGGCAGGCACCCATAAAACCTCGCAGCGCAAATCATCTATCATATTGGTTAGTGTTGTACCAGTGCCCTGTGGACATAATAATCATTTGTATGCTTTAATATGCAGTTTTTTTCTGCATATTGTGTTTATCATAAAGATGTCAGGGGTACCTAGTGAGAGTCGCAGAGGTGTTTGAGTTGTGTTCCCAAGGATATGCGTCTGTGTGGATGGGTGTGTGTGGCATGGGCCCCTCTGGGCCAGGCTGTCACCTTTCTCTGATGGATAGGGGATAAAGAGGGTGTGCTGGGTGGTGGGGAAGGAAGCCTGGCCCAGGCTGCAGACCGGGACGAGGCATCACTACTCCAGGTTAGAAAATGTGTCAGTTATTGTCTCTACTGCCTCGGGGCACCACTGAGGCCCAACAGCCAGCAAGACCAGCTCCGGTCTCCCTTCTCTTCTCCATCACTCCTCCTTCTTTCCTTTTCCTTTCCTTTCCTTTTCTTTCTGTTCTCCCCCACCCAGCTCATTCCGTCCACTTACATCTCTTACAAAGTTTACTGACTAATTAGCTAGCTGTGAAACAGGAGGCCTGTGTGTTATGCAGAGAGCGTAATTGATGTTAATAATTATCGGAGATCATGACGCTCATTTTCTTTCATTACTTTGAGCTTGGATATCTATGACATTTACAAAACACAAGTTAGCATTGTGCCTTGTGTCTTCAACGTTAGCAGTGCAGTGTTCAAGACAAGGGTGGAACGGCTTTTCTTTTTTTGGCTCTTGGCCTTGGGCTACAGAGGAAACCAACACTGCTTTATTCTCATTGTGTGTGACATCACTAAGAGAAAGAGGATTTTATCCTAGGCCAACCATTTTCCTCTGAAGGGGCAAGCCAGCAGGAGCACAGTTAGAATAAGGTCTTCTTTTATTGTTTTGTGAACCAAAATGTTTGTAAGGTTTTCTCATTGTTACCTAAAATAGATACGATATCGATTGGCCAGGCTGTTAGGAGTCTGGAGTGTGCTTCTTTAGTTTTGCGCTGGATTTATGAGGCTAATGAAAGCTCATAACACAGAAGTCAGCACTGTGTGGACTGGATGTCCAAATCGTCACACACGTGCCTAAACCTGGGTCAGTTGTGAAGTAATCTCAGATAGACTTGATTTTGTGTTGTCAGTCCTTGTATGCCATGCCAGCCCGGTCTCGTGCAGCCATCGCGAAATACAATTTAATCAAAATATGTGCTGCGATCACGATTATGGGCTTTTTTTCGTGCTAGGACAACGCTACACTTTTTTCGTGCTAGGACAACGCTTCTGTACCGTATACATTTTCAGCAGTATCTGCGCTAACTGGTGACTGAGGGACAGTAGGAGAGAAATGATGAGTTGATTTCGTATTTGTTTGCAAAGCGGTTAAAACAGATTGAAATGGCGTGAGACGGGGAAAGTCCCTAAACCTAACCCTCACCCTAACCCCAAACCTAACCTTAACCCTAAACGTAACGCTGAAATACATCGGTTAGTGAAGCGTTGTCCTAGCATGAAAAAAAAAGCCTCCTCCGTGATCGCAGCACGTATTTTGATTAAATTGAGTTTCGCGATGGCTGCACGAAAAGTCAGGAGCTTTATTTGTGGTCATAAATATCAAAAATAATACCTCTGTGATAATCTGAATTTCTGCTGCAACCTTAGATTCCAGTAGGTTTTCAGCACTCAGAGCTAACAGCTCTTTGTGTCAATATTTTTAGTCAATCTTGATTCATCATGGAAGCTTATAAAACACATTTTGCTTATGCTATTGTTTATGCTATATGTGCTTATGTAAAGAGTCCTGGCACAGGGCTGCCACAATTTACTGATCCAGAGGGATCAACTCTTATTAACAGTCCAGCACCTGAGCTATAAAGAAGGTGATCATTTTCCATTTTCATTTTGTTCTCAAACCATTAAAAAATGTAATAAAATTTGTACAACAGAACTTTCCAAGTTTAAATACAAATATAATTCTAAAGAATAAATCTAAACTACAAGTACTTTTACATTAGGTCTTCTCTGAAGGCCGTCAGCCTAGTAGCTCCAGTACAAAACTAAAGACGCAACTTTTGACACTGACATGTCTTGGCATTTAGAGCAATTGTGCTTTCTTTTACTATTCCTTTACAGTATATTGTGAGCAGCTGTAATGTGATAGGAAGCTGCAGCAGCTTTTAATTGGAGCTTTTGGATCATATCAAATTCCATGTGTGCACAAAACGTTATCCTGTGTTGGTTCCACAGTTAGCATGTGCTTGCAGTTTGACCCACACCACTGATAGGCTGTTGTGTGACAGGCTGTCACATGTGTGTGTGTGTCCAGATGTAAGCTGCTGTGTTAGCGTCTCCTTGCAATGGCAGAATGAGGTGTTGTGGAAGGCCAAGGTCTTCGCCTTTCATCTGCCTACACAATGAAGAGACTCCTCCTCAATGGCTCCTCAGGCATGTGCTACGTTCTACCCTGCGATGCAAGGAGAAATCTTTCAATTAGTGGATGCCACATCCTTGCATTTCAGTAGCCTTCCCATATTTCTCCACCAAAAACCCCAGACAAGTGCAATTAAAGCCCCCATCTCCACTGACAGCTGGGCTCATCTCTTCACTGGGAATTAATTCAGCATGCATGGCATTTGCTACGAAAGACTCAAGGTGGTTGAATGGGGTTTTTTTCTGAGCTGTTCCTGCCTGTTGAGTTCAGTTTCCCCCCACAGCCGTAATACAGCCTTTTTGATTTTTTGGAGTGAAATGTTTCAGCACGCTGCATTTTTCCCCCCCCCCCCCCAATCCTCCACCCTCCACCTCCCCCTTTTTTCTCCATTTCTCTGCTTGGACATGTATAAAAAGGGGTGATGCTGGGGTCTATGTGTGTGGGCCTGTGTATGCCATGAGTGTCTGTGTGGGGGGGCCTTAGTGCATGTTTGTGACATTTTGTGTGTGTGTGTATGATGAGGGAAGCATTGCTGAGCTCCTATAGAAGCTGCCCTTTGCACACACACAAACACACACACACACACACACACACACCCTCACGCACACACACATCAAGCCTCCAGCTCCGACACTCCATCACCCTCCACTGACAGCTTCCAAATTGGAATCACAGGCCCAATGTAGGAAGATATATCATTAACACACTCTCTCTCTCTCTCTCTCTCTCTCTCTCCCTCAAACACACACATACACACGCACACTCACACACACACACACACACACACATTAATACACACGTCTTTCTATGTCCTTCTCCCATATGGAGACCAGGCCTGCACACGTTTTTCTTCCACATTTGAACAAATGTGTCATATACACACACTCAAACTGAGGATCTGTCTTTTGGTCTTAGTCTCACACTTTCCTGACAGAGAGAGAGAGAGAGAGAGAGAGAGAGAGAGAGATATGCTCAGCACCTCTGATCAAGTTCAAATAAGCCAAATCATCAGCAAAAACATCTGGAACACTGGACCTATCAAATAAAACCTCCGTCTACACTAAACAGACCATAAACGGAGAGGATGAATTGGCAGAATATCTCCTCACTGTGAGAGAGCCACACCACGTACAGGCTCAGTGACCAGAGTCTGACCACAGAAATGGGCAGGTATTAAAAAAGGGCAGAGTGTGTGCTGTGAGAGCAGTGAGGTCAAAACAGTGAGTAACACACTCCACTCCACCCCCCACTGACCCTGATCTAATCTCCCAGTGAATATTATACATTATTATTATTAGTGGTAGTAGTAGAATTAAAAACAACAGTAAAGAAATGGTGTTAATAATGTAAACAATACAACTGATTATCATCTGTATGTTTTCTTTCTTGGTCTTTGTTTCTCTTTTTGTTGGTTTGTCTTTCTGATATCCCTTTGTTTTTTCTGCTCAGTGTCGTTTAAACACACTCACACACTCACACACACTCTGTACCCTATGTCTCAGCATGTCTCTCCTTTTACTGTCTCTGTTTCTGTCACACACACACACACACACACACACGCATATGTATAGTTACACAGTCTTGGAGGAGTTGTCGTTGCTCTGAAAGGCAGAACATCATTTTGGGGTGTAGGAGTGTAAAAGTGGGCGCACCACAAAGGCCTCAGGTAGAGCTGCTGTGTGAGTCGCCTCATCACGCCACTCTAATTACCATCTCCTCTCGAGGAGCAGCCGCGTATTTATCATTTTTAATGAAAAGCCTGAATTTCCCCCCACATTTAAAACCTCCAGCTTTTTTGATGATGTGCGACAAGGGGGAGCGCAAGCTTTGAGAAGAAACACTGCCTTTCTTTCAAGTTTTTCCCCTCCATCTCTCTCTCTCTCTGTCTGTCTCTATCTCTCTCTCTCTCTCTCTCTCCCTCTCTGCTTCCTTGACATGTGTCACATTTTGGAATTCTGCTCCCGTGGGATAAATGCCAGATTACATGGTGTAGTATTTTTATCCTCTGTACATTAACTGAAAAAGCTTACAACATCAAAGAGGAGGCAGATCACACGCATCAGCAGAAAATGGAACGGGACCATAATGTGGAGCCTTTGATCTCCCCTCGCTAATAATTATCCCGGCTACATGCAGGCATTCAGAGTCAGATTTGAATTAATAAGTCAATCGGCAAAATGGGCCGCGGATCTGTAAATGTTCGTTTAAAGCTTTTGGTGAAAAGATAAACGTGTGTGTTGACGTTTGCCGCTTCCACTGTGTTTTCTGAGCGGCCTGCCATTGTTTGCCCGCGTGCGATAAATAGATCGCAATTTCGTTCGGAGACACGGATTACAATCGTGTTGACATAAGAACATTAAGAAAAAGGGCTTTCTATTACCTGTAGATTTAATCACAGCCTTGCCGGTGCAGCTATAAGACATGAGAACTGGCCTCGGCCTCTCGCGTTTCAGATGAAACGTGTGTTTTGGTGGTTAATGCAGTTTTAAAAGTCGAGATTTCCATGAAGACATCTGATGACGCCTGGGAGATGTGATTAATTATAGCTTACTATGCTCCGTCTAACCAGAGTGGCAGTGAAGGGATTAAGAGTGGCTGAAATGATGGTGTTCCTGCAGGTTTTGGGAGGGCACAGTGATGGGCAGGTTTGTTTGGGCCTGTTTTCTGCGGTCAGTAAATGGAGTAAAGACACGTCCTGCATGTTTTGTTTAACCTCAGCTCATTAATAACATCGTGACATCTGAAACTGTGTGTTGACGTTGCAGAGACGTGTAATTAACAATGCAGGCTCTGTCCCACAGTGAGAAAAGTGTCCCTCTTGTCTGTTTGTGACTTGCAGGTTTTGATTGATAGACCTACTTCAGCCTGCTTCATCGCGTTGGTTTGGGTTACACCAGGCCTAAAGTTGCATGTGGGCAATGTGATGACATGAGGAGCTTTAGCTCACCTCCATATTCCAATAACTTGCTTTTCGAGCGAGCCTGAGGTCGAGCTGATCTGAGCAGTTGCTTTGGTTTCTATATTCAGAGATATGATCTAATATCCCTACTCAGAAAGATCTGAAACCTGTCGTGTTAAAGGTTGTTTTTTTTGGCTAAGCAGTATAAGCACCCCTGAGCCACCAGTAGCCCTGGAAGTAAGTTTTGTTGTTGCTGTTGTTGTCGTTCTTTCACCTTGGCTGTTTGTGTCAGTCATGAATATTGACAGAAAATACACTAAGTCCAAAAGTGTGTAGACACCTGCTGATCCAGCGTTTCTCTGAAACAAGCGTATTTACTGTCCAGTAACAGCCTCTAATATTCTCGGAAGGCTTTACACTTGCTGTGAGGAGTTGATTGCACAAGATTCCCGAGGGTATCAGATAGTTAGAATGCAGTTCCAAAGCCCAGTGCTTTATATTTTATTTGTACTTATTTGGCTTGTATTGCCAATGTAATAGTTTAATATATAACTTAATATATAACTTTAATATATAAAATTCACTACTGAATGTAGGATGTTGCTTAGAGCACTTAGAAATGGCCCTGATTAACATTTACATTTACATTTACGGCATTTAGCTGACGCCCTTATCCAGAGCGACGTACATTAGTGCTCAAGTAGTCTACGTCTGTTGCTTACACTTGTAAGCTAAACTCAAGATTCATCATCATCTGCTATTCAACCATAGTGCTGCGTGCTCGATTAAGTCATTATGAAACACAGTGTACTTCAAAAGTTCTTAACCCTACCTTAATTTACCCCTGAAAATACACCAAACCCCTTAATCTGAATTAAGTAGTCATTAATGTGTGAACCGAACCCTTAATTTTACCTTAGAAGTGGATTTAAAGCATGAGTGTGAAACCCCTTAATCTGAAACATAAGGGAAGTAATAATTCATAATTCAGGAGGTTTTATTATTTAAGGGGTACATTTTAAAATGTAAGGGGAAAATTCAGTAGTTTTACCCCTTAATCAGACTTAATCTGTGCACTTTTCCCTTCTGTTTGGTCTCGTAGTAAGTGAAATTGTTATATTTTCAGATTCACATTATATATTGACCGATTGTACATATTTATTCACTGTATCCAGCCGCTACACGCTGGCTTGTGTGAGTTTAAAGTACATAAAACATGATGTCCATGGTGATCAGCAGTGCAATACGTGTTCTACACCTAGAGATTTGGTTGAAAAAGACTCAAGTATTCCTTTAAAAAGTGAAGTGACCAAGATAAGATAGCGCTTTGGCCATCCTCTAGTGCTACAGTCTGCCTCATTAGCACCTCCTCCCCTGCTGGAGCCCTCCTCAGCTCGCCTCTGGCTGAAAAGGAGAACATGAGTGCTTGGCCCCCTCTCCCAGACACAGTCAAGCAGAACCAGACTAATGCTATTCGCGCACCGCTGGAAGAATGGGGAATCAATACACTCTCGCTTACAGGCTGGGCTCTGACCTGACCCGCCACTGAATGTGTGTGTACAAGGCTTAAAAGCATGCGGCAAAGTGACTCGACGCCAAAGCGGATTGGAGAAGCGGCTCCTTATTTAATGGACTCACTCTAACCATCTGGAATGTAAAGCCTTGCGAGAATTTGCCCTTTCGCTGTGAAGCTCACTAATACAATGCCTAAGATGTGGTTTTACAGCGCTAACCCACGCCGTCGGCTGAAAACTCCCCACTGTCCAAGCCCAGCTGAGGTGATGGGATGAAATTGTGCTGACTCTATAAATTCCTCCGACTGCATTTCACTTCCTGTGTGTGGTGTACGGAGGGTCATTCAGGGCCGCGTTGGGTTTTGTTTTCTGATCTAGGGAAAGATGGAGAAAACCACCATACATTTTGTGTATTTTTTTCTTTCTTTTTCAGGCAGCAGAATGGAATAAGGCCAAACAGCGTCCAGTTTTCAAATGGCAGAGGTTGCGTTGAAATGTCAGTAAGGCTTCAGCAAGTGGGTGCCGATTCTGACCATGCAGAAGCCTATAAAGAGGATCCCACCCTGATGTGATCTCTATGAGAAATGTCAGGAGGGGGGAGCATATGCCTTCTTCCTTATATTGCCTCCATATTTAGAGCCAATGATTCCGAATGGCTCAGCTCGAGGATTTAAACAAATATCGGCCTGATTGCCTGCCATTCTCATATGTAGAGCCTGGCTTTGAGAGATTTCACATAAATGTGAGGTGGACTTCTATAATGTCAGTTCAGCAGATATTAAAAGCAATGGTAGAGCATATTTCGACCTCATAGTTATACATGTCAGCCAACCTTTGGCTGGCCTTTCTTCTGTCTTCGCTAATGGTGACGCTTTGCATCGACTAGTACAAAAGAAAATTGGTTTGGAAGGTATTAGGGCTGTTTTTGGCTATAAGCTGTGTATGTGAAAAGGATTGGTTTTTGTTTTGTTTTTTTGTCGTTTGTGGCATTGAATGAAATTGGCTGTGAAATCTCTTATAAAGTTCTTTTGAAGACATTGCAGATGACTTGTGCTTGTCCCACTGTAGTTTCTTATTTCATCATGTATTCATTTAATTTAAAAATGCATTATATTTATATATAATTTAGAATGTAATAGTATTATTTTATGCTAATTAAAGTTATGTGCCATAGTGTTGATTAGTTTATTGCATACCAAATAATGTGAATGGGAGCCCACCAGCAGGATGTAATTTGGGGCCCACAAATGGCCATGATAAGTATATTAGCATTCTATATTAGTGAGCATGACTCTAGGACGGCAGTTGAAAAGAATCATACATCCACGCCCAAGAACTATTTAGGAACCTTCGTTTTTAAGACTGTGCACTGGGTGGGGGTACTCAAGGTCCAGTGCTGGGAACCACAAGTCTAGAACTTCACTTATAATGTTATGTAGGGCATATGCTTTACTATTCAGAACTAGCCATTACCTCGTTTGTTCTCCACTGTAGGCAGCAGTTTGAACTCGGCAGAGCTCCAGGCCTGTTACACAAGCAGGACCACACAGCAGTGCTGCATCAACAGTGGCACAAACAGCACAGCGCTCCATGTGGTTGTGGCTGGGCTGCGGCTGGCCCCATCCGCGCTTTGATCATGCTAAACTGCAGTCAAAGCGCTCTCTCTCCCTCGACTGCTCTGGCTGCCAGCCGCTACCGCTTATATAGGCAGTGTATTAGCATAAATTAGACTGCTTGGTTTTTTTTTTTCCCTTCAAACCACAGCATGATGCAGAGAGAGGCTGGGCCGGGATAACGTCGGCAAATAACACGGCCGGTTTATTTAAAGAGTGTGGGCTAACGCTTCAAAGAGAAACGCTAGGCCCGCCTAGCTGCTCGCTAGTAAGCAAAAGCAGCGGGATAGCGCTAGTGGACACAAATCCTAACAAACAGCCACACACAGACCAGGAGTGTGTGATGAGAGAATAGAGAATCAGACATATTCTTTGTGAATTTTGTTTTTTTTTTTGTTGTTTTGGAGTGCCACTTCCTTTTTTTTTGTTTCCTTGTCAGCGTCTCAGCAGTACAATACTGCAGACATACGGTCACTCTTCCTGCTTTCATGATTTCAGTCATGTCCATACAAATAAAAAAAAAATGCCCACATAAAAACTGACAGCGTCCCCCTCGTGCGCCTTATTGCCACCTGCTTGGTGAGCGTGTGCCATGTGAGTTTGTTTACATTTGCACAGGGAACCTCATTACTGCTTTTTTTTGCCTTCCAGTGTGTTCCTCCGAGCGCTAGGCCGAATCTCCGGTCCCTTTTAGCCGCTGGTGTACTGTAAATATATGAGGGACACAGGGATGGGCGCTATCCCGCTGTGATCCGACTGTGATTTTTAGATTGCTATTCTCCAGCTGTGCCGCCCCCATCAAAATTCACTCTTTGTAGTCTGGAAAAAGTGCACGAATACGGCAAATGCAGGCCCCTCGGAGAGAGGACGGAGATGGGCCGGTTGAAAAAGTGAGGCAGGAGAAATGAGAGGGACGGCCAACCTTTCACGTTCCACCATTTACTGTGCATATGTGTTTTCATATGTGTGTGTGTGTGTGTGTGTGTGTGTGAGAGTGCGTGTGTTTTTACTTTTCATATACTTTCAGGACAAATGCAAGTTCTGAAAAATTGTAACACACTGTAACGCTGTGTTCATAAGGCTACATAATCCTTCTATGTGAACATTTTTAAAGGCTTATTCCGAAATGTGTAGGAGAGATTTGGAAACTAGGGATTCGGAGTATTTCAGTTCAGCATTAAAATGTAATGGTGTTACCTTGTTATAAGGCAAATGAAAAATAAATCAGCCCCATCAAAACCAGCAGTAAACAGCTGCCTGCTCTGCAGACAGCAGTGAGCCTTTTGAAGCAACAGTCGATCTCTAGATTCTGCTGTGCTGCTTGCACTTAAACATGAGCGCCAAACTGAAAAGCAAGATGTTCCACATCGCTCGCACCACACAGGCACAGTATGTGAAAAAGGCCTCCTCTTTTTCACGAAGAAATGCTAAATTCCTTTCGTTCTTTTCATGTTTTTCTCCCTGGCGTGGTTCGTTCTGGCGCAGTAATTTCTGTTCTGGGGCAGGAGGCGGGGGGTACAACATGCCCCATATTAACGCTTTCTGGGGTACCTTTCACTAAAGCAGCCTTTGATAACTGACATTTATAGGAATACAGGAATTACCCTTGGTAAATGTTAGTGCAGGTTTATGTCAGGTGCCATAAAGGGCTTATGCAGGTGCCATGTAGTCTCATATTTATTGTTCGTGACACATAATTTAATACATATTATAATTCTTTTTTATTCTTATTTATGGACATTTATACTGTAAGCAGTTTTGGACCATTCCTGTTGGTCCTTTCATAATTTAAACAATATAAGCTGAGGTGAAAAAATAACCATAAAACAAAGAAGGGGGTGTTCTGAGTTTATGATATGACAAGGACAATATTGGTCAGATATACATGTAAGCATACAGGGTTGATCACTATCACAAACTTTCAATCATTAAACTTTTGAAGATTCGGTTTGTTCTGCACTCATTTAACCAATCAAGACACCTTGAAACACATTTTGCCATCTTGATAGCAACATAGGCTACCGTTAATAACTGGTTATCAAAAAACCCAAGCGAGGGAAAGCGTTTTCTAAATGACTCTTGGCTTGGCCTTAGGGTTCTAAACGTCTCTGATCTCTGTAGAACATTTCCATACTGCGAGCTTTAAAAAGGTTCAGATTTACAAAAAAATGTTTCTTCAGAGAAACCCCCACTGACTGTTTCTTTATGGAACCAAGTGGTTCCCCTATGGCATCCTTCTAAATAACCCCACTTTAGCACTCTTATTTTTAAGAGTGTATCAGAAATACATTCCATAGTTCATGTGTGTGTGACCACACTTGAACACAATGGCCCCTCTCAATGGCCCAGCTGAACAACAGAGGGAGTGCACGGCTAACTGGATTGTGGGAGCTTTCATGGCCAACGTTCAATAGTTGACCTTTGGATCTGATCAATATGGGGGTATTTGGCATGTTCACAGGCCGGCGCGAGAAGAGACCGGCTGGTCTCGGGCCAGAGGCTGGGGGGGGGGGCTGGATGGAGGGGGTGTATGGAGGGGAGTGCTGGAGAGAGGATGATTTCACTCAACGCGCCTTTTAGGTGAAATCAATAATGATCTATTCATTGAGTGTCTCCTGCGCTGTGTGGCCTGCCTTCTCCAATAATACCTGACAAAGAGCAGGAGGCGTTTAAACACAGGGCCGAGTCAAGCTGTAATGAAACCAGCTCTCAGAGCTTCTTAACTGTGGCTGTTATTGGCTTAGAGCAGGTAGCCGTGTGCCGGTGCTTACAGCTGACCCTAGCCCCTCCGCCCACCCCAGCCCCCACGGGAGCTCCCTGAGTCGATGCTGGGCTTACTCGCGGCTCTCGGAGGCTAGCGTGGCACTCAGGAGAGAACGAGACACTTAAACTCACACTGACCTCACGCTCCATCTACACCTATTAGCTCAATAACAAATCCATTCTCTTTTGGGCCTTGCAGACCATGCTGATGAGTGGATTAGTTTGCACAGATGGATTTGCATGGATCCTGCGCGTGGCAGGAAAACACTGTACAAACCTCTCAGTCAAATATGCTTTGAATATGCCAGGTCATGCAAATAGAATTGTGTATGTAACACACTTGAGAGTCACGAGCGCCGCCAAAGAAAGAGACGCGAGCTTGTACAGGCTAGTCATTTCGCAAGCATGATGGAAATAAAACACAGCTGTTCCATAAGTGCTTTATTTCAAAGTGTTCTAAAAGTGTTCTAATTCATTCTAATTAGTCAAGATACGCACTTATCTGGTTGTCTTTAGCTCACAGTCACGACACTCCACCTCTGTATTCAATTTGACTCGATGCAGTGTTGAGCTTTCAATACACTTAGACCAGGCAGGTTCCCTCTAACAAGAAGAAATCTGCTTTTGCCTCTTAATATTGCTCTTAAATTCTGGCTTAACAGAGCCCTCTGTACAGGCAGAAGTTGTCTGTGGCTTATGAAGCACTCAGGGGTTTTTCTCTAAGCTCCTTCACTATAAAGTCTCCTTGATCTTGATTTTCTTCAAGTGAGACAGTCTTAAATCCCCCTTCTCCATCTGAAATAGAATGCAAAGCTTCAGCATTTTTTGAAGGTGGGGGGGCGAGGAGGGGGTGGTAGCACAGCTTCTTGCTAATCGGTGAGCTAAGTGCATTAATCTGTCGCAAAATGGTGACTGGTGAATAACGCCACGGCAAACGGGCGTCTGACGAGAGCCCTGCAGATGTACTAATTTAGGTAGTAACATCCTTTTTGCTGAATATCTTTCCATAAGCAGTGTTATCATCACCGATTCGTGGCTAATTCATGCAAATTGTGGATGAAATCATATGAGAGATGATCCGTTACTGTGATTTCCCAAACATGTTTCTTATCACTGTAGTGCACCCTCTTGAGTGGCCTAGATTGAAATAGAATGGAATGCACGAGTATACAGTTTGTCATTTATTTTATTATTAATGAAAATTCACAAGCAAAATAGCTCAGTAAACTATGGTTGCTACGCAACTTTGTCAAAGATTATTTCATATACAGCATTGTGGTTTTTAGTAACTTTTGTAACATTTATTTTGAATTCTGTTGATGCAGATTCACATGTGTATGTGGCTTCAAACAAGGCTCAGACAATCAGATATCACACCTCTTCTTTTTTTTTTTTTTTGCTATAGTCTGCACCACAATTTGTATTTTTATATCATTTGGCCAGTTGGTCTCATAATACAATGTGAACCAAAGTGGACCAAATTACACACATGGATATCAATTGAATTTTCCAAAATTTGGTGTGGATACAAGCACTTTCTGTTGGTTTGTCACTTGGAATTTTGATTTGAGAATTAGATGCCTGGCCTGGGAGTGTCAATAAAGTGTCAAATATTCAAGCATGTTCTAAAAATGTTAAAATGTGCTGCTACAAGAACAGGAAAGCAAGCTGTGTTGTTGAATTCCCTGATTGGGTGTGGTCCATCATAAAGATGTGTTCCCAGTTTGGTGGAATGTTCACATTTGTCAAAACAGACCAAACTAAAGAAAAGGTTTGTATTAAAAAAGAACGTGAATGCTTCCCTGGGTGAGAATTCATAAAATAAGTATGAAAAACCTTATTAGACACTGGCTACATGCCAGTGTGTTTGTACTACAAGGTCATCTTATTTTCTTATTTTTTTCTTACTTTGGAGAAAATAAGTACACTTCTGCACACTTTCTTTTTACAAGCTTCTCCCCAATTTAGTTGCATCTAATTTCATCCACTAGCTAGGACCCCTAATCAAGCAATGCCAGCAACCCTGGGAGGGTGAAGGCTGGAATGTGTGTCCATCGAGAAGTTCAAGCTGCCGCTCAAGCTACGTCAATGGACCATGTAATGTGCATGGAATAGAATGCCTATTGCCAGATATGTCAGCTAACACTGAGAAATGGGGGAGAGGGAGGACCACTCTTACCCACCAGAGAGAGGTAGGGCTAGGTCTCCCAACCATGGATGTCTGCAGTACCACCAAAGAACCAAACTTGTGATCTGATAGACACACTTCTGCACGTCTGAATACATACTGATTGTTTATTTGGTGAATTTAAGACAAATATAAAACTGTGGCCTGTATAAAGGTTTTTCCAAAAAGATACGTTTTCCAGTATCTTAAACTCAGCTAAATAAAAGTAAAATAAAAATGTCCACTTATAGTCTCACAGTGCGAAATTCTTTCTCTGTGTTTAACCGATTCACCAAGTAAAGCAGTGGGCAGCTAGGGCCGAGGTGTGTGTGTGTGAGCGGTATCAAGGGACGATACCTTGCTTTAAGGGGAACTAGCAGTCCTGGGATTCGAACCCATGACCTTCTAATCACAGGGGCAATCCCCTAACCACTTGGCCACCAGCTGCCCCTGGAAATTGTGCACTAGACTTTGTAGAAAGGTGTCATATTTAAGTGCGTTTTCACTAAGAAAATCAACAAAGCTTGTACCCTGACCGGAGGTGTTCAGACCTTCGCATGTGTCTGCATACATCAAAATGAGACATATCACAGACATATCACAGACATATCGCTTCTTCATAGTACAATAAGACTGTACTCTCTGTGTCGTTGAACATGCTGCAATATTAATTCCAGGCTACATTAATCACTCTGAAAAAAGGACCCCCTTGTTCTTTGTTTTTGACCACACAGACTCTCGAAATGAAGTGTCAAAGCCATGTTGTAGATTTCAATAATTCTCCCAGTTCATAAAATCTTCATCATGCCATTTGTGCCAGAGCCTGTCTTGTCCTCAATTAAATAGAATAGTGAGGCACAATTAATGAGCTTTAGCAATTCACTTTTTCATCAGAGGATTCTCTTGTCTCCTGGAACAGGGCTTGGCCATTCATTCAAAGCCCCCCCCCCCACTCCTCCCCCGAGCGCAAGGCTTTCATTATGTCTGCCAGCCCGGCCAGCCGATTCTGAGCCCCCGTCAGTTTAATTGTTGCACTTATATGGCGTTTTTAAATGATTAAGTTGATACAGAGAGTGATAAGGGGCCTAGAAACCTTCTGTCCCACCGGCTCTGTTATTACACACTGTAGCACTGTGTCAGAATAATTAATGCTGGGGCTGAGATAACTGGACTGCATGCACACACACACAGACACTTATTCATCCAAGTGACATGAGATAACACAGTCTTCTGCTTGTGGTTACTGTTGTCATCTGCCATTTAGCTCAACATGGCTGCCCAGACAGGCTGCTAGAAATGAGGTTATTGCCAGTGGATCTTCTTCTGAGAAGGATTAAAAGACTGTAGCATACACACACACACACACACACACACACACTCACACACACCCTCACACACATGTTAATTAGCTAGAACAACTCCATTGCCTTTTTAATGGAAAGTATGAATTAGACTTAATTACACAGGCTAATTACTAGCGGACACGAATTTGACTCCTTCGCCCACTCGGCTCATTGTGGCGAATCATCAAAAGCTGCTCTCTAAAACGCCAAAGATGAATTTAATAAGGAAACAGTCATCTTGCGTTAACGTTTTACTGCCATTTAGCAGAGAGGCAGCCGAGTTGAGCTCGATAAGGGCGGAGTGATGACAGGCCATAATTGCATACATAATTGCGAATAAATAAAAATGCAGCATTGATTTATGAAGCGTGGTGTGTAGGGAGCGGAGAAGTCTTGTCCAGAGTACACATTATCATCACTCTTTACGATCCCACTCAAAACATTCAGCCAACTGGAGGAGGTTCAAATTATGCCTTAATTACGGCCTGTCTTTATGTGTAGCCCATGTTGTTTATTGCCATTCATTGCCCATTGCGCTCGTAGGTCAGGATTGTGTTTCGTAGAGGCTTGTGCTTATGCTCTTTGGCTGTTTCAGATATGCCTTTGCTTTCCTAATCTGGTCTTTCACTTTTATCTGGGGTAATATGAAGGAGAGGAGAGAAAATGTGAGCCTTATATACTTTTGCTGACACGTTGTCAACTATGTGTCTATGCAGTGCAATAGTAGAGTCTCCAAACTCGAAACTCAAGATAGCAATGCAAGATCCAGTTAAATGGTATGCGAACAGAAGTATGAATCCATTAAACATCAATAGGTGACCAGATTCTTTATACTGCTGTATCAACATTTTTATTACCTGACCCATTCCCCAAAGAGACTTGACAAAATATCAGGCTTCGGCCCGACGTTTCGCATGTAGCATTATTCTGAGGTTTTGCTTCAGCTTGTTTTCTAATGAGTGATTCTATGTTTATGTAGTAGATTTGTTTTTATTCAAAGAAATAATGTAACTTTTTTACTATTGTGCCAAAAGTCCAATCTCCCTGGTCTGAGATGCTGAGATTGAGATACTATGGTAGGACCTTAAGCAGGGAGCTCACACTTAAAAGCCCTCCGCTGAATTAAGAATTAAGAAAAGTTTGGACAGAAGAGTCTGCTAAAACTCCTCCACAGCCAAGCGAAAGCTGATCTCCAGTTTAGGGAAGTATGAAGCATTCAGTGTGACAGCAAAAATAAAGCAAAATCAGGAAAGGAGTAAATACTTTTTTCACTGTACTGTAGTGATGATGCATTTTTTAGTACCTGTTTATCCTAGCAGGGCATTTTCCGTTGATTAACTCAAGCAGAGAGCTTATTATGTGCAAGCAAGTTTGGGCCGGGGTTGAGTTTCAAATGTAGCTTTCCTGAGCCTGGTTGGGTCTCCAAGTAGGATCCAAGCTTCATATTTATTCCTGTGTAAAGGTAATTATTGGTTGCCATTCCAGTGATGGGCCAATAATAATATCTGGGCACGCCTAATTTTCAGAACATTCCTTGCTGGCTTTCGTTGTATTGATCTCTGTACCAAGAACAAATGTACAGTTTTCTCTTATGCTTTAAGTTGCAGTGCTCTGTAAGTCGTATGTGCTCCCACTTCGCCCGTGCCCTCTGCTTGCACCGCTATGCCTTCATCATAAATTTTGCTGTGAACATAGGGCAAGGAGTGCATTTTGGCACCACTTAATTGCTTCGTGTTTGTTGTGCTGTTCGGGACAAAGACGATGCGTCTGAAGCGTGGCGGCATTTCTGCTTTGTCACCTTAATTGCAGGGTGAGGAGAAAGCCTTTGGAAATCTGTGGGCATGAGCGCATCTTTGTTGGCTTGTTGCAAAGTTTGGTTTTGGTTTTTTCAGGAATAACCGTGGCAATTACAGCCACACAATACGGTTAGGTCCCAGCAGCGTTCCCTCTGGGTTTGGGTAATACTGCTGGTGGCCCTTTGTGGGGGGGTGGGGGTTGCGGTGTAGGGGTAAATTTAGGTTGGGTGGGGGGAGGGGAGAGTATGCGCACTAGTGCAAGTCTGACCCCAAAATCGAGAGAAAAACCATCTCGGTCCAGCCCATTCAGGTCTTCCTCAACACATTCTTTTCATCTGTACCCAATAAAGACTCGAATATGTATTCAGTTAAGGAAAAATATTCCATTTAGTCTGTGTGTGAAAAGCATTTTCGGCGGACATGCAATTAACCCCGTGGTCAGTTAAGAATTTGGCTGTTGTTCAGCCGGAGGCCGAGGTAAGCAGCAGAAGCGAGGTTTTAGAAGCTTTATAATGATGCCGGTAGCGAAGCGGAGCATCGGCGGAAAAGGTCTCACGATTTGTTTATCGGGCCGTTCGGAATAGAAAAAGAAGGAGTGGGAGGAGGAAGACGAGAGGAAGATGAAGAAAAGCGTGCGTGATGAAAAGCCGATATGAAGGCGCGGTGGCGGTGGGACGCCATTAGACCCTTGGCTGGGCTGATGAGGCGTTCGGCTTATTAAGAGCGCTGCTTTAAAACATGGCTGTCCACCCCGCGGCCCTGTGTGTGGATAATCAGCACTGCCACCGCGGCCGAACTGTGACTTACTGCTCAGAACACACACGGCTGCAGCCCACTAATGAGCCTGGCTACTCTCTCTCTCTTTCTCTCATAATCTCACTATTCTCATTCACACTCATTCCTAAACACGTAAAGTACTCTTTCCCTCTCTCTTTCTCACTCTCTGCCTCCCCTGCTCTGCCCCAAACTCGCAAACCTGCAAAATCCTGTTCAGTCTCGGAGGAGCAATGGAGGGGTGAACATTTCTGACCAATGAGTGGAAAATGCATCGGGCTGAAGGTGGCAGTTCACCAGTTTGTAAATGAATATACAATAAAAATGGTCTGAAAGTTATTATACACTGTTTCACAGTTGTGAGAGAAGGTTTTGGCCTAAAGCATATTCTTTGAAACACATTCATCCAAGAGAAGTACATAATGGGCGTGAAAGGGAAAGTAGTACCCAAATAAAACTTTTTTTTAAATGTTTTGTGGCATTATCAAATTTTCATGTAATGACTCAAAGGATGTGTTGTATACATTTTGTATCAAAATTAAATAAATAAAACAGTCATTTTGTGTCTGTTTGCATCTACATAAAATGCTTTTATTGCCATTGTAAAGAAATCTGAATAAGTAATTTTCGCTACAGTGAACCAGCTCACATCAAACCACTCTGAATGACTATTTACATCCTTCAAAAACAGTGGAAATCCTCTCTAGCCCACACTGCATATACACTCTTTGTCCTCCATATAATCATATTTACCTTCCCTGCAGTACAGGAATGTGGAAGCCTTGTGAAAAGAGTGTGGTTTATTTAGCCAAGTAATTAGAACATATAATAGTGTTTTAAATTGAAACACTATATAACAATTCTGCCTGTAACTGTGTGTGTGTGTGTATGTGTATGTTATAATACACACCTGGACACCCATGTCCATACTTTAGTACTGTTTTCCATGTGTTTGTACGCCCATAATTGAATGCATAACTATCAAAGTAATTGTGTAGTATCAAATGTGAGACAGCACAGATGCACTAAATTGTTCAGTCCTGATTAGGTGGAACTGATGAGTCCAGGTTAAATTTCACCCCAGCTCATTTCATTTCATTTCAGTTCATTTTATGCATTAAAAATAATATTCAGAATAAACCGATGGGTCGTGGATTATAGTCACTACATAAACATGAGATAACGCAGCCCAACACAGCATTATTCTAAGCAATTAAGATCATTGATTACATTCTGAAATCAATTCTGTTGAATCGCCACCTTCAGATCAGTGCACCACAGAGCTCTGGGACGTTGTGGCAGGAGTCTGTGTCTGTGTGCTGGCATGCTAACATCGCTAGCTTTCTGTTCTCTGCTTGCAGGAGATTTTTCAGGGAGCTGTCTGGCGGTGTCCAGGCCTGCTCCAGGCCACTGGCCGTGCCACTGATAACACTGCTGTCTCCGCTGGCTTTATCAGCACAGCCGCCTCTGGAAATGTGTGCTTTGCCTTGACAGTGCAATCGATAGCTAAGCTAGGTCCAGAACTGGACTGCAGGCCCCCAGAGAGCTGAAGGAGGCAGCGGGATACTGTACGTTCTCACTCTCTCTCTCTTTCCTTAAACAAACCCCACCCTTAAACCAACACATGTACTTCTTTACTGTGCTCACAGTTCAAGTCTGTTGTGTTTTTGTTATTTTTAGCAGCTGTTTAGCAGTTAAATATCCCTGAAATGAGGCTGCGGCTCCCTCAGGACCCCAACTCCCCACATGCCCCTGTCCGTTTTTGCAGCCAGTCAGAAGAGGCACACATATTAGGTTTGTTTTGTGTACAATACGTATTTGCTTGTTACTTCACAAATTTTACTATAGTTGGCTTGCTACTCGCCAGTACTATGTGCTTTGGGAGCAAGGAAAAATGTATGTTTTTTTATGGTAGATCCCAAAAAAGAAGAAATATGCAGCAGGCAGATTGTGACAGACATAAGCACGAGGTTGGATTGTAGCTATATGCCTAAAAACAAATCTTTTTCGTGAACTGTGCTCTTCATCTGTGCCCGTTCAGCCCGATCAACCACCAGGAAATCTGCCTGGCATATGGAGCCTCAGAGGCCACATGTTCAATAGTACAGCACTGGGGTTGGGGATCATCTTGAGGTAGCAACCGAAATTAGCAATCAATTATGGCACATTTGCAGAAGGCCTGGGAACCGAGTCAAAGAAACAAGATCATTAAACCCAAGGTGCTTTGTACTTTGCAGATGAAAAGGAATGATAAGCAAAGAACATATCCTTTCAGTCTGAGCTGATGTATATGGAAGCCCACTTATCCTGCACTCGAGGGGCTCCCTGGCAGTATGCAGCCCACTTCTATTAGTGGCATTGTTTTTGAGCGCGGCTTCTCCCGACAATGGAGAAAATAAACCAGGCCACTCCAGATCCTGCCATGCATTTACTTATAACAGCAGAGCAGATGGGTGAGGTGAACCATGCTGGAAAGTACAAGAGGGTCAGGAAAAAACGAGTGTTGTGTGTACTTGAGTGCAAAAATTACATTCTGCCATGTGCTCCCACTTCGCCCATGCCCAGAGAAAATTAAAACTGTGCTTCCTGATCTCCTTGCTCTCTCGTCCTCTTTCTATTTCACTGACTCTTTCATTTCTCTTGCTCTACCTCATCTCTCTCATCTCTTTCCTTTATCCCTTCCTCATCTCTTTATCTCTCTGTCTTTTTCTAGTTCATCTGTCTCTCCTTCATCTATCTGTTTGTTTGTCTGCCTGCCTGCCTGCCTGCCTGTCTGTCTGTCTGTCTGTCTGTCTATCTATCTATCTATCTATCTATCTATCTGTCTATCTATCTATCTGTCTATCTATCTATCTATGTGTCTTATCTATCTATCTTTCTTTTTTTCTTTCCGATCACCCTTTTTCTATCACCGCTCTCTCTTTCTCCTCCTCGCTATTGCTCTTTCCCTTGTGTTTTCCTTAAATTTCTTTTGTATCTCTTTTTTCTGCCTCTCCTTCATCTTCCTCTCTTAGTTAAACCAATTTCATTAAATAGCATAGATGTACACGATGCAATTTATTTAAAAAAACAACTTGTTTTAAAAGGCTCAGAGAAATGTATGTAAAAAAAAAACCACAAGTTCAAAATTTCAGCCTGATAATGTCTGAAAGAAAATGATCATATCACGTCTTTTTTCCCCACCTTGCTATCTCTCTCTCTGTCTTTCTTTCGGTATAGACGTACTCCAGTAGCCTGTGCTATCTCAGTGCGAGTGCCCCGGCCTGATCGCTTCTTTTGTTTGGGAGTCAGCCCGGTGCGCAGGCCTTGCCATCAGAGCAGCCTCTCCACCATCTCCCTCTGAAGAGCACCTTTCTAAGACTGATACACTTGATATGCATAATGAGCAGGGCTGCATGCTTCTTTTAACGCATTTTCATCTGAAGCTTTTTCCACTCCGAGACCCTTTACAGAATGAAATCATTTATGAGGACATGAATATGTTCTATAATGCAGCGAGAGTGGAAAGGATCAAAGGCCCGAGAGGAGCGCCGGGCTAACTCAGTTCAGTCAATGGGAAGGCTAAAGTAATGTCAATATCCGACCCATATTTTCAGATAGATTCAACACCGCTGTTTAGCTTGAGAGCTTTTTTTGGTTCATTTTTGAAAGTGACAGGGACTTCCTGCAGCCACGCTAAAGATGTTTCTCCTGCACAAACGAGGAACCAACTGATGAAAGCAAAAAGCGTGTTCTTTTCGTCTGATTTGCCTCTGTTTCTCCAACACGGACCATGCCGCTTGCTGATAAGACGGTGTGTCACGTCGAGAGTTTGTCATTTACGTGCCGTGTGCAGTTCCTCTTGTACCTGCATATGGTGGTTGACTCTTCTCAAAACCCAAGTCTTGCTAAAGTTCACTTCTAAGAACGTTTAATTTTAGACTTGAGCTGCATGGAAAGCATTAGCATTGCTTTGAATTATGATCTGTGCCATAAAAAAGACACTTAATTAGTGCCTCTTGTAATTGCGGTGCACCGAAAATGCATTGAATGGAAATAAATAATGAATAGCAATGCTATTTAGAAGCATTTTAAGAGAGGTCCTCCCGCGACGTGACAGAAAAACTAATATTTGCCGACATTTTTAGGCCACATTAGCTGCCTGGGTTGCACAATGCTATGGAAATGCACATTACCATATATTATGATTTATAAAGATATGCAAATGGTCTGCCATAATTAAGAGCGAATCCGTAATCTTCTCCAAGTTTCTAGGGATGAGCGTGGCAGTGCTGTCAAGAGGGAATTAGCAAAACACAAGCCCCAAACTTGAACTTTTTTTCCCCCTAATTTCCAGTATAGTCTATTAATGGCATCTGCGTTCTGAATTAATTAGCTGTGCATAAGGGCTCTCATCAACTGTTTGACCCAAATGAAAAACCCAGCTTTTAGGTATTTTATGGATTACAATCAGATACCACCAGGCCCGGTGTCCCACAACCTTCTAGGCCACGTACATTGCGGCACACTATGTTGTAATACTGTGGTGCAGACCTCACCTTTGTGCATCAAAAAGATGGGTGGAACAAGGCCTGCAATATTTCATTATGGACGAGAAACTTACGCCCATACTTTTTTGCCACTATTATTTTGGTTATGGCACTTTTTTATGGCATTTTTGCAGCAAGCGGCGTCCCAAATCGGAGATGTGGATCCAGCTCCCTAATGAACATCACCCAGCCTCAAAACCTCTGAGAGAATGAAAACATGAGATTAACCACAGAGACGAACCAAGAGACAGCAAGTACCACTGGGATGAACTGAGATTCACTCCCTATGAGCATGAAGAAGAACTGAGTGGTACCAAGACTCAAAAACACAACTCTAAAAAAGAACCACTAAGAGAACCAAGTCTTTCCAGATGAGAGTCTCTCTGTGAGCCTGAGGAGGAACCAACTAACAGGAAACATTCTATTGACATTTTCGGTTCTGTAAGGGTTGTACATCCACAAAAGTTGCTAAGAAGAAAGAAGATTTGTTGGCAGAGGTCAACTGGGTTAACATCTACAAAGTCTACATATTGATGTCCATCATTTCGCACTGAAATGGCCAGACATTTAGAGGCATGAACGGCTCTGAGTCACACAGCCAACCTGGCCAAATCACTCACAAGCCTTCAAACCTGTTTGTATTCTGTTATTCTGCTGTCTTCATCTGAACATCCTCTGAGCACAACTCTCACACCTGAGCCCCTTATTCTTTCTCTCTCTCTCTCTCTCTTTCACTCTCTCATCTCCTAACTCCTGGCTTTACTCATGCTCTTCTGTCATCTTCTAAATACAAATATTCCGACACGTCTCCCACAGATGATTCCAGATATGGGAGATGATGCCGTAGCTCTTTAATAATAAAACAGTGCTGCGTAAACACACAGCCACAACATTAAAACCACTGACAGGCATATAGCATTGATTACAGTGGCACCCATCAAGTGGTGGGATACATTATTCATCGAGTGAACAGTCAGTTCCTGAAGTTGACGTGTTAGAAGCAAGGAAATGGACATAAGGATCTAAAGGACCTGGCACCAAGACATTCACAGCAGATCCTTTAAGTCCTGTAAGTTGTGAGGTGGGGCCTTCGTGGATCAGACTGGTACAGCACATCCCACGGATACTCGATCGGATTGAAATCTGTGGAATCTGGTGGCCTAGTCAACACCTTCAACTCTTTGTCGTGTTCCTCAGACCAGTCCTGAATAATGTTTGTAGTGTGGCAGGATGTGTTATGCTGGTGAAAGAGACCACTGCCATTAGGGAATTCCATTGCCTCTGAGGGCTGTTCTTGGTCTGCAGTGATATTTTGGTAGATGGTGTCAAAGTAACATCCATATGAATGCCAGGATCCAAGGTTTACCAGAAAAAAAACATTGCTCAGACTGCCCCTGCCAGCATGCCTTCTTCCCATTCTGGTGGGAAGTGCATTCTAGTGCCATCTCCTCCTCAGTTAAGTCACACACATACACAGTCCTCCATGGTCCAGTTCTGATTGCACATTAAGCTCATTTTTGCACACTAAGCTCCTTTGCACATCCATCGACCTCATACTTTAATTTTTTTCTGCTCCTTTGCACATTTCTTCATTGCAAATGCACAGTTTATATTTATCTGCATCTGCACATCATACTTGTCTTCACTTACATATTTGTATTTTTTAATCTTGTTCTATTTTTATATATTTCTTTATTTGATTTTCTTATTTTTATTTTTGTTTTTATTTTTATTTATTAACTCTTAACCTAACTTGGCATTTGTGTGTGGACAGCAAAGAAAGAATTTCATTGCACAGAGAAATGCTATTTTTCTGTACATATGACAATAAACGCTTTGAATCTTGATCCTCTAATGCCCATCGTAGGTGCTTTCAGCCTATAGGGTCAGCATGGGTCCTCTGACCGGTCTGTAGCAACACAGTCCCACACACAAGCTACTATATGCTGTTCTGAGACCTTCCACTTATAGCCAGCATGAATATCTTCAGCAATTTGTGCTATAGTAGCTCTTCTGTGGATTGGAGCAGACTCTGCACACTCATAAGTGATCCTTAGGCTCCCATGACCCTGTCGCTGGTTGACTGGTTTACCTTTCTTGGACCAGTGTTGGTAAGTAAAGACAGGTCCCACTGTAATGACAGAATTAATGTTATTCACTTCACTTTCATGACGTGTGGGCCAGTAGAACTGGTCCAAAAATACTTGGTATCAAATTTTATCTTAGCATACTTTTAAACCAGTTCTCTTCTTCAAAAAAATTAGCATTTTTTTTTTTTATATTTGCGGTTTTGTCATGACAGTGAAAAAAACTATTGTGTTTCAAAATAATTCAAAACATTGTTCAGAATGTTCAGAATGAAATGCTATAAAACTTTAATTGGTGTTTTGACCAAATGCTTCGAAGGTACAACAACTGAACACTTGACCACAGATTATTTAGCATGTTATTCATGGGCTCAGTGCCGTGGCTACTTTCATCATTAATTAAACCAATAATGCTAATACCAGTCAACCCACTAACCACAGACTCTTCAGAAATGAACATTTAGAGAGACCATGAGAATGAAAGAGCGCAGGAGAGGCGACTGTGGGCACGTGTCCTCCTGAAGGCGTGTATGTGCATCAGCTGAAGGCGCATGGGTGAATGGGAGGCTTACGGCCGACGGACTGGGCTCTGTGAGTTCAGACTGAACTGGCTCCAGCCTGCTCCTCGCGGTTGCCTGTGGTTTGAGGCTCAGCTCTGTAATTGCCTCTCTCAGCTCGGATACTCAGCGTTTCTGGAATGCCTCATCTGTTTATCAGAGTTTCCAACCCCAAGCCTCTGTCCTCCCATCATGTATTTTACCTACGAAACAAAGCCTGCCATGTTAGCTCTGACTGCTTTCGTGGACTTCAGTTAAACACAGCTTACGTATTAACATCTCTGTAGTTACTAAATCTTTAACAGTCACTGTTTAATAAGCAAGTAATTAATTATAAAAAATCCAATCAGCAGTAATAACAATAAACAAAATCCCTTCATCTCTTTACATATTCTCGATTAGTTCCGTAGTAGTTACTAAATAATTCATAGAAGCTACTAATTAATTAAGATCTCCAAACTACACATCAGTAACAGGATACACTCTACATTGTACATAATAAGTAAAGTAAATATAATGACAGTACTAATAATGTTATTATGAATCAATAATAAATATTATCAATAATAAATAATTATAGTAGTATGTTAGCACTAAGCTAACAATGATTCTCATTAATTATTTTTATTTGACAGTTTAGGAATAAACACATCTGAAGTCTGTTAAATATATTTATAAGATATATGATATGTTTAAAACTAGTGACATACAGCTTTAATATATATTGTATCTCATAATTGTCCATTTCCAACATCTAACCCACATGCAATGACTGGCTACTGCTCTTATTCACAGTCATCTCTATATCTGGAATGTCTAGAAGGCCCATAGTGATGTTTTTTTCTTACAAAATTGGCCACAGCCATTAAAAATCTAAAGATTTGGCCGAATCCACTCTCACTTCCTGTCTTGGCAGTTAATCAATTGTGTAAGGCCTTTAGTCTGGCTTCTGAAGGCCTAACCAATCGGAGAGCTTGCTTGGCTGTTTCTACCCAGATACCACAGAGAAAAAATCCTGATAGGACCCTTTTCCTTTGGCTGTAGAGTAGTACTACTAGACTTTAAATACAAGTAAGCATCATGATTCTGTTATTATGAGGCCCGAGTTCTCCACTAGTAGCTGATTTTTATGTAATTAGTAATTAATAACTAATATAAACAAATTTTCTCACATAACATATTGGTATCATATTAGTTGCTGAATAATAAGTGTTATTAAGCCGGTGCCCAAACTAAAAGTAATGTCCAAGGGCCACTGACACTGTAGTTTAGCCTTAAACCATATCTAAGAGAAGGACTGTTTAATTTATAACATTTTAATATTAATTGAAAAGGTTGGCTGCTCTTACAAGTGTTGTTTCTACTTTATGTACTCTGTCCTGTGAAGAACTTGCACCACATGGCCTAAACTGGCCTTTTTCTGGGGTAGACTCGGGACAAATTCATTTGAAAGTTTTTAGAAAGCAATTTAATTATAGCTTCAGCTTAATCAAGGTATGTAAAAGAGCAGCAGAGTAAATGAGGGGGATATTTTAGCTTTTCTCATTTACTCCACATGGGGGGGGGTGGAGGTGGAGGGGAGAAAGTGAAATGAAATGGAACATTTTTAATTATGATAGTTTTGATCTCAGCAAACATGCATCTCCTGGAATTAGAGGGAGCAATTAAAATGTAATTTATGTTCTCTTCAGCACACTGCGAGTGTTAATTTAAGGCTCGGCTTCCGTGGGCTGTTTGCAGCTACACGACTTTATGGGAACTAATTAGCAGTGGTTAGCCAAGACTGCTAGCTATCCAAACAGGCAACACACTGCTGGCCAATAAAACATGTTCAGATGTGTTGAAGTCTGGCTCTTAATGTGTGTGTCTAACCAATCAATTTACTGAGGTCTCTCTCTCGCTCTGTCTGTCTGTCTCTCTCTCTCTCTCTCTCTCTCTCTGTATCTCTCTATCTCACTCTCTCTCTCTGTCTCTCTCTCTCTGTCTCTCTGTCTCTTTCTCTCTGTCTCTCTCTCTCTCTGTCTCTTTCTCTCTCTCTTTCTCTCTCTCTCTCTCTCTCTGTCTTTCTCACTCTCTATGTCTCTCTCTCCGTCTCTGTCTCTCTCTGTCTCTTTCTCTCTCTCTCTTTCAACTTTCACTTTCTCTCAACTGTCTCTATCCATCTTTTCCTCTGGCAATTTCTCTCTCCTTTCTTTCTTTCTTTCTTTCTTTCTTTCTTTATTTCCTTCTTTCTTTCTCTTTCCACTTACTTTCTGACCCTGTTTGTCTTTTTTTCCCTTTTCTTTTTGTTTTTGTTTTTCCTTCATTCATTCTTTCTTTCTTTCTCTTTCCATTTACTTTCCCTGTCTGTTTATCTCATTTTTCTTTATTTCTTTCTGTCTTTCTTTCTTTTATTTTCTTTCTTTCTTTCTCCCTGTGTGTGTGTGTGTGTGTGTGTGTATGTGGTGTGTGTGTGTATGTGTGTGTGTGTGTGTGTGTGTGTGTGTGTGTGTGTGTGTGTGTGTGTGTGTGTGTGTGTGTG
>JBBPCY010000001.1:10806276-10820757 GCA_037974405.1 Brachyalestes nurse
ACAAGCAAGTTAGATGCATTAGGTATTGTATGTGTGGTGGCAATAAATCAACAATGCAGTGAAATATGTACTTTTAAAACTTAAATATATTTTTGGAAACAATTACTTCAGTACTTTTACACCAGTGAAATTTAACTGTATGACTTTCACTTGTATTGGAGTAACATTTGACTAGTGGTATTTGTACTTTCAGTTTAGTAATGAAGTTAGGTACTTTGTCTGCCTCTGGTCATAGATCCAGTATAGAAAGACCCTAGAAACATTCACCTGCACTTCAACAGGAACTGCTGAAGTGAACACAGCTTCTCTTCAATACATGAAAATGTGTAATTGCACCCTCTAGTGGCTCACTGCTCCACTACAGCACATATTATTCTTCCTTAGAAGGTTCAGTTCTGGCTGTTGTGCATCAAATGTGCTGCAGTGGAGCAGTCAGCCACTAGAGGGCCTGACACATTTTCAGTGATTAAGATAAACAGAAAATTATTTCTTCACTATAAGATTAATCACCACCAGGAGTAAAATCACACACACCTACTCATTTAGCATCTTACCAATTTTGTTAAGATATCGTATTGTATGATAAATGTATAATCTACTATTTTAAATTAACAAAATGGCAAATAACTGAATGTACTAATTTGACTAAGAATCCTTTCTTTTACTTTTTGTTGTTTGCTTAATTAATGGTTGAAACGAATTATACTATTATTATACAGCTTGGTGCCAAAAAACCAATATATAATATATTTGGTGATCATTTTGCATCACTTTTGTCACTTGATACAGTAGTACATAATAACAAAAATTGCACGTGCCTTTACTGAAATAATGGTAAAGACAGAGTCTTAAAGACATTGTGTTACAGTGTGTTATGTAGTAATGGTGAAGACAGAGCCTAGTTAGTGTCATAGTGAGTAATAGTAATGTAGTAAGGGTGAAGACAGCTTTTATGACTACAGCCAATATGAGCCGCATCTGGTGCCACAGATGCCACAAGGACTCGGACACAGTAAGTGAGAGAAAGAAGGAGAAATACAAGGGATAAGGAGCAGAGAATGAAAAGAAGAACAGAGGCTACAAGAAGGGGAGCAAGAGAAAAAATAATAAAACTTAAGAAGAACAATAGTGTGCTTGCTCTGCCAACACCCCCACCCCCAACCCCTGTCGGCTTCCCCCCGAGACCATGGTATAGTTCGCACACTGGTTCCAGGGGCGCAACAAGCATTTTTAAAGCGGGGTGACGAATCAGCTTGGGACCAGGGCTTGGGGCCAGGGCTTGGGGGCGGGCACCAATGAGGCCGCTTCAGAACAATAACACAAGGGGTGCTGAGTTCGAAGAGAACGGTAAATGGAGTGGCATGTTCAGGTTTAATATGTGCAAAACAAAACGTTTTAGACCCTAAAACAGGAGTATGAGTTATAGATCACTACACCATCTTTGCTTCAGTGGGGGACGGATCGAGGTCTGAGGGGGACACATCCCGTCCCAGTCTCCGTCCCCCGTCTACGCCCATGCTCTGTTCTGTCTGATTACAAGAAGTGAAACATTTTGCGCGTTTCTCCTCTGCTGATCTTGCGGTAATTTTCGCGAATTTGTATGAAGGAAAATCACTTCATTCCGGGTTAAAAATGCATTGTAACGCGAGTTACTGACATTTGTACCAAGTAAAATAATAAAATATTATAATAGTAAAATATTAAAATAGTAAAATAGTAAAATATTTCCCATTTTTTTCTGTAATGCCTTACATTGCCGCGTTACAGCAATGCAATGCATTACAGTAATTCGTTACTTTTGTAACGCGTTACTCCCAACACTGGAAAGGATGATAGAAGAAACACATGCAATGAAGTAAAACATTATGCCGACTGAAGCCTTGATTATTCTCACACTTCAACACTGTACACCAAACTATAATTCTAAACATCAATGTGGTATAACGTACATTGTTATAGAGTGGTGTGCAGTTCATCACATGTGGTGAAAGCATATAATAATTATTTGAAATTATTTTTTTCCTCTTTCTCTTTGGTATTTGTGGTATCTCTCTACGAATGTGTGCTGGAAGCTTATTCTGACTGAGCAATTTGAGCATAAGAACCTCCTGCCTGTATAAATCTATTATATAAGCATACTGTCAGAGCAGAAAACTGTAAGAGCAACTGTTAACTACAGAATTATTTTCTGATGAGCACAGATCAATAGATATGAATATACATTTACCCTACAGTAGTTTATTCTGACAAAAAATCAAATGTTGCTGCGTGGAAACATGACAGCAACAAACTTTTTTAAATTGTACAAAATCATTTACTTCAGATGCTAAAAAAGACTGGAACAAAATGTGTGTATGTGTGTGATTGTACTGCTGGGGGTGATTAATCTTATAGTGAATAAATTCTTTTCTGTTGAGGAAAATGTACCCATAGCTCCCTCCACTGCAGCACCTTTGATGCACTACAGCCAGAAAAATTAACCTTCAGAGGAAGTGCTGCAGTGCAGCAGTGAACCACTAGAGTGTGTAATGACACTTTATCTGGACTTAAGATCAACACAATCACACACACCTTCTCAGTCATTTAAAGCCACACCCACACTGTTACTTAGTAGATCCTCATGATTAATGTGTATGTAACAGTAGACCCATTCGTGATGGTGCTTTTAGTTGATGCTCATTCAGTTTTCTGCTCTCACATTATGCTTCCATCATACATTTATACAGGCAGGACGTTCTTGTGATCAAATTACTCAATCAGAATAAGCTACCAGCACATTCAACTTCAATCTGGAACACATTATAGTTTGAGTTTTGAGTACAACAGTGTGTTTATCAATTGGAAAAGAATTCAGTTCCCGAAAGAGCCTCTTGCATGGCTACCACTTTAATTTTAATTACTTTCCACGTTCTCACCTACACTGTAGAAGTGTTTTATCTTCAGTGTCCAGACCCCTTTCATGTTTACACGTCTTTAATAATAAATTGTGAGTGGTGACTTATTTTTGGGGACAGTTTTAGCATTACACATTATATAAATGATTTGATCTTATCACCAACACAACTTTGGGGGTGAGACGGCGTAATTTGTTACTGCATCTGTAAAAAAAAAAAAATGAAAGTGTCCAAGAACTCCCCTCCCCCTCTGTCCAAGAGCTGACTGACCGGTAAGTACAAAAAACATTCCCGGAAAGGTCTGGGTTTCATTTATGGAGATGATGGAGCACAGAAATAACTTTATATACCCATTGAAGAATTTGCCTTTTCTTTTCTGGGCATGGCTGAACTTTATTTTTGGGCAGAGTAGGTTCAGTTCTGGCTATTGTCAATGTTATCAGCTCCACTGACCCTACTTTGTACATTTCTTTATTTTTCATTTTTATTTATTAACTCTTAACCTAACTCGGCATTTGTGTGTGGACAGCAAAGAAAGAATTTTATTGTACAGGGAAATGCTATTTTTTTCTGTACATACAATAAACGCTTTGAATCTTGAATTAGTGGTCGGGCCCCAGATGACTAGCTGTGAGGAGATTATTTGGGTGGTGTATACTTCTCTACACCGCAGTGATGCTTCCATGGTAGCGCAGTGTTTGTGATTTGTAATTAATTCATCAATACTAGTGTAACCAGGGACTGGAGGATCGCAGGATGAGTGGGCTTCAGGAACTGGGAGCTCTAATGTGGCACCCTGCAAGTATCCCATTACTATGAATGGGTCTTCTTTTACATACAAATCATCATGTTGAAGGTCTACTCCATAACAGTGTGTGTGTGTGTGTGTGTGTGTGTGATGTTGGAGATCTGAAGTCATGAAAATGTGTTCTGTTGCTCATTCTAATGGCTTATTGCTCAAATGCAGTACATATATGATAATCTCTCTGAAGGTTCATTTCTGGCTGTGCATCTGACACATGTTCTTGGCTTAAAACCTAAAGAAAATAATTTTCTGTTGCACACACCCTTACACTACCTGGTGTCTTTCCCTGTCCTTATTATGCATTATGTTAGTTCAGTGGTTCTCTTTAGTGTCAAGTTTATCTTTTTTTTTTGCTGTAGATACTTAGTTCTTAGTTAAATAAAGTCCTTAAACTGAGTGTCACACACAACTCATCTACTAAACTCAAAGCACCTGCACAGGTTTGGGGTATTATCATGAGGAAAATGAAACACATACACACTGTTATGTGTTATCTGTGTTACTGACAGGCCAGGGAAAAAAAGAGGAAAATGAGGTCCACCAGACCCAAAAACAAAGAAGAACAACTGAGAAATTAATGGTGATGTCTTCACAGTATTCTAATTTTTTAAAATCCTGTTTCCATAGGTTTTATGAGCTGGAAGCCCAAATTACGTAGAAATGAACAACTAAGTACTTGAAATCGTTTAAGTTGTGGGCCCTGAATTTATGATCTATGAAAGTGTAACGTTTTGAATGGAATTAGGGAAGTAAATTAACTTTTCCATGGTATTCTAATTTTTTGGAAAGGGTCAGTATTTGTATTTGAAGGCTTAGGTTACTTTCATAAAGACAGCCGCGATCATCACCACTGGTTTTGTGATGTTACTTGGTGTGAGATCAGGAGGACCCTGCTAGTGACTGTTTCTACATGTCTAGCTGGTGGCCTATTTGGGAGAAAGTCCAGGGCCGTTTTTTAGTCCGAGTCCGCCCCTGCTGAATAGGCTTCTCAGGCCTATTTGTTTACCAGTTCTAATGGCAGCTAGCCAAGTAAGCAGACTAATCACTAAGTCTACTGTGACTTGAAAGTGACTTTAATCCATTTAACACATTTAATCTATTTAATCCATTCACCAAGTGAAACAGTTGGCAGCCGGCAATGCAGGGCCTGGGAGCAGTATGTGGGAGGATCAGTGTTCAGAGTGAATTATTCTGTTGTGCAGGTTGGCATATGGCTGTTGTTTTTGTACTTGAAGTGTGGGGCCGGAACCATTATTGCTTTTTAAAATAATTCATTTCGTCCCACGCCCCACACCCCAACGGATGACAGCCGAGACGTAGAGATCTGCTAGTGGCTGTTTGTACGTGTCCAGCTGGTGGGCCTATTTGGGAGAAAGTCCAGGACTGTTTTTCAGTCCCAGTGCACCCCTGGGACAGTGTCTTGCTCAAGGGTACTTCTGTTGTGCCACTGGCAGTCCTGGGATCCAACCTACAACCTTCTGATTGCAGGGGTGACCCCAACCACTAGGCCATCAGCTGCCCCAAATGTTGACCGATAGACTACATGGGTGTGGCCCATTTAGTGCTTCCCGGCACTTAAATTTATTATCTTCTATGGTTTTTTCTGCTTTTGTGCATCTTGTGCTTTTATTTTCTACATGTAGGGGTGACTGGGTATGGTTGTAACACTATTTTTGAGCTAGAGTTTTTAAACTTTTATACAAAGTACCCACATTTGTTTGCTACAAACTGCACTAAATCAAACCTCTGCAAGAATATCACAGACCTCATGAGTTCATGACAAATACATGGTGTTCCTTTGTTACAACCTACCCCACACCGGACATGCTGGGTGAGTTGTAACAATTAGACAAAAGAAGCAAAAACATTGGCCACACCATACTATATGCTTCAAAAAAAGGTTTTATTGAAATAAAAGAAAAAGACCACAGAACAATGTCTTTCTCTCTGTGACTGACCATAACTCAAATCCACTTTAAGTTTGGTGCTGTGTGTGAGCTTGTGTGTGTGGGTGTAAATTATTCTGCTAGAACAAACTTCCTTAATGGTATGTATGCTTAAGCCACACTTCATACTACAATGAATCTGTGTAAAAAAAACCCAACCCTGGTCTCTGAGCTTCGGCAGTGATTTGCAGTATCTGCTCAATGTTACATGGCAGATCCCATGTGCCTTCGCAACTGATCTGACTGACTTGCCCTTTTTGTGACCTCATCAGATGCTGGCAAGCACACCTCTTTCAGTCTTTCTTTTTCACTTTCTAGGCATTCTGTAAATTATTAAAATCAAGAAAGTGTCCTTAGTTGTATGTAAGGGGATGGTTGTAACACTTTTTAAAGATATGTTAGAACCCACCCCACTCCTCCATTGTTTAGCTAGCTGTAGTAGGAGAGTGGTTTGAAATTATCAGGGGAAAATGCATCATGTTTTACCTTAGAAACTACAATTTAATCAAATATAAGTTATATGATTTTATCTTCAATAGTATAAATACTAAACAAAATATAGTCTTGGCCAAAAAATGTACTTTCTTACCTCAAAATCTGTTTTTTAATAATAGAATCTGCATGTACCTGTTCCCAGCCTTGGCATCCACCATGTGGGTTTAGGGAGGAAGTGGGTAAACACTGAAATGATCAAATAACACTTATCCTATCCCTGATTGGTGGAATTGGTGGTGTTAAAACTCTCCCTAAGTTACAACCATACCTGGTCTCCCCTACTACACGAACTCAAAAACTTTACTTTCTAATTTCCTTCACTTTCTATAGCATTTTTGCATCATTAAATTACTTTTGTCACTTGATGCAGTTGTACAGGAGAATTTTATCATACTGGAAGGTTAACCTTACTACTTATTATCTTACATTAAGATACACGATGCACAAAAAGAAAGCTAATTTGTAACATGTCATCTATAAAATGTATCTTGCAGATAGAAATGAAGCAGAACAGATATGCAGCCAATATAGATACACTATCTGAGTAATTAAGACAAATGACTCTATTAAGATTAATGTATAGTCATAATGGGAGTTTAGAAAGAATCTATAAACACACATCTGCACACCTGCACATCAGAGCAGTCAGCAACTAGAGACAGTACTGGGCTTAATATCAACAGATAAGTGAGTAATAAAATTAATGCTGTGTAAAATGTATTTTAAAGTGAATATTTACTTTAATTTGTCACCAAAAAAATACAGTAAAAGGTTTAAAAAAGTGACACTCTCAGATGTCATGTAATGAATGATTTAAATTGTGTGATGCACATTGTGTGATGTAGTAAAGATGAGTTCTATGAGCACTACTGCTCCAGAAATTCTGTGTTGAAGCACCAAAGACGATGACAACCAAAATGAGTCACCTCTAGCGCCACAGAGGCCACAAGGACTCGGACACAGGAAGAGAGAGAAAGAAGGAGAAAGACATGAATGAATTATTAGCGACTAAGATGAAGAATAGAGGGAAGAAGAAGGGGAGCAAGGGAAAATAGAAGGCATAATGAAATAAAAAGAGAAAGGATAACGGAAGAAACACATGCAATGGAGGAAAAAATGTGTGACCAACACCGCAGCAACCAAGGCATTGATTCTTCTGGCAGTTTAACACTGTCTACCACACTGTAACAGTAGACCACTCTATAACACTAAAAAGCACATTATAACACTGAAAGCTCCACTGAAGTCTTTGTGAGCAGGATATCAACATATTTAAATAAAAAACAACATAGAAAAGTAGATCATAGGTTAACTTAGAATTTACTGACTTTTCAATAGCTGTAGGCCATTGGCCTAAGAATAAATGGTTACACTGGGCTTTCTGTTTTGCAAAAGTCCAACCATTTCTGATGCCTGAGGAATCACTGTGATTTTTTGGAGACCGACCCGACCTATAGGTAGGTCATTTATGGAGTGCAGACTTATTAGAACCAATAGAGCCAACGAACGAACCAATGGATGAACGAAACAACCAACCACCGAAACCAACAAACTAACCAACCAACCAATGAACTAACCAACCAACAAACGAACCAACCAACCAACCATACTACACGTTCTTTCTTCCATAAAATGTGCTTGTGGAGATGCCAGGCATTTTTAAAAGACAGGAAAAGGGGAGTTGGCAAGGTCACACCCCAACACATGTGATATTATTTTAAAGCTACCGTTGTCCTCTCTAAGACACATCAGGCAAAGTGGCATGTATAGTATGAGAGATGTAAGCAAAAACTAAATGTCTACTACAGTGTGCAAAAATGAATTACTGGGTCTCAGAAGGATACTGAAGAAATGTTATACTGGTGATTAATGGAATGGTAAATAATTTTTTTCTGTTAATATTAAGTGGCTGACTGCTGCAGTGCAGAACATTAGCTGCACTTCAGCCAGAACTGAACCTTCAAGAACGGACCTTCAGAGGGAGCGTCAGATGTGCTGCAGTGGAGCAGTCAGTCACTAGAGGGTGTAATGACACATTTTTATATATGGAAGAGAAGCAGTGTTACCTTCAGAAGTTCCTGTTGAAGTAGAGGTAAGTGTTTCTAGAGACTTTCTATACTGGCGCTATGACTATACATTAATGAAATCTCAACTGCCTAGAGACATGATCACCAAACACTGTTAAAATAAAGCATATAATTATGTGTTTGCGCCTTTTTGGGAACAAAGCTGTATAATAATAGTATAATTAGTTAAGTAAACAATTGAAATATAGATTTTGTTTCAGTTATTTGTAATACATGTTATTAGCCATTTGGTTTAAAATTTACAAGTGTAAATTGTATCTTTCCGTCATCATTACCCCAGAGAAATCAAGTCACAATAAATTCATATGTTCTAATATATATCTATCTCTTTGGGAAGATGCACAAAGAAAAATAACCGTAGAAGCAAATAAAAGTGCCAAGAAAAAACAAAAGGATGCCTGTTCCAAATGGATCCATAAGAATTATAGAAATGTTGTGTACAGTTTTGAAGATGAAGGAAAAATGTGAAAGGAAAGGTGAAAGAAGACTTGCAAATCCATTCAGGACATATAAAGCATGTTAGATTAAATGATGTAATATGTACAAAATGAAAACATTCTATTTACTTTCCCTTCCAGGTGCAGTGAGAGTTTTACCACAGGTGGGAACATTTTGAATGTGCAAACTATGATGAGAGCCATTCAAAATATACATGTGAAATTCTTATAAATACCTTTTTTTCCTTTTCTCTTTGAATTCTGTGGGATTCTGTGCTGATTCGCTGGCTCACATCTTCAATAAATCCCTGGAGCTGTGTGAAGTACCCTCCTGCTTCAAACACTCCACCATTATCCCAGTCCCCAAGAAACCCACAATCACAGGACTGAATGACAACAGACCTGTTGCTTTGACTGCATTTCTTTGTATTTTCTGTATATAAGGTGGTTATGACACGAAGCCCAAGGCACAGTGTGTAGACTGTAGATTAACACTTCCAAACGAGGTGGTAAAACCCTCGAAACTAAAACGACATCTCGAAACAAAACTCGCTGGAAAACCATTGGAGTACTTTCAGGGAAAACATGATGGACTACAACTGCAGAACCAAGACCAATGCTAGGAACTGACTTAATGCATCCTTGGAGGCCACTCTAAGAGTCTCATCCATTTCACCAAGACTGGATCTACTGGTGTCTCAAAAGCAAGCTTGAGCATCACACTGACAAGTAAGAAAGAGCTATTATTTTAGGAATATAGATCACAGTTACAGAATTCTGCGTTAAAACTCACTGGCGTTAATACTAAAGCTACATTTTTGTTTCCCACACAGGAAAGGAAATAAACACTGATGGCTGGTGGAGGCTGATTTAATAATTTTGAGAATGTTCTTGATAACTTGGAGTAATAGTTAAAAGTCATATGTTATAAGTTATATATAAAAGTTATATAAAAGTTGTATAACTTTCTAGGTTTAGATTTAGGTTTAGTTAAAACAAAACTTTTTTTAGCTACAGTAGCCTGTGTATTGGTATCTTTGAAATGTAAATGTTGTTTTTGTACCAAAGAAATTAAACTTTTTAAAACATAAAAATTAGCAATAGGTTATTTAATATCATCTAATGTGGCCAAGTGGGCTTTGGCAACATGCTGTGATAGATAGGCGGGCCTTAATGTTGAAAAAGTTGAGAACCACTGATATTTGACAAACATATATAAATGATCTACATATCTTAATATTTAGCTTTATAAATATTTATATGTAAATATAAATCTATATTGCAGATTTATATTATACAATTCATAAATGATATATTATTGTATATTATATTGTATATTATATTGTTTAGTATATTGTTCTTTGTGTTGTTACATATTGTACATATGTGTCATTACACATTGTAAATACATATTGTATTTTGAATGTGCAAAATAATACAAAAGGAATAAAAAATGCACATGTGAAAAAGTGATGAAAGCAAACTAAAAATATCTTGCATATATCAGGAGAGATTAAAATCTGTAGCCAGTTCTGATACACTCTCTGAGTAATTAAGATATATATTTAAGTAATGCATAGTCATAGTGGAAGTATAGAAAGACCCTAGAAACACTTATCTGCTATTCAGCAGGAACTTCTGAGGGAAACACGGCTTCTCTTCCATACATGAACATGTGTCATTACACCATCTAGTTAAGGTGGCCCCTAGAGACAAAACACGAACAAAAGAAAAAGCATGAACAAAATGAAAATGCGCTGCAAGTCAAAAAATGCAAACAATTTGCAGTGTGAGTCCCTGGCAGTCCAGTGGCCACGGCTAAAGCAATCTGTGCTTGAAGAGTAAAACCTCAGGACCGTAAAAGAAGACCCAGATGTGATGCAAGAGGCAGAAATGAAAAACAGCATCTGAATGTCCTGCAAGGAACATGTTGCTACCAGCTTCTTACACGGTCTTAACAGATGCCTACCACATCCTTGGCACGGGTAGCTTGTGAGAGAAGTTTCTCTGTACTCAAGTAAATCAAGAATCTATTAGGGAGCACACATTCACAGGAACACCTGCAGGCATTCATGCTTATGGCTACAGGTACTTGGACAGTGACAATATCATAGACAGAGTTGCAGTGAACAGTGACCTATTGAAGGGGCTTCTACTCTCCCAACATTAAATTGGCCACCTTAATCCTTATTTGAGTATTCATAAACAGTATCTACAACACTCTGTTTCTAATCCCCAGTTACAGTGAGTACTTTAATGAGAGCATTTCTAACTGAGAGTATTCCTGTGATCTGTGTAATGCTCAGACATTTTTGTGTCCTTTCAGGTTTCTGTAGTCTGTAGATTATGGTTTAGATTTCATTATCTGTGTTCTGTTGTGGATGTTGGTATACTGCTGTTATTTGTAAGTATTTGTATTTGAAGACTTAGGTTATTTTAATAAACACAGTCATATTCATCATCATTGGTTTTAAGATGTTACTTGGTGTGAATGTTATGTAGTATATTATTGTGAGATAGGGAGATATCAGGTGTCTGTACATTTCCAGCTGGTGGGCCTATTTGGGAGAAAGTCCAGGACTGCTTTTTTAGTCCCAGTCCGCCCCTGCTCCAGTATAAACATTAATTTCAAATACCAGCTGAATCATGGTGAGGTTTTTATGCCAGACATAAAAGCAATTACTACAGTGAAAATATAAAACACAATAAAAAACTGACATTAGTGTCCATTAGTGGCCAATAAATAAATAAATGTTTAGGCAGGAGCTTTTTTACAATAGCAAGATAGGGAACAATCAGATTTATGTAATCTGATGAAAAATAGCATGCTGGCATATTTATCAAAATTAGAAGTAAAAACATGCTTTTTACAAAAGACACAACAGTTTTTATCACATTACCCTGTTTTTACCATAGTAGCATTTGTGGTTACATTAAAATGACATTCTTTTTCTTTTATTGTGTAGCTCCCACCTTACCCATACATGGTTTCCTGAATCCATATTGAAAATGCAAGCTCCGCCCCAAAGCAGTCCATGTAAAGAACGAATCCCTCTATGCTCCGCCCACAAATGCATTCTTTTTACACCTGCTGCAAAACTGGACACATTTTACTGAGCATTGAAAAAGACAGATTCAAACTAAAGAGAAACTGCAGCATTTGGACTGTTATTTATTTGTGTTTGGAAAATGTTTGTAATATTCGTTTAGTTGGAATATACTTCTTTCTGTGCATTTTTATTATCTTAGTGTAGCCTTTCTAAAGTTCTCTTTCATTTGTTTTATATGATTTGATAACTTTATTGCACAGCCTTATGGGCCAACTCATTTTACTACATGCTGTACTTGTATAACCATGTACATGACAAATGAAAAAACATAAATCTATACAATTATATAATGGGCGTTTCTCTTTGCCACAGGTGCAGAGAACCAGTCCTGAAAGTTCCAGATGCACAATAAGGGTTGGACTGTCCCACTGAGATAGTAGGAGTCAGTAGGTAAAGGGACAGAGAGGTCACAGGGTGTTTGGCTTTACCGTCATCCCATTAAAGTACTGAATGGTCGTGACTAGCCTGGTCCGTATCCTCATGCATAGATGAAAATCTCCACAGATACGAAAGAAAAAAGCAGAGGACTCCAGCACTGTAGGGGGCAGCGTTAAAACCTCTTCCAGGGCCCCCTCAACTTCCAGAACATCTGGTGGCCTTGTGGTTAGGGAGTTGCCCCTGAGATCAATAGGTTGTTGGTTCAAAGCCCAGGGTACCCCTGAGCAAGGTACCGTCCCCTGTGTTCCTGGCGGCCTGCTGCTTCACTTGGTGAATGGGTTAAATACAGAGAAGAATTTCATACTGTTCACACTGTGTGCTGTGGTGTGTTCACATATGACAAATGGACACTTGAAAAACACGACTCACCAACCTCATAACAGTAGCTATAAGAACCCATTTGGGCAGAACTTGGATAGGTCAACTAGCATTACCCTGATGAGTCACTGGGAGGGATATTACTTATAAAATATGTGTATGGGCACTTTTCCACCGGCATACAGGAATCGTGCTGTAGCTAAACTGTACTGTGGTGTCACGGAACTTGCAGCACACTTTGATTTTCCAGTCTGGTAACAGTGTTTCTGATAAACAGTTTGTGGCTGGTCATCATCCTAAACCACATCAATGGAGTCGAACCAGCGGAAGGTTTTTGTCAGAGCTGCTTTTGCTTTTACTGTGGGCCTTAGTTTTGTTTTAGTCTTGTTTGAACTATTAACAATTTTTCTCAGCATTGTTTTGCCGTGTGATGAAAACCTAACCCAGATAACTTGTTAGTGATGTCCTGGTATATCTTTGTGTTTCTCACAGTGTTAAAGCATCATAGAAAACTCCCACAGAAATGAATCTTCAGCCCAAACAGCTTGTACTTCATCGACTTACCAGTTGTGGCCAAAGTTTGTATCTTCTTTTTTGCACAGAAAAAACAACAATGGCCTCACTCCAAGTCCATCTGTTGTCATGATGACATTTTGACCAATCAGAGAGCAGTGACGCAGTCAGCTGAGCTGCGGCCCGCATTTAGCCCTGCCTTCGCGAACGGGTCACTTTATTTGTAATGGAAATTTTTTTTTTTTTGCAGTACAGCACGGTTACTTGTGGCAGTGAAAAAGCGCCATATATGCCCCAAAGTAAGTAAGTTACGTACAGACAGTTCAATATCATACACATGATATATACACGTATATAATGATATACACAAATATGCAAAATATCTTTGGTGATTCAACAAAAACAACAGCTCTTCCCCACTGCGTGGTACTGGATGCTGCTTCCACTTCGCACTGCGGTAAAATTAATTAATGCTAAAAAGCAATAATATGGTAACCAGGGCCAGGAAGCATCTCAAGGATGATCACCTTGAGATCACCTTTTTTTCGGAAAGAAAAGGATCACCTTTTTTTCGGCAGCGTGTTTTTCTTCAAGCAAGGGGAATCTCACTATTAGCTGCACTGAACATCATGATAAGTAATCCCACACAGGCCTGTCATGTGCGCTATCATCATTACTGCATTTTTCACTCAGCTTTCACTCAGCTAGGGCTGCATGATATGGACAAAATATTAGTATTGCCATTATACTGTTACATATTGCAGTGTCTTTAATTATATTAAAAGGCCTGTATCATCACTTTTCTGGAGTTGAAAAGGCTTGAAGAACATAAATATTGTTTACGTTTGAAAATGTACATTGATTCCATGCATATCCATTCAGTCCATATATGGTTACTAAGCTGCATAAACAGCCTGTTTTCAGATTATAGTTTTTGTGATGTCTGAAATTCTAAGGAGTGTTTCAACCCTGTGCTGCCTTTGGAATGAGCTATAATACAGGACAGGCAATCAGAAAAGAGATCATTTACATATATCAGTCTTAAAGGCACAGTATAAAAAAATATCTGTTTAATTCTACTGGAAAAAGGTTGAAAAATGAATGAATAGTGATAAATTATATTTTTAGTACACAAACCCACACAAATGTTAGGGAAAAAAATAAATAGAGGGGAAATGTAGGTAATGGTCCCTTTAAAACACATTTATTTATTTGTTTGTTTGTTTAGGTCTGCACTTGCAGGGCCTACATTATTTATTTTTACCTTTATTTATGTGGGTTTATGTTAGGGGTGTAACGGTACAGAAAGGTCACGGTTCAGTTCACACTATAGTTCTGACATCACGGTTCGGTACGGTTCGCGATACAGCGAAGTTAAGTAACAAAAAGTTCTAAAGAATGAGGCTTGGTTTGTTTTCGTTTATTTTAAATAAACAGC
>JBBPCY010000001.1:10820857-10831920 GCA_037974405.1 Brachyalestes nurse
ATGTTCTTGCCTTTAACCGAGATGAATTTAAAGTAATGGCTATATTTCCAGCTACTGAACGTGAACTTCTGACTCTCCGTGCGCTGTTTGTTTTCGTTTGAGTTGCTGTCGCACGCAGGTCGCCCGTAGATGACGTCACGCGTGCGCCTGTCAGACAGACGTCTGCCTGCCGCTGACAGGTTACTGTGAACTTGATTTTATTAGTAACGCAGCGGTAACGTAACGCTACTTGAATTGTAACGGTAATCTAATGACCAATTTTAAAAATATAACGCGTTAGATTAGTGCGTTACTAAAAAAAGAATCAAATTACAGTAACCCGTTACTGCCCAACACTGATCCTAACAGAGCTGTAAAATCATAAAAACACAACTAAGCCACAGAAAAAGGAAAAGGAAAACTCCCTCACTCACCCGCTGCGTTACTCTGCATTCTTCCGCCGAGCAACCAAACTGGTTCACCCACGTGATCCGTAAGTACGAGGCTATCGGTATAAATTCAGTGGGATTGGGAGTGAGCGTTGCAAACTCAAAACAGTGTATGTCAAGACTTGAGGACCACCAGTATGAAGCCTTGACCTCAACCCCATCCAGCACCTTTGGGATGAACTGGAACGGAGATTGTGATCCAGACCTTCTCGTCCAACATCCGTGTCTGACCTGCTACAGAAATGCTACAGAATGAATGGACACAAATTCCCACAGAAACTCCACAGAAATTTGTGGAAAGCCTTCCAAGAAGAGTGGAAAGGGGGTGCAAAGGGGGACCAACTCCAAAGTCTATGGGTTTGAATGAAATGTCATAAAGGTCCCTGTTGGTGTAATGGTCAGGCGTCCCAATACCTTTGTCCACATAGTGTAAGTATTTGTGTGTGTGTGTGCGTGCGTGTGTGTGTGTAAGTGTGTATAAATGCACTGGTAACGAAATAAGGGGCCCGGTGATCCTTGTGCTATGGGCTCCAGTAACTTCCAGCAGTTGTACCACTGGGTCAGATGTATTTGATACCTAAGGCTGTTCCTCCAGCCTAGGACTGCTCTGTTGACCAAGGGAATTAGTCCACTTTTCACAGCTGAGCAGACCAGCAAGAGACAATGAAGCAGCTCAGACTCTATCTGCACCTCCTCACACTTGCCACCAGGGGGCGCTTCTATATTAAAAAACGCACCAGGAGCGAGGGAGGGGACAGTATGAAGTAATGCATGAGGAACTTCAAGTCAGGAGAGAACAATAGACGACATGCAACCTCCCTCCACACACACACACACATACACACACACACACACACACACTCTCTCTCTCTCTCTCTCCTTCACACATACACACACACCAGCCCACCTGCTGTTTTCTCTTCCATGCTCTCCATCATTCAGACACATTTGGTCCGAAGGCCTGCACGTGAACACACGGAGTGACTGTGCAGCCTCACTAAGAAATGACTTCATTTTTCTTCAGGTAAAAAAACCCCTGCGCTGCAGATTTCTCACCAGTCCTGTTAAAAAAGATGACGCCTAAAACCCATGTTTTTATTTCAGCAGGGAGTATAAATAACAGTATGGCTACTCATGAGTCCACTCTGACGTCACTCTGTTATTAGATGACGTCACTGTGCCTGCTGACCTGCTGCTCCACGTTCTTTGTGTCCCACCGTCACTTGGTGAGCTGTGACACGAAGAGCATGGAGCAGCAGGTCACTCCACAGTGATGTCATCATAACTGAAATGACATCATGAGTCCACTCCGACACAGAGACCCCAACATGAAACAGGCATTTCTTTAAGCCATATATAAGTCATGTTCCTGCAGGACTGACTGGTAGCTGCTTACTTCAGTTGTCGGATGATAAAAGCCGGCCCACCAAAAACTTGAGTGGCCTCATAAGCGCACTCTGCCACTGAGACCCCAACGCGAAACACACAATTAAAGCTCAGAGTGGGCGTTAACAGAATCGCTGCGATTATAGTAACGCTGTAATTTGTTTTAAAATATTAATTAACTGACACTGAAACTTTAAATATTAATTAGCCAGAGCTGCCTTCGACCCACAAGCACAGTTTTAGAAGAGGCGGCGTAGCACGCACCCAGGCGGCCCTTCTCATTATAGCCACTGTAGGGTTCACCCACTGCTCACGGGTTCAGTACTGCACACACACCGCGTGTTTAATCCACAGAAAACACACTGCTGAGAGAGTGGGACCCTCTGGAGCAGCTTCACATGGGCCTGTGAGCTCATCATGCCCAGGCCAGGTCCATTAGGCCATGGAGCAGCGGGACTGGGGTCTCTGGAGGGGAGAGCCGGAGTGGCGTTAGGGATCTAGAGCTGATCGTCCATCAGTACCTGAACTCACTAATGATCTCCTGGCTGAATGCAATCAAAACCTAACAGCAATGTTCCAACGTTAAGTGTTGAGACAGATAGACAGACAGACCAACAGATAGATAGATAGATAGATAAAGAGAGTTAGATAGATAGATAGATAGATAGATAGATAGATAGATAGATAGATAGATAGATAGATAGATAGATAGATAGATAGATAGACAAATACACAAACAGAAACCGACAGACGAACAGACAGAGAGACACATAACGGACAGACACACAGTTGAATAGATGGACAGATCGATAGGTATGTCCCCAAATTCACCAGCAGAGGGCGCTGTTAAGCTCCACTGTTTTAATGTGTGCTTTCCCGCGCGCGTGTGTTTGTGAGGCGTGTGTGTGAGTGCGTGTATGTGTGTGTGTTCTCATGTGGATGACAGAGCCTGGCTGGGCAATGCCTGAGCTGCACCGCTGTTTCTCCGGCGGGGCATGAGAGCAGGGAGCGCCCGGAGCTCCAGTACGGACTGAAGGAGGGAGAGACAGAAAAAGAGGGAGAGAAAAGGAGGAGAGGAGAAAGAGAGGAGAGGAGAGAGCGCGCGCCATTCCTTTGGATCTCGTTTGGTGAGTGTGTGATGTCGTCTGTTTCTCAGCTCATGCTTTTCTTACAGATACAATGTATACCAGGGGGAGGGAGGGGGTGCTCCTGTCAAACCCAGTGCTGGACAGAGGAACCCCCAGGTGTTGCTGGGATGGGAGAAAGTCTAGGGTCCTTCATGCGCTGGAAGCAGGCGTTGGTGGTGAACGTGCGATATATTTGAGCCATATCTAATCGTGCAGCCCACCTCAGCAGATTCTGGCCATTTTCTGGGGGGGTTGTTTAATTCAGTCCGAGTGAGTGGGTGCAGGCATGTGCATGCCTTCATATATACGTAGCTTGACATGACGTTAGAACATCACTAAGGCAAGGATGAGGTGAATATGGGTGTAACATCCCACACAACTCTGCCCTGACAGACTTCTGGCAAAATGACTGACTTTGGTACATGGTTTTATTGTCCCAAGGGTCAGTTAAAGTTACAGTAGTAGATGCATATGGACATGCATGACTAAATCATCCAAAACAAAGAGAAAAAGCTTAATATATCTTCTTGAGATGTTTGACAGCCCAATTATGTTACTGAGTATGCATATTGCATACTGAGTATTGCCCTCTGATGCTCCAGATGTTCACTGTTCAGGTGAAGGGCATAAAATAGCCCAGATCGATGTGGATGGCAGCAGGTATGCCCTCTCAGCCAATCAGAGTGGCCCATTTCGGTGCTCTGTTAACGCGAGTCACATCGTGCCCGGAGGCTGTTTGCTCCAGCTTAATGATATCTGTTCAGGCTGCTGACTTGCTCACATCTCCATTAAGTCAAAAGCCCTTTATGCTGGCACATTAATATTCAGAAGAGTTGCCCTTTACTTATGCGGGTTAGGAACTGAATGGATGATATTTGCCCAGCAGCTCTATACTGCGGAAAAAAATAAAAATCCTAACAAGCGGTGGTAGAGAGTGGAGGTGGCGTTAGTGGTAGTTGATCTAGTGAGGAGGTTTGAGCCGTTTTACTGAGTCATGTCTGAAGGAGTTGGGTGACTGGACTGTGTGATGATGTGTGCAGGAAGGATGATGGGGCTGGTCAAAGGCCATGCAACGACACGACACGCATGATTTCAGGATTCGAATGAAATGTGCAGGGCATGCCAGCTTGATGGACAACTACAAGAGCCGCCCCGGGGAGTCTGTCCGTAAAACCGGAGCAGCCCTCGTTCAAAGGCTGGGCCAGTGTTCTAAAGTAAAGTTCATATAATGATCACATCAAGTGATCATTTTCTGACTGATACCAAGTGAGCTAAAGTGAGTCAATAATTGATGTAACAATTGAATATAGACAGAAATGAAACAGACTCCAATAAGTTTAGTTAGGGGTGGCACGATACCACTTTTTCACGCCCGATACCGATACTGTTACTGCAGTTTTGAGTATCTGCCGATGCAGATTCCAATGTGATACAGTCTTTTTCCTTCTCATAATCAATTAAGCTGTTTAAAATACATTTGTCTGGATGCACTGAATCTGAAATGGCTCTGTACTTTGTCTATAGTGCACCATGTAAGCTATGAAATACACCCATATTGTTCACAAATTGTCCGTTATGGAGTTCAGCACACATTTTATACTGTGCTTGGGTGCAGGAGACTGTATTTTATTTCCTACATAGTTCACACTCTAGGGTATAGGGAGCCATTTGAGACACAGTCTGTGTGTCTCTCTTTATGGCATGTTACTCAAAGTTGAGTTGCTTTCCGATCCTGATATCTCAACCACTGATTTTGGCCTGTACCCGACTGACAATGGGTACTGGATCGGCACACCATTAGTTTTCATTAAACAATTTTAGTGACTGTTGTGAAGATTGGTTGATAAGTGCTAATGGACAGTTTTCATCCTGAATTTTCAATGGGCAAATTGCTTGAAAAAGAAATTCTACTGATGTTTCAAAATTTCTACATAATTCAGTCATTGCAATGGAATTCATTAAGTGTTCTGATGTGTTATGCACTGTTACAGAGAAAGATGTATTTTCACATTGGCACTAACCGGACCCAGGGGTCATAATGTTTACAGTGCAAATATAGTCTTGAACGAATTGGAGTTTTTGTTATGTTGACAGTGTTAGTTGTCTGAAAAAGTTTTGGGTACTGTTTTGCCTGCAGCACTTCTTCAACATGAATAGCTTAAAAAATATGATTGTGGCCAAAGGCTTATCTCAACATCTCCGGCATCAAACATCATATTTGTAAATGTTTTATGGATGCCTGGTTTCTGTCAGCAACTCTGTGAGCAAATCAGACTTCTGTGTTTTGCATCACACCACTCTGAATGAGTTGGTTTGGGTTTAGAAAAGTTGTTGGAATTCACAAACCAAAAAAAACGACTTAAAGTTTATAAATCTTAAAGTATATAAATATTCTAGCACAACAATCCAATAAATAGCAGTGCTTTATCTGCTTTATATACATTGATTATATATCAGATACATCAGGGAGACGTTAATTATAGCACATTAAATTTGGTCCACTGATATATCAGTCAAGCCTAGAACAAGTTCTTGTACATTAGTGGCAAACTTTGACTATTGGAGCTTTAGTATGGGCCATAAATCTCAAAACACATCTAAGTAAGTAAAAATAGTAGGATGTTAGTTCTATGTTAGCTCATGTGAGCATTTTCTGGCAGTCTTACATTAGTGTAAGTTTACATTTACCAGACATTCATGATGAACGGACCAATGGACTGGTTGACTGGTGGTTAGGGAGTTTGCCCTGAGCTCAGAAGGTCATAGGTTTGAATCCCTAGTTGCACCACTGAGGTTCCCTTGAGCAAGGTTCCGTCCCCACACGCTGCTCCCTGGGCCAGGGGTGTATCTGGGATGGGGAAGCTAAATTTTATAAATACAAATTAATCAATTTAATACAATTTAATCTGACAAAAGTGGGGGGGGGGGGTTTGGGGGGGAATCGTGTTTTAGCAAAAGTAGGGGTGTTGAAACCCCACCACAGCCCCCCCCCGTGTGCTACGCCCCTGCCCTGGGCGCCCCCATTGGTGGCTGCCCCCTGCTGCACTTGCTGATTAGGTTAAATGCAGAGAATGAATTTCGTGCCATCATGTGTTCATGCGTGACCATAAGGGTCCACTTTACTTTATAACTGGTCCAAAATAACCACTTCTAAATAATAAACATATATGAAACGAAATCAGTCTGTAATATCGACACACCGACATATCGATCAGACCCCCGAACACAGTGCTACTCACTTTTCTCCTCTGCCATCCTCTGTGCCAGATGACTTGGTCATATTGTGTTTTGGGTAATTGTCATTGTAGCTTCTGGTATGGGGAGCAAACTGCCAAAAGGCATTTCTCTTGATTGTCTTCCACACCATCGGATTCGCCTTCACTCCAAGGTTTTCGCAACGAGGCAGCATGCTAGAAAATCACCATGTGTTCGAAGACGAATATCAGAGAGTGAGTGCTTTTTTTTTTCCTTCTGTGGTGCAGCGCTAGATTAACAGATGGACTTTGTGCACGTCCCTCAGGCCCCTGTTGATGGGTAATAATCAACTTGTGGCCAGGTCATCAGGCATGGATGCAAGCTGCTGGATAAAAATGACAAATTCACAACATGTTGTGCTGCGATGTAATTATCATCAGTAACTCCGACGGTTCATTCGACCAAATAGATTCCAGTTGCTTGTCAGTGTACTAAATGGCAGCTTGTACACTGATTTTCTTTGTAGCTCTCGCAGGTTTCACCGTGCACATTAGTAATTCGTTTAGGCTCCAAAGGCTAATCGAGCACTCAAAAAAGAGACCTGCTGTTCAACAGCCTGTTCGTCATATTTCTCCAGACCATGACTGCTGGAGCTAGGCCTTCAATTTGGCCCACAGATGTCAAAAACTGAAGAAATTTCAACATTTAAAATGAATTATTCTGATTTCTGCTTGACACACCAAGGGATTTCATGAACCAATCAAATCGTTCAGAGAGACTCCTGTTATTATTATTCATTAAAATTGTAGAATGTTTTACTTTACCTGTTTTGTTCCATCAGTGATTACCATGCATGTTGCAGATGGATCTGACCGATGATATCAGCAAATATCAAGGCCTCCTGGATCAGAAAAAAATATTAATAAAGCCGTATTATTTACTTACTTGTTAAAATATTCATATGTTGATTTATAATTTAAGAAATTTGTTTTAAGAAATTTGACAGCTAAAGGCTTACAGTTAAATACCATCATATCTGTCAGTGAAGCACCATGTATCTGTAACTACACCTGCTTGTATATAGTATTGGATGTTGCATATTGTATCACGTATCAAAATGTTTAACTTTGCATCAATATTGGTCACTTAATGTCCATATGAGTCCATTTCCATTAGTGTTACAGTAAAATCCATATCCTGCGCCAATGAAGTTAAATGCCATTTTGCCGTTCCTGTTAATTCCAGCAGACTCCAAGTGGTGGTTATGTTTTTAACCACTGGACAGATTTCCAGTCCTGGTTATCATTCCATACGTCCAGGTTGATTTCAGTTGTAGACCAGTGGTGAATATTATCTCTATTTTTTATTCATAGTGATGATGTATGACTGGTAAAGGTTAGAAATGGCATTAAGGATGGGTCAAGCTTGCTATACCTTGCTAACAAGCGTCATCCGCTGGTGAGCACTGACAGGCTTAAGGAGGGTGTCATCTTTTGCCATCTCATTAAGTTCAGAGGGAGATCATAGCTACCATGAGAGAGAAGAGCCTAATCTAATGCACAGTTACTTAGGCAGCCAAAGAGTTAATGAGATGACGACCTTGATCCTCTCACGGACGGGCCATTAAATTACCAGCAATAATTGAAGCTTATGCTCTGAATGGAGAGTGCGGACTGTAGAATTTACTACAGTAGCTTAACCAGAGCTCTAATGTGCATTTTATGTGTGTTTTCCCACGTTTCTTCAAAACGGAGAGGGAAAATTGTCCCGCCGAAGAACCTAATTACAACCTAGACTCTGAGAGGAGAGGCAGTGTTTACCAAGTTCGCATTCTAGAGTTCGCATCTTAATATCCGAGGAAGGGCCCTTTGATGTGGAAATAATATGGGTAGTTCATTACTATGAGAAGATTTAATTTCTCTGTTATCTCATCTTTTAATCCAGCATCTTCAGGAAGGAGTTTTTTTCCAGGATGGATAGAGCGACTGCGCATCTGGATCTGCGTTTTTATTTCAGGGTCGTTCTTACACTCCGTTCGCCGCATGACGTCTTGGTTTCGGAGCTTAGCAGGGCCTTGAATGGAAGGACCTCCGCGCTGACATAAATAGCGCTGGAGTTTTTTTAAAGATGACTGAAGTGACCTTTACCATCTGCTTTTCAATCACCGAGTCTACTTCAAATGCCGCGCTCTCTCACGTCTGAGTGGCTTCCATCTTTCAGCATTGTTTCATAAAGTGCGGATGCTACCTATGTGTGAAATTAAGTGTTTGACAAGATGGAATGGATGGGCAAGGCGAAGGCCTCCCCTTATCTCACTGCAAGGTGGGCCCGCTGAGTATTCTTCCAGTGTGGCACTGAACCATATTAGAGGTTTATTTGCATATTAAAGGCTTCTGCGATATCAGCAGGGCGAAGACCGCTGTCGTGAAAATGGCCCATCTTACATTTTTCTTGTAATTTATGTTTTCCCTAAAGGCATAGACGTGTGTTTGCTTTGTGTACCAGAAACAGTAATTATTTTTTACATTACTGTTTTCAAGTCTTTCTTTATTCCTTAATACTTTTAACAAGTTTTTGTGGCTGGGAATCAAAACAAAATTAGTAGGATTTATTGGATGGCAGGGTTTGATTCCTGGGTTCAGTTACTGGTCAGGGGGTCGACGGTCCTTTCTGTGTGGAGTTTGCATGTTGTTCCCATGTCTTTGTGGTTTTCTGCCAGGTTCTCCAGTTTCCTCCCATAGTCCAAGACATGGACGTCAGGCGAATTGGAAATGCTGAACTGCTGCTAAGTGTGTGTGTGTGTGTGTGTGTGTGTGTGTGTGTGTGTGTGTGTGTGTAGGTTCCAGTACTCCCCACAACCCTGGTTAAGTATAAGCACAGATAATGAACGTATGAATGAATGCATTTGTTTATTTCTGTGACATCTCAAAAAGAATAAGGAAAATAAAAAGTTTTCCATGAGACTGCCCCTTTAAGGGCTGATATATTATATCCCTACCCTTTAGGGAAATCTTCTACATGAACAGAAAAAAGAAAAAAGTTATTATAGTGAGACATTTGCATATTGCTTATTAGGGCTGTAACGGTACATGTATTCGTGCCGAACTGTCACGGTACATGGGTCCCGGTTCGGTACATGATGTCATATGGAGAATACAGGGTACGATGGAGAGGACGTGATTTGAAGTAATGTGTATCCTACGGAATCACAGAGGGACCAAAAAGCGCCAGTAAATCATGAACCTGGGTCGTAGTGTGGTGCAATAGTGCCACCTACTGGCGTAACACTGCTGCTGCCTTACACATACATGAAAATATAAGCAAGAGTGTGTGTTTACTGGTTAATACACTGCTGTTTACAAACCAAGCCTCATTCTTTAGAACTTTGTGTTACTGAACTTCGCTGTATCGTGAACCATACCGAACCGTGATATATAATATTTATATTTAACCCATTTGCCTAATTTTGTGTGGGTCTCCCTCGTGCTGCCAAAACTGTCTGAAGGCGTTCTGTGGTATCTGCACCAAGACGTTACGCCTTGAACTCTTTATGATGTTCCTCAAACCTTTCCTTACAGGCTTGGAACATCCCACACCATCCTCAAACCAAGGGGAGAGGTTGAATAATCTCTAATGAACTTGGTTATGTGGTTTCTAACAATATACGACTAACTTTTGTCCATAAATATGGGCTAAAGTAGCATGGCCTTAGCACGGCAGTAGTATCTCTCCTGTAGTCACATTTTATACTGGAGTGTTAGCTTCAATTACTGCTTAACTACATTATCTTTGTTGCTCGAGTGCTAAAACTAAAGAAGCGAACTTCAGACATCAATCATTTGACTAATGGATGACATTTGGGGTAAGAGGTGCAAAACTGGGGAAATTCTTTTCTGGTAGAACTGTGGCATTAATGAGTCTGCTCGCACGCCGAGGGTGTTTTGGTTGTCTTGTGGTCCTCTGTTGTGTTCACACATGAGAGCACACACACACGCATACACGCATACACACACAGTCACGTTCATTATTAAAGGCCCAACCCGGTGGATGAAGCACATTTTCCTGAGAGCAACTCAGTGTTTATGGTAATAACTGCACTTTGACTTAATGCTTTAATGATGAGATGCCTCCCCAGACAAGGACAGAGAGACAAAAGGGCTGAGAGAGAGAGAGAGAGTCGAGTATCTGTTTGTTTGTTTTGTTTTTATTGTGAATCGTTTAGTCTTCTCAGCAGCAGTCCTGTTTACACTGAATCAACAATACATAACAATCCCCCAGAGAGAGAGAGAGACAGAGAGACAGAGAGACTAGAGGCTAAAGACACACAGGCATGCAGGAATTTCTTTAACAAAAAAATATTCAAAAAATGTGTGTGTGCGCACATGTGTAGAAGAAAAATAGAAACATCTATCTATCTATATCTCTCCCTCTCTCTGTTGAGGTATGGATTCCAAGAGACCTCTGAACCAAGATTTTACAGCAGATCCACAGCTTGAACTCCTTATGATGTTCCTCAACAGCTTGAACTCCTTATGATGTTCCTCAAATGTATGATGTTCCTGAACAGTGTTTGCTGTGCAGCAGAACACATTATCCTGCTGAATATATAGTTTCCCAGGTTTGATCTTTTATATGTGCAAGTACTGAACTGAACAGCTTTGCCTTAGATTTTAAGAACTGCTAGATTTTAAGAAATATTAGTTCCAAATAAAAATATTGTTCTTTAAAGCATAATTTTAAATGAAATAACAAAATAAGAGAAATTATGCAGTGTTTACAGAACTTAAATAATTCAAAGAAAACAAATCTCTTATTCACTCAAACAAATTGGCAATAATTACCTTTAATGGACTTCTAGTAGTGTTTTGCCATCCAACTGGTCTCACTGTGAGAGGAGAGTGTTGATTACAGCAGTGTTTTTATACTT
>JBBPCY010000001.1:10832020-10842682 GCA_037974405.1 Brachyalestes nurse
GCCACCTACTGGCGTAACACTTCTGCTGCCTTACACATACATGAAAATATAAGCAAGAGTGTGTGTTTACTGGTTAACAAACTGCTGTTTATTTAAAATAAACAAAAACAAGCCAAGCCTCATTCTTTGTTATTTAACCTCGCTGTATCGTGAACCGTACCGAACCGTGATGTCAGAATTATAGTGTGAACTGAACCGTGACCTTTCTGTACCGTTACACCCCTATTGTTTATGTTTGTTCTATAAAATGCTTGGACACTTCATGTGTTTTAATTGGGACTTGTGGTCTTACTGGCCCACAGAGACGCAGTGCTTTAAAGCTGCCTAAGCATGAATGCCTTTTTTGATATGCTCCTCATTTCACACAGGCTTTTGAAGACACACTGACCAACTAATCCTGTTCTGCTGAGTCACTTTTGTCTGTGTGCGCATGCCTGCATGTGTGTGTGTGTGAGAGTAGATGTGTGTGCTTGCATGTGCTTACGTGTGGGCATGTGCACGTCTGTGTGTGTGTGTGTGTGTGTGTGTTGACCTTTTGATAAGAAGATGAGAGGTGTAAGAATTAAAGAACAATCAGTGCACTGTGGCAGCAGTGATGTGGTTCTCTCTTCACATTTTACTTTCTTCATACGTGATCAGTGAACCAACCCCTTTCCAGCGGTGGGTAATATGATGTATTATTGTCATTGTGATACATTTCCTATGTATATCAGTGGCATTGTGTTGCTGCTACAACACTAAAAGTCCGTATGGCTCATTAAAAAGAGAGTCTGTAAACAAGAACAGTAACCTTCTGGATGTCAGCTCATTGTGCCTTGTTTTATTGGGTTATTTTTCTGTGTTGTTTCCTCCAGTTCCTCCTTTAGGCAAGACATTACAGGTAGAAATGTCCAATTTAGCCTCATCAATCATTTTTTCGCACTTCTGGATAAACTGGGTCAGCCTTTCTTAAACTGTTACAAAAATCTGAACCAGAATCAGAAAACCTTATTGATTCCGGAGGAAATTGCTTATGTGATGACTGCCACAACACACAAAGACACAGAGACACAAGAACAAACAACCACAATACGAATAGACTATGCTACATGCAGAAATGCTTGCTATAATATCTATCTATAAGTCAAGCAGCTGAGTGAAGAACTATTGACGCAAATGGGAGTATTGCACTTTTAGAAAATCAGTAGTAATTCAGTACTATTAAGTACTATTAAGTAATGAAAAGTAATACTGACCAAGTAGTAATATTGCACATGAAGACTATTGCACATAAGATATTGCAAGTAATTAAGGCACATACAATTTTTACTGACAGATTAAGGCACATCAAATGTTTTGTCAGTTCATATCCACTCACATGTAACTGTATTTTCAATAACTGGGCCACTTTAATGAAGCCTTAGCTCCACCCACACTTGGCACTCTCATGAGGTGTCACATATCACTGAAAAACTCGTTTACTTATAAATCTAACCAAAATGTCCAAATATAACTACAGTGGCTGCTTCCTAAAACCATCTCAAAATCAGCTTCTCAGTACTTTTTAAAACTAGAACTTCTAGAGCGTCTGCGTTACTGGAATTTTGCATGTTAATTCCTAACTGTGCTCTGAAGGATTTTTCTTATTCATGCCTCATAGGTGGATTTATGCTTGATGTTGTATTAAAAATGACTTATAACACATTTTATAATAACATAGCAGTATTTTCTTCATTAAACAATAAAAGAATGGGGGTTCAGTCATCTGTAAAAGGGCCTGGAGTGTGTCTGCACAACATTTCCGTTCCAACAATATCAATAGGCTTTGAGGTTTTTCAGATTAGTGCATATTTAACACAAATGAATGCATATTTAAGTAGATAGGATCTGCATATGGTTAAATGCATTTTTTAAAAAACTTTCAATTACAACTGCCAGGCAACTGCCCTAACCACTGCTCCACAGAAAAAGGGTTTTGGTCATGTGATCATTGATTTTTTATTTTTCTTTTGATTTTTTATTTTTCTTTTCTTTTGAGTTCATATAGAGCATAGTTAGATAGTTTGAACTACACACACACACACACACACACACACACATAGATGCTCATATGACTGAACCTCGGCCTTTTGTCGAAATAAGAAAGGCCTGGTACATAATGTAGCATTTCTTCTCACACCTCACACTGGTGGAAAGTGTTTATTGAGCCTTTCCATTTTTAGAATCTTATTTTAAGCCGCACAGAAAATTTGATGCCTCAGGAGACGCCGCCCCACGAGGTCACTGATTGGCAGTTGAGTTCTGCTCCGTGGGGGAGAGATGAGGAACAGAGCGCTTTTGTTTGCTGCTATTTAAACCGCAAGCTACAAGCTACGTCAATGTTTTTAAGGTTGTACAAGAATTGGAGTACCGTCGACTTTGTTGATTTCTTTGATCTTGATGATGCAAGAATTACTCTGGCAAGCTCTTTGCTACGAGGGTGTCAGACATCAGTTCAGTGCCCTGAACAGCATTATTAATTAGCAATTGTGTTTCCGCTCAAATCTCTGGTCAGTTGTGCCTGTGCTTTTGGGTATAGCCACACAAGATGTTTAATATAGAAGTAAGAAGTGTAAGAAGTATATTATTTAATTACCATAACAAGAACCCATAATCTGGTAAAGCTATCATTAAAGGGCTCATGTCTTACGTTTTTGTTGAGTTACATTTTCTTTTGCTTAGGCCCATGTATTAATTTTTATGGTTTTATGTATGAAAATGAGTCATCATTTGTTTTTACATGACAATTTCCAACCTGTCCTTATCTTTTAGAATTAAAGTATTTTGTTACTGTGACTTTAAGACATAATACAGTATTCCTATTATATGTGTATTATATGTGTATATATCTATGTATATATATATATATATATATATAGAGAGAGAGAGAGAGAGAGAGAGAGAGAGTAGAGGCTACATCAGTCTATGTTTGGGTCTAACTTGCTGCAGGCTAAATGGGATAGGTGGAAAAAATTTAATGGGATTTTAGTGACTATCTGGGTATCCTAACTACAGGGGACAGTCTCCCTGGAGCAACTTGGGGATAAGGGTCTTGCTCAGGGACCAAGTGGTGGTGTGCTGAAGATTGGATTTGAACCCATGACCTGTTGGTCCAGAGGCAAGTTCTGTCAGTCTATATTAAGTTTTTGCAACTTTATCTAGACTGACAGACTGGGGAGTCAAATTCAAATGTCATTTTCTTTTAATATGGGCCCTTTAACGCAAATGAATATACAAACTGTAAATAAATTGGAGTTTTTAATGCATGGAATCAGAACGTATTTGATTCATAGTCACCATCGTCTTGTAATGATATATAAGGAACTTTGATATGTGCTGTAACTTAGTAATGATGGTCATTTGATTGAACACTGTGTGGTAGGAGGCCTGAAACAGAAGAAGGAGCAGTAAACCCTCTTCTTCTACTCTTACATTGTCAGTGCCAGCAGGGGGCATTCTGTGCTCCTCTGGCTGACTGATTACCCTCTCTCTCTCTCTCTCTCTCTCTCTCTCTCTCTCTCTCTCTCTCGAGGGGGCAACCTGCACAGCCACGCTTCAGCGCCTGTAATTATCATAGATGGAGCCATTTTCCAACCATTTGCCTTCACCACACCCTTTTCTGTCCCTCTGTTCTCTCCCATCAAAACAAAAGGAGCAGGCGGTCTTGCCCGGCAGGGCATTCTGACCCCAGAGCCACTAAGTGGTTTGCCTGACAAGGAGTGGAAGCATTAGAGGAAAGGCTTGAGTTTACAGGAATGTGTTAGAAATGCACAAAATACTAGTCATACTATTATATTGCTAAAAACTGCCAAATGTAAAATTCCGCACAGTACGTTAAAAATGCATTTGCGAATCAACAGTGTGACGTGGATAAAGACTGGCTTGCATTATTTCTACTTTTGTTGGATTACGTGAATACCTTGACTCATGAGAACACCCACAGATGTACCCATCTGGAACCGTGCTTGGTCAAGAAGCTCACTGTGTGCAGTAATTAAACACTGTCAAGGCCAGTATCCCACGAACAAATAAACAAATGAACAAATGAACAAATGAACAAATGATGGGTGAACTCAAGACCCACATGCTATGTTAGAGCTGATTGTAATGGATTATAATAATATTCCTCAAAGTGTATGCTCATTCTTTACCTATAAATTCAGTGTTTTCAATATATTTAGTAATTCCTTAGGGCTGTTTACCGCATCCAAAAATGTCTCTGATGTTTGTCTTTATTGCTCGTATTCCACTACAGTGTCACAATAATGTGGTACATTTTAGATTTGTTTTAACATACAAGAATAGTTGAGATTTCATGCTGCACTGAATCATTTCCTAAAGAGTTTGAACTGAATCATGGTGAGGTCAGAGATTTGCACCCCGCGGCTGTTTTGCAGGGTAGAGAGCTCGGGACGCAGCGCTGGTCACTGTGAGAGCGTCACAGGAGCAGTCGGCGGGAAACTGTGGCAACCATTAGCAGCGCGGTTACCATGACATCAGTCCACCAGCGAGGCACGGCTCCCCGCGGCTCCTCCGGGAGACGGCGGTGGGCGTTGTCGTAGTGACAGCGATGAAGACAAACGGGTGCTAGCCAGTAGCACTGCACTATACATTGTTTGGTAATTTGTCTCACAGTATCAGCCTGTGCAGTAATAATATCACAGAGGGGTGCAACATGCAAATGACATTCCAGCAAAGCATCAAATCACAGTTTTTTAATTATGTGCTGTGCCCACCCTGACCAGTCACAGCTGTTCCAGATGTGTGCTCCTGTGGGTTTTTGCAATGAACCAAGGCAATCATAGCGAGTGATCTGAATAATTTTGCTCCTTCTAGGTCAATCTTTAATCGTCTCCTATTATAGGTTCAGCAGTGCATGTTTAATATATAATTTTTGTATTGAAATCACAATCGAAGTATATCATATCATGAGTATTCCATCCAAATGACTTTAGTGCAGAAGTCATTAGGCAGTTTCAAGATCATTCATATTTTAATTCACTCTTACAGCTGATGGGCATACACAGCCTTTACTAAATAGTGTTTTATGTATTTCTCTGCTATTTTTAAGGCTCTGAATGAAGTATGTTATAGTTTGAGACTGTTCGGTTCAGTGTTTATTGTCTGGCTTTTGTTAAAATGTCTGATTCTGCATTCAGTCACCAATCACCAATAGATTCATTTATTACTAATGTGACCAAATAGGCCACCACAACATTTTGACCATGCTCTGGAGCCCCAGTGTAAAAAGGAGGCAATGTTGATTTGGCTCAGTTGTCTACTGAGGTGTGAGAGGACATGTGTTAATGTATTTTTAAAGCTGTAAGTGAACATTAACAGCTCATACCAGTAATTGCAAGATAACAGACGTTTAATAATGTGACATAAATTGAAATAAGGCCCCTTAAACTAAAGCAACAGATATTTGTTCCATTTATGGAAGTTAGAAAATGGAGGCAATTAAAAACACCACATTTCAGTCCCATATATTTCTGTACATGCGACCAGCCTTGCTATTTTGTTGATGGTCCAACCTGGTAGTGTGATCAGCCTGGTAGGGTAGATTTGACCCTTTTCAAAGTCAGTCAAGTCAATAGTCGTTCTCAGATCCAACACATCAAGCTTCCAACTTTATTGGCATGGTTAATTAATCAAGAGACTCTCACCCAATACATGTATATACCTGGTAAGAGTCTCTTGATTAATTAACCACCACATTGGATTTGGTTTTACAATGTGGTCTTATGACTGACAGCCAGTCTTTTTGATGTCCTTATGAATAAAATGTCATCTCCCTGGCAGCAGAAATAAAAAGGGATTAAAAAAGGCATATGATATTTGCTCTTGTGGGGTTTTTTTTTTTGGTGTGCTCTTGCATTTTTGATATTGAGAGTGCCAGTGGCACAAAGCTTGCGGTAGAAGTCTGCCTTAGTGTTTGTTTTCCATTAATAAAAAATCAGGGACTTTCTTTGACGTCTGCGGTGATTAATGGCTCTATTTTGTAACTTTCCACATCGGAATAATGCGCTGATGGGCATTAATCCGCTAAATCGGGGTTGATTATCGGACCTCTGTAGGACGTCATGAAGACATACTTTAGAGGGACAGTCTGGTTATTCCTTCAACGCCGGGCTCAAGTCTTCATTCCTTTTACTGGTTTACCTTTGTAGTCATTAACCTGTGCTGGCCAGTCAGGCCTCCCTGGCATATTACATTCCTTTTTTTAGCATCAAAAGTGACGGGTAAGGAAAACAGCCTGAAATGACCTTAATTGGCTCGTCTAAGATAGGGCTCGGATTGGGAAAGTAGTTGAAATGCCTCTTTAATGCGTCCACGTGTTCGGTAATTAGTTGGTTTATGCTTTTAGACTTCAATTGCCTCCTTCCTAATCTGCTTTGAGAAAAGGAAAGCCTTTTTAACTGCGGAATGAAGATATTAACAGGGGAGATAATGCGTTTAACCTTTGCCCCTTTACTCCGTCATGCAATAAAATGACACAAAAATTGCCTTTTACATTCTCCCCAGCTGTCCAGCGCTCATCTGTTTTTGCGAATATGACAGGGAAAGTGCTATTGTCACCGCAGAGGCGATATTGTGCGGTTGTCGCGGCCTGATTATTGAATTTATCTCTGCTGCGGCACCAGCGTAGCGCACAGAGAGAAAGAATTCGGGTCCGTTCTTCTGCGCTTTGTCTAAATGAGTGTGTTCCGACGGCGATAAGCCAGAGAAAGGGTTGTAGTGGTGACTCAGGATCCTTTTGGTTAGACGCTTCTTTTCAGTGCTGGAATCAGGTCGACCTTGGAGATAATACGGGGCCTTGTCTCTGTTTGTCACATCCGAGGACAAACAGATTATATTCTCCAGGGGCCCGGGCCGAATATTGGGGCTGTAATCCCCTCACCCACTGCAGCATCAAATTCGATTGACACACCCTTGTCTTTTTAGCACCAAAAAACGGCCTTGCCATCCTTGCCAAGTCCATGAATGCTCTACGGCCTCACTGAGAATTATTTAAAGATTTTCTCACCAAGTTTTGGTTCAATATTGTTGAGAGCAAGATTTGGGTAGTGACATTTTATGGAGAGACTATTGCTTTGAGTCCCCCAAAGGGTAACAGAGAGACGAATGTCGCTTCGCTGTCCTGGATTGTGATGGCAGGGCCGCTGTATGCTAATGCTGCTGTGAATGATAGCCTGAGGATCTTCTGCGTATGAAAGAGTGGAGTCGAGCAAGTGTAGGAGGGACAGAAAGGCAGCATTAAACCTGTTCCACGGTGGATCTGTAGACTGCTCGGGTAATTTAAGCAGGCCACAGACCCAGACAGTGTCGCACACCGCAGTACAGGTTCAGTTTCGACTAACTAGTGGCGCCTTTCCACTGGCACAAAGAACCGCACACAAATGTTTTTCCATTACGAATAAAGCAGCCTGTACCCATCCTGTCACAGTCCTGCTCGATGGCAGGGCCAAAAGTGGGCCGACTATGCTGCTCACTGCTCCCCGCTTTCTGATTGGTCTGCATGTTGTCATGACACCAGATGGACTTGGAAGGAGGCCTTTTTATTACTGTGCAAAAACAACAACAGAGATACAAACTAACAACTAGGAAGCTGGGAAAGTACAAGTATTACTGTCTATTTGGACTGAAGATACATTTCAGTGGGAGCTACTATCTATTTGGTAAAACTCCATTGACAGAGTTTTGGGAAACTGACCAGCCATAAACAGTGAATTCCCACACCACCAATCAGTGAACCTCCCTGTATGATCACAGTGTGTTTATTTGACCTTTCACTACATCAGTGCTTCCCAAACTGGGGGGCGCAGAGGTATTGCAGAGGGGCACACCAATGGGACAGCCTACGCTCCACTCGAGCACTGCTAGCAAAAACATGGACTAGTTTGTGCACCCAGACAAGCCTCCAGCAGAGGCTAACTCTTCATCAGCTGCAAGTTCAAGTGTGAGACTTTAGATGATCCTCTTAAGTTTTTTTCTGACTGGAAACTGGTTAATTTTCCCAGCCATTTTTGTGGAGACCGTTCTTTATTCTTGTTTATACCTTCAGTTTGCTCTTTATTTCTCCCACAGTGGTGAAATTCCACAATTTATTATTGCATTTGTTTCGCTCAGTTAGAAAAGGGAGTTGTATTTAAAATAAAGTTTGAATCTGAACCTGTGTAGTTTGAATGGGGAGGGGGGGGGCGTTCATTAATGTTTCCTATCTAGAAAAGGGGGGCCCTGCAGAGGAAGTAAGGGAACCACTGCCCTAATCTGATATAAAGTAATATCTAATATCTAGTTTACGATGAGACAGCCCTTTTAAAGGATTCATGAAGAGTAAAAGGTCTATAAATGGTTAATAATTAAGTCATAACCACTTTAAAATCCTGAAAATCATCAGTTATTAATAAAAGAGGCCAGCAGTGAGCTGTTATATGTGGCGAGTATGAATGTGTGATGACGTTGACAGGTATAATGCTGATTGATGAAGAAGGCAAAGTTGGTCAGGAACTAGCAAACTCTGAGCTTTAACTCACTCACTTTTTTTGGCATGTATGCAATAACCTGTCATCAAATTCAAAACGTAATCTTCTTAAGAGATTAATAATCTCCTTTTATGCTTATGAACACAAATGTGGTAGCAGTAAAAGTCTAAAATGTGCCGATTTTCTCAGCTTGTTGTGATGTGAGGGTCAAGGTTTCTATGACCTGCGCCCTTCTGTCCCACCATGAGAGCCAACCGGCCCGCCCAGCCCACATAAATATTCATTCATTAACGACCCGAACCCGACCTGACCCACGACGTCTCTAAGTTATGTGTAACTTAGTTGGAATGCTGTTTTGACCCACGATGGAGAACTTTTCTAATAATCTGACCCAAACCCACTTATTGTGATTAATTACACTGTGCTTTTTATCACAGCATGTGATAATTTTGCCTTTTAAGACTTAGATCAGTGGTCAGCATTACTCTCCTGGGCCCTTGTGTGAAGATGTTCTCCGAAACAATGGACCTGATGGGATGGTAATGTAGAAGACTATATTAGCTCCTACTGTACAGAAGGACAGCATATCTAATTGAGTTCATTTGTCCCCCCATGGCACATTAACCATAAATTACTAAGATGATATTTTCAATAGATAAATCCCTTCTTGAAAGCTTGAGTGAGGCCAATCCATTCCCACTTCCTTTATTACACTATGAAAAGGTTAAGTGAGTTCCATGTTCCGCACAGAGAGAGAGAGAGAGAGAGAAGACGAGAGAGAGATTTACTTCTGAAGTACACAGAGATTCTCTCTCTGCAAGGAAAAGGTTGACGTGCTCTGTGGCGTTTGGTCACTTGCTGTTACGTCCGGTCGTATCTTGAATGAAGCCCAGAGGTAAGGTGAGGCCTTGCCTTTGAACTGACTTAATTAGGCCAATCATCACAGAAGAACAAGTTCACAATGGGAGAATCAAAAAATGGGCGCTTTTCCATAATTGCCTTCATGTATGCGCCAAATTTGTCTCTCGCTTAAAAGTAAAGGACACATCATCTGACAGCCAGTACAAGAGATGGGTCTTGAAATAGCGACGCAACATCTTTTGATGTATTTTTGTGAGACACTTTAAAGATAATAGTCATTCAGCTGCTCTATATATATATGCACCCAAAACAACATAGGAATTGGTTTGTGTGTTGTTCTGCATGTTGCCAAGCATTTGTGAATTACAGATGATGCAGAAGTTCCTCTGCAGTGCGTGTGTATCTGGTGTTGCATAGGCAAGTGTTTCTCAAAATCTGATCTTAAGAAAGTTTCTCTGTTTACAAGTGTTTTCTGAAAAGTTTTTTGGCTAAAGTACTGCATGAATATATTCAGTATTTATGAAGTGCATCTTTATTTGGATCATATTTGCGGTGGCAGAAGGCTAGAATCTGCTCATTTGCGGTATAAAAATGTTTGAAAACTGAATGTATGAGTATAAAATAAATCTAATAGATAACATACTGGCAATGGTTTTATTAACATTATGTGTAATTCATAGACAGTTAATTAAACTCTGTTGTCCAGTGAGTGAAACAGATCAAATAAATGAATCAATATGAGCTGATGTCGGTCATCATCACGGTCACACACACACACACACACACACACACACACATATATATATATATTAGGGCTGTGGTAAAAATAACGGGCTAACTATTTGCTTTAATTTATTTTCTATAATGCTTTAAAATAAATTGATTGTGCGATTAATTTGAAAATTAAACGCCCCTCTGCATTGCAGTACCAGACTATCAGTGGGGGCAGTATTACGCAACGCCAGCGTCCAGCATGCCAGAAGAAGAAGCCACCCACTCTTCAGTCAAACTAGCAATGGAACATATAAAAAAGATGAAAAAAGAGGACACCTTAGAGCGGTCTTTCTTTACCAGGTCCGGGGGGGGGCGGGTGTTCGGTGTGGTTGCGGGATGGGCCCCGAGAACTAGGAGGATATGCGCATCTATGGTCGACAGCCGTGGTCCGGGGGGGCCTTCGGGGGGCGCTCAAAATAAATAAATACATAAAACAATTACACAGAAACGCAGTTTTATCACAACCCAGCAGCTTATAGACACTTTTAAGCCCAGTGTCATAACTTACATGTACTCACAGCGA
>JBBPCY010000001.1:10853545-10867901 GCA_037974405.1 Brachyalestes nurse
TCTTTATGGAGCTGCTTTGTGTTCTGGGACACAGTCCTGCTGGAATAGAAAAGGTTCTTCCCCAAACTGGGTCCGCAATGTTGGAATCATGGCGTTGTCCAAAATGTTCTTGGTCTGCTGAAGCATTAAGATTCTCCTTCACTAGTAAGTCTAGCGCAAACCCAGTACTTTTGTCCATATAATGTACATCCTTAATTATCATACATCCCTAACGAACTCTTTCATGCGTTTCTAGCTGTGTGGGATGAGTGCACACTGTCTGGTAGACTGGGAACTTGTGTAGTTTATCACATTAAGACACAATATATTCACATCTTATATTCCCTTGCAGGTAATCAGCATTTAGACTTTCTTTGCTCTGACTTTACTTGGTGGTCAATGGTGTAACCTTTTATTATCAGAGGGCTTGGACAGGACCTTCTGTGGGAGTCCAGAGCAATGTAACAAAGAATGTGTTAAACAGCTTTTAAAAATATACAGAAGTTAACCGTCCCATAACAAGAATTTGAACCTTGACGTGCAGTAGTTTAAAACGTTGATTTAACACGATAAGAGAAGAAAGGCTCTTCTCAGGTGATATAGTGAGTTCCCCCCCAAGCACCTTTTCAGTTTATAAAGTTTTCTAACCGAATAATTATTATTAAAATAAATGATTTGCGGGGTTACAATTAGTACAGAAATCCCTCCTACCCTCCATAGAAATGACATCTATGCCTGTATTTGTCCAGATGTTTGAATAAGTCTGGCCATTTCGGAGGCCTCAGATAGTCCTACAGATCTTTTGTATGTTACTTCACACTCACAACGCTATTTTCGGTTCACATAATATCCGGATGAAGGCCATCACTGTCACTCAACAATTCGGATTAGTCTTGTTTTCAGTATTTTGGAATCTATAAAATGCTATGCATGGCTTGTTATTGTCCAGTCAAGTCGATTGTTATTATTCTTTATTAAACACTTTAATTACACCATTAATCGTCAGACTAATCCTTAATTACTCCATTATGAATGTAATTGGTAGTGATAGCTCTAAATCATGCTTCATGGAGATAGGGCTTTTGTGCGATACGTCACTCCGAGCGCCGAGCCACGTCTGCCTGGAGGCCTGTGTGACTTGCGCGAAAAAAAGGACAATTCAATTGAAGTTATCACATTTTAGCTTGTCAACTGACAACTCAGCATTGCTTTTATCAGCTGCGGCTTTTCTGGAGCTCATCTTTTCCTCATTTCTTTCTGAATGGCTACATGTAGAGATTACAATCATCCGCGCTTTATGAAACAAACAAATCAGCGGAGGCAGCAGCGGGCCCATGGGACCGTTCGGCTGAGCGAGTTCCCTCTGCCTGCCGGGCGGCTCATAATTTCATTACCTGGTCACTGTGCAAGACAGCGCGGCGGAATGCCTCTCCAAAAGCCTATTATCTCTGCGGTTACTGTGCAAAAAGTCTGTAGACACACAGCAACACTTGGATGTCTCCTCGGGTTCGGGCGTTCGCACGGCTCTTCATCACGCAGCACAGAGATAACGCGCCCAATAGCGCGTGCCTGGTAATCAACCGCATGTAGACACGGGATAATAATCCGACAGTCCGCTGCGACTCAGACAATAAAGCATTTGTAGATTTGGCAGAACATTTTAGGATGACAAGCTTCATAGAATACTGGCTGAAATCCCATTCAGTCTATTAAGGAAGGAGAACTTCAAAATGCCTCAGCCATTTAAACGTCATCATCAAGTGATTATGAGTCTAATTGCTAGCGATGCCACAGCCATCCATGTTTGAAAGTCCAATTGGGAAGTCATGGGGTACGGAGGCCCACCCTCTTCTCCCATTTACCAAACTTCACAACAGCCAGAATTTTGCGTTTCCAAAAATGACACAGTTATGTTCATTTTCTAATTACGAGACTCTGATAGGTTTCAGTTTCAGTGTAAATTTCTCTTCAGTAACTGTAATTCTCATTTCTTCATGACACCACACACTTAAAAAGGGGTTTCTTCAGGAATTTTAGCAGTACAGCCTATTTTACCAACGGCACAGATATGTTAAGAACACCAAGATTGTCTGTCTTTCTTAAAATATCTGAAGTATCGCCAAACATTTTGTTTGTAGCGGGACGTCTAGTAATGATCTGCAGGTCACCCAGGTCACAGAATTGGCCACTGCAAGTCTGAGTCATGCAAGACATGGACAAACGACTTGACCAGAATTGAACACCAACAGCAGTGGAGATGAGAGAACACGGAATCAATCTAGAGAATCTCTAAAAAGCAAATTATTGGTCACTTATTATGGGTCTCATTTCTGAAAAATAAAGGGGTCCAGGCATCTAATAATTCTACATAAATAAATTAGATTCTCCAGATGTAAAGATGTTAGAAGCGATGCATTCCAGATTCTTTGCCGGTGGACTGATGGAAAGCTGTTAAGCTTACCTCATACTTGCCTAAGGAAGCTGATTCATCACTGAACTTGACTGTGATTTTGGTAAACTAAAAACAATTACTCTTCAAATACACTCTTCAAGCACATTAACGTCTCAGAAACACTTTCTCAAAACTTCTCGAGCCAATATTTTAGTTTCCTCTCATTAACCAGTGCTCGTTCAAAGCGGTTCGAGCTTTTTGTACTGCAGTCTTGGCCCGGCTACTCGGTCTGGGTGCTTCATTTGGAGAGCAGCTAAAGAACGTTCCTTCAGCTGTGTAGCAAATGAGCTTGGCACAGTTGCCACTTTGTCATTTGAAAAATCTCACAAGCACTTCTGAACTTCTGAAGTGACCTTCAAAAGAAGTACCTGTGCGTTCAAGTGTTGATCAGCAAATAATTGACATGAATCAATTAATTATGAATTATGAAACAGATACAGCACTGTAGTTAAGACACCGAGAAGGAAGAGAGAAAGGCTCATAAAGGGAGGAATAACTAAAGATAAAAAGTGACAGGTGTGAAGTAGAGGTGGCTCCGCTTTGATATTCAGTTTTTAATTCCGACTGATACCAGCAGAAAATACTGCAAAACGTTTCATTTTATCCTTAGATATCATGGCATTGCAACACAATATAAAGCAGAATGGGTTATAAAATGCAAATCAACTAGTGTAATGTTAAAATATGAATGAATAAAGTAAATCAGGGCTTCCGTTTTTTCAAGCAAGAACCTTTTTTTTCAACCCCCCACCCCCCCCCCCCCTCGGTATTTGCTGGTGTTGGGATTGGTTATGTAGGAAAAATGAGCAAATAATGCAGTATAATGATTCACTTGGGGGGGCAATATGATATTTTTATTGCGATAAACAATGCTTTAATACTTTTCAGAGCATATTTTGAATAATGTCTTAAATTAAGTAAAAAGTATAATTAGCCCAGTTTATGGCAAAACTGAATTATATAAATGTGAAGAAACTCAACGCAATGAAGATGTTCCAATGTTTAATGTTCCATTTTATGTTAAAAGAAAAGCCTTTACAAACACGTTACTCAAGATATCTCAGTCATTTTCAAAGTTTTCCCTGCACTCCATCAGTATTTTATCAGGTGGGAGCAGAGCACAGCAATCACTCGCATCAGCTATTTCCCTGAAACTATTTTTTTCCCCCAGAAATCACAGAATATACACAATGCTGCAAAACCTCATGTTTGTTTCACACTGTGTCTGTTTCTGTAAAGTAGATGTTAGTGATGGGGTTCCTCAGACTGCTGCATGAATCAGGTTGAACTGAAGTGTTTGAGCATCAGACTTTCACATGTTTAGGTTAAAAATAGCCCATTTTAAAGCTTTGAATCGGATCGGACTGGACTGGTATCAGCCGAAGCTAAAGGTTTCAGTACGGGTGTCTGGAATGGAGAAAGTGGAAAGTGTCTCTAATGTGAGGAGGGAATGGTTTGACAGCAGTGTGTTGGGGTGAGTTTGCCAGAGCTGCTCTGAAAGGAAAAAAAAGTGCTGGAGGGTTAAAAAAAGTGAAGCCCCGGCGCTCCTGAGGGTGGACGGTGGACAGCGATCAGAGCACAGCACCGCCCTTCCCACTGCCCAGGAGGAGGAGAAGAGAAAGACTCCAGAACACAGTGCAATGTCACTTTTATGGAGATATAGCCCACTGACAGGCTAAACAGATTCTAGTGTGACTGCTAGCACGCCGCAGAGTCCAGGTAGACGAGCCGCTTTGACAGGCCTGCTAGACTGCGGCCAGTGCTTCACTTTATTCACAGTTTTACATTTGCCCAATAGGGCAGCACAGCAAAAAAAGGAAAAGTGCAGTATGGAGGGTTTTTTGCTAGCGAGCATAGTCAGCGTATTCCCTCTCAATTTCTCATCTTTTGTTGGGGTGGTCAAAAAGTCTCTGTTACACCCTGGCCTTTGTTCAGGACGGTGGTCCATGCATTACGCTTGTATAAGCACCGAGAAATATCCAGTTAAGCCTATAGAAGCGAACATCTCATTCGAGTGTTAGCTTTAACTCATAAATCTGCCACCAGAGGAGGTCCTGTGCCTGCCTTACCCATGTTATCTATAGTAGAACGTACAAGAGTCTGTGTGGTATTGTGAAATCTTGCATTAGAAAAGGCCTTTAAAGGACCACATTGAATTAAAAGAGTTCAGTGCAGTGGAACTGTCTATGTTACTTCCCAGCCCATACAGTCCATTGTGGGAAAAAAGTGTTTTTGTGATGTTACAAACACCAACACATTTAAATACATGAGTTTAGACCCAGCCATTCATGAGGAAGCTATAAGGTGTGTTTCAGACAGGGCTGTCTTTTGGATGAGTCAAAAGATGGTACAGTCAGTTACATATTTCCACTCCTAAAGTTGAAGTGAGAGTGAAAGATGGTCAGGTTAGGGATGTTTGATACATAAAACCACACAAACGTTATCAGTGGAATCCAAGTAAAAAAATGCAAGAAATGGACACTTCGGATGAAAACCATATCAGTTAACAATAAAAAGCTCTTAGGCCATTAAACAAGGAGGTGGCTAAGACTGTGCCTGTTGAAAAACTCTTGCTTCAGGAGAACTTCAGTAAAGTGGTGAGGCGGCCGAGAAACCGACAAGCAACTTTTGGAGTGGACCATTTTTTGTTTACTCTGTGCTCAATGGCATAACTCTCCGAATGCCTGGCTGTGTTCTCCAGACAGGCCGTTGAGCTTTGTCGGAGCTTTCATGTCTTATCTGTGCTGGAGGAATGAAATGTCACCCCCCCTCCCACTGAGGCTGGGACTCGGCCCGATACGGCATGTTTGGAACAGTGTGGCAATTACACGTTGGACCCCGGCTATGAACAAAAGGCTGTGGTGCTGAAACGTGTTGTCAGATGACGCTCTGCGTCTCCAGGCACTGCCGTTTGGTCCTGAGGGATGATAAAAGGGCCAGTGCTGCACTTTTGGTCATTTTATCTGAAGGCCAACTGTATCTACTGTCTCTGTTTCTGTCTGCTTTATCGGACTCTTCACAGAGCCGGGTACTGAGCGCTGGCTCTCCGGCGCTTGGGCCCCTTGTTCGGCTTGGACTGCTTTGTTTATTTATTTCGGCATTGTTGCATGCAGGCGTTTTGGCTGGCTTCCTGCCGCATTAACTCAGGGGTGGAACTGACATTCAGCGTGGGAAGGAGAGCGGTGCGCCTGCCAGACCTCCTTCTCCGAACCGACGCTCTGACATGCGCGATCTGTGGGGAAATCACTCCATCGACGTGCTCGGAGAAAGGGAGGCAGAGACGTCACGGGCTGAGTTTTTCCCTCTGATCCCTCTGATCCGTAAACAAGGAAGGCAAAGCAGGACGGGGAGATCCTTGGCGTGCGAGAAATACTATTAACAAAGTTGGCAAACTTCTTGCTCAGCTGCGGAGACCACACAGCTCTAGCCTTGTAAAGTTTCTGCCCTGATGTGCCATCGTCATGAAAAAGGAGAAAACAAACAAACAAACAAACAAACAAACAAACTTTTGTGTGAGTAGCATAATCCCCAAAGGTCCAAGTCTCTAGTAGCAGCCTGTACAGCTCTAGGCCTGCAAGATTTCAATCTCTCCTCGCCTTTCTAACCCTGTTACAGTTCCCTCCGGTAGCTGGTGAGTAACAGCCCTAGCAGGTAATGAAGGTGGCAAGGGCCCCCCAGTGGTCTTTCACACTGTGGGAGGTGTCCCACAGAACAGTACCAGCAAGTCTCAGAGATTTCCTAGCTTTCTTCTTCTTAGAGATGAGAGTCTGGAGAGCCCACAGCAGTTCTAGACCTACGCAGTCAGCAGTTTCAGGGCCAGCATAGCCGGCTAGCATAACTTAACTTCAGGGTTTAGTCATTTATATTTACAGGTTGTTCTTTCAGGTCATGCGGCATAACATTTAGCTTCTAGTTTGACACATCTGAATAATTCTGACTTCATTTTGAGATCTGTATCTATGTATTTGCCCACTGCAGTCCATGGACGGTAGGTGAATTGGAGATGCTCACTTGACCCTAGGGGTGAAAGTGTGTGTGAGTGTGGCCTGATGACCTGTCTGAGGTGTCTTTCGCCCTATGAGTGCTGAGAACCACAGCCTTGGTTTGAATAGTAGGATCAGAAAATGGAAATGTGGTCATGATTTCAGGCCTGTCATGATTGCGTGAATAAAATCGAGTTTGAAACATCAGTTGATTGATTGGCTCATAAATTACTTCGTGATTTGAATGGTATGCATGGTATGCACAGGCCTTTATAAGGTCAAACTGAAAATTCGCCACAAGAGGGAGCTGTTAACCCTCATCTATTATGAGCGTCTCTGAAAGTAAGGAAACCCACACCAGCAGGAGCTTGTGAGTGCATGTATAGCAGTGGTACTTTGTCCATCCAGAAAGTGAAAATTTTGCAGTAAACACTGCTATTTAATGATATGTGCAGCCCTGAGGGGTTCAGTGCTCAAAGATGCATTATAGATTTCTCAAAATGGCATAAATGACTTCAATTTGAGCATGTAATTCGTACACTTGATCTACGATTTGAGCATCCTGGATTCATGATGTGATAGTCTCACAAAATTTCCGACAACATTTGAATGGAGGAAAAAGACTGTAATCAAGTGCTGGCCATTTGCAATCTTCCAATGTGTCCAGACAATGCAGTCACGTTAGGTGGCAAAATTAACTTTTAACACAGATTTTATCACTATACTTTGTTACATCCTTAATTAAAATGCTTGAAATTGAATTAGTAAATGCCTGCAGATATGCTGATAACATATTTTTTAATCAACGTACTGCTATTTCCAACAGTAGGAAAATGGACCTGGTGGACACACGTTTTATAATTTTCTTTGCTGCTAAGTATTTGTTGGCCAGTTTCTAAGGCATCCTTTTTCATCTTTTTAATTAAAGTATTCTGCGATCTTTGAAAGGCTCTGCATTGCTGTTCAGTGAAGCCCATTTGGCATATTAATGCATATTAATTGATTACAAGAACTTAAGTACAACCTGGCAACCAGGTAAATCTGACTCGTACCACTAGAGGGCGCACAACAAAAGCCACTGCATGCTGTGTAGCTTCAGTCGAGAACTGCTTCTGACACTCCAAGTCTGATAGATGATGCTGACTTGTAATAGCAGAGGCGGTCTATCAGTGGGAGTATGGAGAAGAGTGCCCAGGCTCAATCAGTTCCTCCTCTTGCAGGCCTGCCAAGCCACTGTCCATGGTGGGCTGGAGCTACTGAGAGGTGTGTTTGCTGTTAAAAGCCAAGTGCTGATGAGTCAGAGGCACACAGGCATTTACTACCAGACAGCCTTATTTATAGAGGGTTCAGACAGGTCTGTCTGCGCCGTCTGACAAGCGGCCTGGTCTCACTCCCTGTTCTCCTCCACCAAGAGTCAAGTTTTTCTTTTCTTTTCTTCAGCATTCATGTCACGTCTCATAGTTGATAGGAATGTAACAATGCAATTTAGATCATGTCCTGCAAGGGCTGGGGCCAAACCCAGTCACATTCGAAGATTTGAGGTCTCTGAAAGTCTGACCACACGTTGATGAGTCTAAAATGTCTACATGGGTCATTTTGAAAAGCCTGCATTTTTTTTTTATTTATATTTTTTTTATCAGCAACATCCACCGAACACGTCTCGGGCTTGTCTGGCTCATATTTTCCTTCATTTCAGCTTAGATAGAGGGCATGACCTGCTTTGGAACAGTGTCCATTCCATCCTTATCAATACCTCAGTAGATGGCTACATTGTGCCAGTTTGGCGCAGTTTCATTTTGAGGGGGCAGCTTTTGCCTTGACTGACCGAAACACATGTAAAATACTCTGAGTAGCATTTCAACGGGAATACAACTTGTTACACTGACTTGGAATCTGCATATTTTATTTTGTATCTAGTAGGGCTGTAACGGTACATGTATTGGTACCGAACCGTCACAGTACATGGGTCACAGTTCGGTACATGATGTCGTACGGAGAATACACGGTACGACGGAGAAGAGGTGACTGAAGTAATATGGAATCACAGAGGGACCAAAAAGTGCCAGTAAATCATAAACCTGGGTCGTATTGTGGTAGAATAGTGCCACCTACTGGCGTAACACTTCTGCTGCCTTACACATACATGAAAATATAAGCAAGAGTGTGTTTACTGGTTAATACACATTTAAAATAAACAAAAACAAACCAAGCCTCATTTTTTAGGACTTTTTGTTTCTTAACTTCGCTGTATCATGAACCGTACCGAACCGTGACCTTTCTGTACCGTTACACCCCTATAAAAAATATTGCTTTAATAAGTATTGCTTTTTTATGTTATTCAGTGGTGTCATTGTCGCTGATTATACTGAATTAATGACCGGCAATTATGTATTAACAGATGTAGAAGATGTCTTAGAAGAACAAGAGAGTTCAATGCAAGAATGCCAATCGGTAACGTTTTTTAACCAATACTCTAAATTTAAATAATCAATTTCTATATTAATTGTTAACTTTTATTTGACTTCTGTTTCATTTATTTGGTTAGCTGGAGGAATCTGCATACCTCCGCAGTTTGTCCCTGCTGAAATCCTGTACTCAGAAAGCTGTTTCTTTACTGAGAGACCCTAATAAAACTTCGAGGAGTATGAAGCGGATGTGTATTCTTCTTGACCTTCTGGGAAATGACCCAGGGATCAAAAGAGGTCATTTTATTTCATTGGTACAATGTAAGTAATTCAATTACTGAGCGCTAGTTATTTCAGTGTCCTGTAATGTATATTGTTATATGTGTGTCTTAGCCTGTTTCCAGAAGATATTGCTGAGAAGACTGGTGGTTGTCCTGGCACAGAGGGAAGAGTTCATTCCTAATTCGGGAGATTGGGTGAATAAGGAGGCAATGAAGCGAGAGGCCCTGCAAGAAGGGGGGACTCTCAGGTAATTAAATCCAGTCATGGATTAATGGTTAAACAATTTGGTATGTATTTCACATGGTCTATCCTCACTGAGCATTAAGTTGTGATGTCTGCAAATGTTTACTTTGCATTCTAGATTAGTAGAGGATCAGCAATAATGTTACATCCACCTGCCTAATATTGTGTAGTTCTCCCTGTTCTATTGAAACAGCTCTGACCTGTTGAGGTATGGAGTCTACAAGACCTAGGAAGGTATCCTGTGGCATCTGCTGTACATGGTTCGAATTACAGGGGGTATTGGTCGGTTCTGTGCCCCCTGATCAAGACACAGACCCCACCCCCTCACCCTGGTGGCAACTATTCATATTAACCTGGTAGCGGACCATAATGGTCATAGAAGTGTTATAAAGTCAGTACCAATTAAGGGGCTCCTTTGATCAGGCTCCATTGTCTATCCCACATAGGCTTGATCAAATTGAGAAGATTGCCTCTACTGGCCTAACTTCTTCCATAGTACATCCTGGTGCCACCTCTTTCCCAGGTAACTGACGCACATGTTCCCGGCCATCCACAGATCCTCAATCGGACTGAGATCTGGGAAATTTGGAGGCCATGTTAAACTTTAAACGTTCTTTGTTCTTCAAACCATACCTGAACACCTTTGCAGTGGTGTACAAGCAAGTATCCTCCTGAAAGAGGACGCTGTCCAAGGAACATCATTGGCCTGAAGATGTCTACTTGGTCTGCAACAGTGTTTAGATGGGTGGTCCATGTCAAAGTAACATTCACATGAATGAACATTGTCCACAGCATCACACCACTGGGGCAGCTGGTGGCCTACTGGTTATGGCGTTTGCCGTGCAATCAGAAAGCCGTCAGTTCGAATCCCAAGACTGCTAGTGGCACCACTGAGGTACCTTTGAGCGAGGTACCATCCCCACACACTGCTCCCCCACACACTGCACCCCGGGCGCTGTGTTCCTGACTGCCCACTGCTTTACTTGGTGAATGGGTTAAGTACAGAAAAGAAGTTTTGTTCTGTTCACACTGTGTGCTGTGGTGTGTTCACGTATGACAGAATGGTCACTTTACACTATAATTCCAATGGCTTGCCTTCTTCCCATCGTGTATTCTGGTGCCATCTCTTCCCAGCTAAGCAACACACACACACACTCAGCCGTCCACATGATGTGAAAGAAAATGTGATTTTTCAGACCAGGCCACCTGCTTTCATTGCTCCAATTCTGATGTCCACATGCCCATTGTAGATGGACAGAGGTCAGCATGGGCACTCTGACCGGTCTGAAGCTGCGCATTGCAGCACTGCAATGCATTGTGTCTTCTCACACCCTTCTAGAAATACCATTATTTATCAGCAATTTGTGCTCCAGTAGCTCCTCTGTGGGATCAGACCAGACAGTCTAGCCTGTGGTGAGTTTCAGTGAGCCTTGGCTGCCCATGTCCGAGTCACCGGTTCAACAGTTGTCCTTCTTTAGACCACTTTTGGTAGGTACTGACCACTGCACACAAGGAACACACCACAAGACCTGGTGTTATGGTAGTCCAGCCATCACAATTTGGACCTTACTCCATCCCATTTTTCCTGCTTCCAACAAATCAACCACAAGAACTGACTGATTCAGTTCTGCCTAAAATATTCCATCCTTCAGAGGTGCCAATGTAATGGGACAATCAATGTTATTCACTTCACATATCGTGGCGGATTGGTGTATATGTATAATGATTATTAAATGGCAAGTGATAACATGCTTTTGAACACTAGTGTACATGGCGCTCAACCTCTTTGCTGTGTTTTGTGTGCAGACACACTCTTTGGCGTTGCCTGCAGGGTGTTTTGACCCCCGTTCTGGCCCGAGTGATAGAGGTATTGGACAGAGACTCTAACTTGGACCTGCTGTATGATGGAGGACTCAGTGAGGGTCTGATCCAGTTCTGGCTGGACATCTTCAGTGACGAGCATTTTCTGGACCTGACACTGTCACAGAGCACAAGGTACTGTGTTAACAGTGTAACCTGAACAGAGGGCACTTCACCAGCTTTCAGTCAGTAACACCAAGTTTTCAAATGCTTGTAGTTCTGTTAAAATAAAACCCCTACATCTTTAAGTGTATGACTTTTCCTAAAAGGGCTTTATTAATCATCTAGTGGATTTTGGTGAGTGTGTGATGAAAAGAAAAAAAATACAACCATTTATACCTAGAACCGCCGAGGAGTCATTTTTACCCCCTCATTTAGATCAGCTGTCACTTTTCACGCCATGCCCCGCCCACCGGCTCAGTTGCTTAGCAACGCTACACGCTTATGACATCATCCGACTTTTACAGCGCACCATCGATTAAAATACTGCGAAATTTAAGACATGGGACCCATATAAAAGATATATGACGACCAGAGAAGCCTGGCTATTGTACCAGAATCTGAGCGAGGGAGGGTTGGAAGGAGGAGAGGTCACTGTGGATGTGAGTGAAAAAAACCCGCAAAAATCTATATTTTAAACACTTATTTTGTCAAGTCTCCATTATTATTTAAAAAAGAATATGGGAATGAGCCGCTTCACAGCTTCTAGAAATTACATCGTAGCATCGCTGACGCTATTGCATCAGGGGCGTCAAAATGACCCCTCTTGGCGGTTCTAGGGGGGACTGGAATGTTGGCGGTTCTAGTGTTAATAATATTAATATTAACTTGTCTTTCCTTTAGTGGCACTGAGCAGGAGATTGATGTTCAGTGCAATCTACTGTTGGGAGAGGAGGAGCAGGCTTGCTCAGCTCCTTTCAGCTGGCTCATCAGACAGTACTGCCATAACCTTTGGGAGGAGTCACAGTTTGTGCAAGGCGAGTAGACTGGAGATCTCACACCAGTATTTATGCATGGTTTTTTGGCTGGTTTCTGGAAATGGATTTGGACTAGAAATGGTTTTATAAGGATTTTCAGTGCAGTGAAGTGTTAATAATTTCCAAAAGGTCAGTGGCTGGTCAATGGTCTTTATATCGTTTACTTTAAGAAAGACCAGAAACTGGAAGTTAGAAAATGCCTCACCAAATACAGCCATATTAAAAAAAATAAAATGGGGGGTTATTGCTTTTGTAATGTGTGGGAGTGTGTCTGTGTAAAATGTGCACGTCACTATTGTTTATACACTACTGACCAACACTTGATTCAACATTCCAAACAAAACAATTTTTGGAGATAATAATACATAAAAATAGTTTATTATACCTTGGAAATGTTAAACTACATGGCATTCATTATTTTACTACTACTGCAGCAATTAAAACAGTGATGTTAAGGGGTGTGTGTGTGTGTGTGTGTGTGAGTGAGAGAGAGAATCAGGGGTGAAACTGCTGGAATACAGCACATAGAAAAACTGATCTACACACAGTACTGCACTCACAACACACACACACACACACACACACACTGCACTCACAACACATATGGAAGTGTTTCTTATTTTTACACACACATTGCAGTAGTTCAGAAAAGAACAGAAACCTGTGCATTTTCTCTCTCTCTCTCTTATTGGTCTCTTATTTTTTTTCATGGCTGTACATTTCTGATGATAGTGTAGTATTTTCCCAAATAACAATGGCTCAGATATTGCTGCTACATTTCCTAATGTATATCCTGTCTTTTCCATCTTTTCCATCTCAGGTATTGAACAGAGCAGCGACGAAAGGATCCAGCAGTTTGTGAGTGCAGTTACAAGCAGTAGTCTGGGCAGCCATGTTGAAAAACTCTCAGAGAGAGAGCGGATGGAGCTAGGCCACAAATATCTCACTGATTTTGTGATGCTTTCCTTCAAAATCAAGACTGAGGAAGAAACGCGGGTGAGAGACCTTTACAAAGGGTGACGTTTGTGTTCCTGATTGAGTTTTTACTCTAAATAACCATTAATCAACCCAAATAAACCACACATTTACAGTGAACCTAAGGTCTTACCTGTTTTTATCGCAGGTGTTTAGTGCAGCAGTGTTGGGTTGCGTGTCTGCTCTGCAGCAGAGCATGGGCGTGACCCCGGATCTTTCTCCAGCCTGGATCATGGCAGCAGCCCGACACTTCAGCCCTCGTCTGGACACTCTTTCACACGCCCTGCAGCTTCAGCCTCATCTAGCTCCTCTCATCCTAAAACAAAACTTGCAGAAAGACCTCCCGGACATGGTATGACCATCACTGAATTAGGCATTGTTTATACAGGCTGATTTAATCTGATTCGAGCAGAACAGACCTTCTGCAGCCTGAATGATTTTTACATTGTGTTTCGTAGTGTATAGAGTCCTTAGTCATTATGTCTTGTTGATTTCCCACAGTGTGAAGACATTCTAGCTCTTGGGATATGTGTGGAGGAGACTAAGCTTCAGCCGATTACTTCATCTTCTGAATGCACATCCTTCCTGAGCCGAGTTGAATTGCTTCAGCCCTGTTTGCAGAGAGTATTAAACCACGGCTATTTCTCTCTCTGCAGCCCTGGCTGTCTCAAACACCTCAACGTTATAAAGTAAGCCTCATGGAGAAAGAAGAAAAATGTTTTTTTTTTTCCATTAAATGGTAATGTCTGTAATACTTGCTGTCATTTTTTATGCTTTTTTCACAGGTCAGTATGGCAGGGGATGCTGGTCATGGCTGCCTTTATCGAGCAGGTCGTGGTCAAAATGAATTCAAGTGACCAGAGGATGGTGGCATTAACAATGAAACACTGCAGCCAACTGCAAAGAGTGAGTGTGAAACCTTCCCTTATTCTGAGGAATCTCAGGTTTGGCTCGAAGATTACACCAAATTATGTGATATGAACTACACAGTGCTAAAAATGTCCAGAGATAAATACTTTTAAAATTGCATTTTTAAAATAAGCATGTATTTTATTAGTAAAATTGGACATCCATCATCGGATTTCACTTCCCTTATAAAAAACCATGCACCTGAGAAAATGATATTTAACCCTTTAAGCGCCGGGGTTTTTTTTGTAAAAAACTGGATTTTGACATCAATATTTCAAAAGCTTGTGGCTT
>JBBPCY010000001.1:10869144-10886349 GCA_037974405.1 Brachyalestes nurse
TCCTCTCTGTCTCTCTCTCTCGCTCTCCCTCTCTCTCTCCCTCGCTCTCTCGCTCTCTTCCGCTCTGTCTCTCTCTCTCTCTCTCCCTCTCTCTCTCCCTCTCCCTCTCACTCTCTTCCGCTCTGTCTCTCCGTCTCTCTCTCTCCCTCTCTGTCTCTCCCTCTCTCTCTTTCTCTCTCTGCCTCCCTCTCTTTCTTTCTCTCTCTCTCTCTCTCCTCCTTTCTCTCTCCCTCTCTCTCTTTCTCTCTCTGTCTCTCTCTCTCTCTTTCTTTCTCTCTCTCTCTCTCTCTTTCTTTCTCTCTCTCTCTCTCTCTCTTTCTCTCTCTCTCTCTCTTTCTTTCTCTCTCTCCCTCTCTCACTCTCTCTCTCTGTCTGTCTCTCTCCCTCTCTCTCGCTGTCTCTCTCTCTTTCTCTCTCTCTCTCGCTGTCTCTCTCTCTTTCTCTCTCTCTCTGTCTCTCTCTCGCTGTCTCTCTCTCTCTCTCTCTCAGTACCTGCTCCTCTTTTCAGAAGTCATTCAATGGGATGAAATCTGAAAAGACCTGCGCTCTCAGTGTTTACCAGCTGAAGGGCAGAACAGCATGTTTGAGACTCGGTTACCACAAAATGTTTAATTGGACCGCTGACCTCAGTCTGGGCTCCAAAAGAAGCTGCCAACTAATTCTAGCTCAGCCTCTTTTAAAACACAAAGACATTTCAGGCTGGATGAGGCACAAGCAGGCCATGCAAGCTGAATTTCCGAAGATTATTCATAACCATTGTTCTGGCGTTGTCTCTCATGAGTCCTTGTGAGAGCCGTGACCAGCCCGTGGTCCTCTTGGTTAAACCACAGCTCCGAGCTCGACGTGGGCTTTTCTTCTGATTGCTTTTCAAGCCTGGGGTTTAAACGGACGGATCTGTTCCAGGACGCTGGGAGATATGAATGCAGTTCCACTGCCATGTGGGTTTGCGCTGCCCAACGGCCATTTCACGTCCACAAGTACGAGTCAGTGAAAGGGAAATGAGGTCTTTTAGCTGTCATCCTAGAGCTCTCCTGAGTGAGTTAAGATAATATAATGGATAAGTAAATTTACAGTAATGTGTATGTATGAAATGCAAAGGTATACAGGGCTGAGTCACAGCATTGTTCAGGATTTGCTTCAAGATATGGAGGGATTTATACTTCCATGTAAAGGCTTTATTATAAGGGGTGCCCTTTTGGCTGATTTCTTTACAGCCAGAGATTTTTTGTGTTAAATCTACTATAGATATATATACACACACATTACTAGAGTTTGTTCTTAATCATATTTTTTCAAGTTTGACCTTTCAAACTATCTGCAGTATTTGCGTAGGTTGGGGGTTGCTGGGATCAAATGTGTGAAAGTTGTGCTGTTGCTCTTTTAAATGACTCACAGGAGAACTTCACTTAAATCAATGAGCAGCAAACCAAGAAAAGCACCGGCAAAGTGGGAAGCTCCAGTTCTCGAGAACCTCCACTGTAACACTAATCCACAAGTTATAGAACTGGAATAGAAGAGAGGGAGTATTTAGTATTTATTAATAAATTCATTCACATCAACCTTAAATTATTAATTGTTAAATTTATATTGCTGTAGCTCTAACAAAATGCCTTGCTTTGTAAATAAATAAATAAATAAAACTCTTTGGGGTCAAATTTGAGTCGCGTATTTATTTATGTATTTATTTGTCTATCTGTCTCTCTACCTGTCTGTATGTCTATTTATATATATATATATATATATATTTATTTATTTAACTAGGCACCAAAAAGTAAAATGTCTAATTTGCTGTTGTCTCTTGCTTTTTAGCCCCTGCGTATTGGGACCAAATGTCTTCAGATTCCAGTCCTGGTGTTTGTAAATGTTCACCTCAAACGTTATTTCATTTTCATTTCATATCTATTTTTATAAAAAAAAGATATTCCTGCCTTCTGTCGACTAAACTCAGAATCCGAGGTGTCAAACGTGTCCTGATAATTCCATAATAACACATGGACTGTTGCGGCGGAGTTGGTAACAGAAGACATTTCTTGAATGTATAGATTCTGAGGACATGTCATCCCTGTCTTGATGCAGAACATCCATCTGGTGACATTTCATTTCTTCCTTTTTTTTTTTTTTTTTTGGCTGTCATCAGGGCCACTTTTGGCTTTTGCCTGACAACAGGCAGCCGACTGAGGCGATGTGTTCTGTAATGAGATCATTTGGCCATGTCCAATGAAGCAAGCCTGCTTTTGAAGGTCACACAGTGAGGGACGGCCGGCGGAAGAGAATTGACAGGTACAGGAAGTGACCACTGGCCTGATCTTCCAATCACCCCCAGCCTTGCCTGCTGTCATTTCTCATCACCCGGGCCGTGTGTGATAAATAATCTCCCTCGCTGGAAGTTCAGATTTCAGGGACGCCATAGAGATTGGGTTAAAAGGGCACACATCCTGCTTTTTTTTCCTTTTTTTCTCTGACGTTTGTTGGTCTGTAGGCCAAAAAAGGAATTTTACACAACCATGTCAACCTCCCTCTATCTGTTTCTGTTACTCTGATGTACAGTTCTCACTGGCTGCCTTTTATTATGTCTGACTCAAAAAGCAGTCTGGGCTCCTTGAAACTGTGAATGGGTGGAGGACAACTTCTGTAGAATAGAGGTGGATAAGCAACATTTCTGTGTGTTGATTTTGTGACATCACAAAAACAATCAAACAATTCAAAACAGAAGTTTTTATTGCTTAGTTTCCATATGAGGAGTGAATGGTACAGATTACAGTGTTCACACTCTACATCAAGCTCTTACACTGTATGGACAAAAAGTATTGGGACACACCTGCTTTTCAGTACCTTACTTCCGTCGTTGGATGAGTTCGGTGTGGAAGAACTAGACTGGCCTGCGTAGAGTCCTGACCTTTGGGATGAACGGGAACGGAGATTGCAAGCCACGTCTTCTCGTCCAACATCAGTGCCTGACCTTATAAATGCTTTACAGAATGAAAGAATGGGCACGAATTCCTACAGAAACACTCCAGAATCTGTGGAAAGCCTTCCAAGAAGAGTGGAAGCTGTTAGAGCTGCAAATGGGGGGGGACTGACTCCATATTGAAGTCTACGTTTTTGAGTGCAGTGTCATTAAAGTCCCTGTTGGTATAATGGTCAGGTGTCCCAGTACTTTTGTCCACATAGTACATTTCAGAAAAATGAGGAGAATTCGGTTTTACGTGATATGGGCCCTTTAAGAGATTTGGCGTAATTCTGGGAAAGTCAGGTTGGGCTGATGTTCAGGCGGCTGAGCCTGTGCTGTGGAATTTGCCTGGTAGATTTGCCTTTTCTTCAGACGTGTTGAAAGGCTGCTGGGTGACTTATATAACCAGGCATACTAATGTGTGAAGGGAAGATGGAGCTAGATAAACACTCTGGAAATTGCACTGTAAGTAGGTATAATTAGATTTTCTGAACGCTCGGTGGAGGCTGGCCGTCTTGCAAGATGAGGCAAGTCATCTTTATTAAGGGAGGCACTAAGCTGGCAGGCCCAGGCCGCTTCTGCCGACAAGTGTGACGGAATGCAACGGCAACGTCCTGCCTGACCATTTGTCATGGTCTATGTGTTTTCATCGAGGGAGCGCAGCTAATGCCTTGGTTATTATTCGGAGTTTGTCTCTAATCGATACAGATGCTCTCAAGGTTTTATCAATCATGAGTTTTCCTCCATATGACACTTGCTCATCTGCCGTGGCTGGTGGAATCAGGGGAGCGTGGGCGGTGCCGTGTCATCAGAGAGGCGGGGAGGGGGAGGAGGGGGTCGCTCGGTCATTACACTGTCGTTGACATGGTCAACATCAGCGCTACTGCCTTTATGTGGTTATTGCATTTGTCAGATTCATATTTATTCAGGCAGACGGCTTCATAGGTTTAAGCCTTTTAAATGTTTTTTTGTGTAAAGCTGGGTGGTACATCACTTAATTCATACTTTTAATGATGAACCAGTATAATATTAAAAAAAAAAAAATTAATTCCATGAAATAGTGCTATTGTTTTTGTAATATGTTAGGCAAAGTTCCCTTTGGTGTCATTTTATCAGAGAAAATTTTAAGCAAATTTTTGAAAATAACAAGAATTCAGCCATTAGTTGAAAGCCAGCTGAACCACTGAAGGTCCCTAAAAGGTTTCTTTGTGTGTGATGCCATAGAAGTGTTTCTAATCCTATTCCTGGTGCACTGGGGGCAGTTTCATTGATTTAACACATCCATATTGACCCTTGATGTGTGGAGTATGGATTTATACAGCATAAAAAAACATGTTGCATGTTATGGGTCTAAGTGTGTGGAGCTCAGATAATGGCTAAAACATCAATATAAAAATACAATGTACTCATGAAGAACTTGATTGAATATATCGAGGCTAACAGGCTTGTGTTGAGAATTGATTGTATGTGTCATTGGTTACTTAATGACAATTGTAGCAAATCCAGTGTCATTACAACTACTGCAAATTCTGCATGTGGCCACGTTATGCAGTAATAATGCATCTATAGTAAATGTGGCCGTCGTTAATCCTGCAGAATGTGCACAGGGCCGTTTGCTAACTGCAAGCAGTTGTGAGATATGGGGTTGTAAATATATGGGAGTAAAAGAAGAGTCAGCAAAAAGAGAAACAGAAAGTTCAGTGGTACCAGTGAAAGTGACCAGGCGGACAGCCAGGAACACAGCGCCCAGGACAGTACCTCGCTCAAGGGTGGCTCTGTGGTGCCCCTAGCAGTCCTGGGATTCGAACCCATGGCCTTCTGACCACAGGGCTACGCCCTAACCACTAGACCACCAGCTGCCCCAAGTTTCATTTCTTGGTCTCGAAATTTGTTCCAACCTAAAACTCCAAATTTGTTCAAATCAAAAACTTTCTGCTCATGTCTGGTCCTGAGAGTAGAAATAGTAATGCTCTGTCATGCTCTGGTAAATGTTCTTTCAATAAGTGTTTGAGGCTCGTGCCTCTGTTTAGTTGCTGTTCATTGTTAAAGAAAGTGACCCATGCCCCTGTGATCCTCCCATATATTGTGTAATCCTCCCTCAAGTGGATATGAGCAGGGTGGAAAAGTGCATTTCGCATTTTTAAATTCATGCACCTGAAACAGCAGCAAAAGCTCAGCGCATCAATCCTTCAGTGTCAGTGTCTTCACTTCTTCACAAAACTCCCGTCGCTTTATGTACGTTTTGGCAAGAATCCTCAAACTCTTTACACCTTTATAAGGTTCTTCACAGTCACATCTCTCATTCACAAAAATGGTCCTTTAGTACTGTCTATAATTGGTTCTTTAAGGGTTTTTTAGTAAAAGGAATGGTTCTATCTTGGTGTGAATTAGAAGTGTGAACCCTCAAACCATTTGCATGCATTCAAATGCATTCATGTTTCTTCCCTATAACCTAAAACCTGTAAATGGTTCTTTGAAGAACATTTCTAAAAATGTTTCTATTTAGCACCAAAAGGTTGTACTATTATGACAAATAAAAACCTTTTTGGTATGATACAGAACCATTTTGTTGAGAGTGCATCTAATAGGCATCAGAAAAGTATCAGAAACCACCAAAGTCTATTTGTGATTACTTGGGACCATTTCAGGCAAGTGTGTGATGAGAACTTTTGAAGTTTGCATGATGCTTATCGTAGTGAAAGGGTCCATTTTTGTCATACGTGAACACACTATGGGGTGGTGGAGGCTAGTGGGTAGGATACTTGGCTCTGGACCAAGAGGTTATGGGTTTGAATCATTCCTTCAGCACCACCACTGGGTTCCTGAGCAAGACCCTTAACTTGCTCCAGAGAGACTGCCCCCTGGAGTTAGGGAATGGAAGTCGCTTTGGATGAAAGTGCCACTAGCAGTCTTGGGATTTGAACCCATGACTTTCTGATGGCAGGGCGAACGCCCTAGCCACTAGCCCACCAGCTGCCCATAATAGGGGCATTAGCGTCCTTTACTTATTATCTACTTTAGTCTCATAGTGCTGCTGTAAAACAAAAGAAGCAAATTTGTCTTGGACAAAGATTGGAGAAAACTTTTTTCTTCGAATATGATGGATCGTACCTTGTGGAGCTGATGGATGCATTTCTGGTTGCCAGGTTGAGCCATGCCAGTTCCAGACCAGCCAGCCGAGGCGGAGAACCCTGCCATGCTGAGCCCGGGGCTGAACGCCTCCAACGGGGACAAGACGGACACAGAGAGCACCTCCGCCATCCTGGCCTCGGTTAAAGAGCAGGTAGGCCCCGTCTGAATCACGCCATTGTCTCCCACTCGACACAGGGTTCGACATGGAGCCGCGTGGCTGGGCTTTACCAGCACACTGAGCTGAATTGTTCACTCAATCGGCTGCAAGTTGGAGTGGGTTCTCAGGTCACACAGGCGATCTGGATGCATTTGTCATTTTAATATTAGTGTCAGGGTTTACTGGCTGCCGAGAGTGGAAGATTAAAAGGGAAATGAGGAGAGCCAAAAGACAATTCTCCAAGCGCCGTGCTAAAGCACTGATGTTGTTAAGGACTTATTACTTTTTTTTTTTTCCAACATATTGCTCCACTTTTTTTAATTAGGATCTGTGATCAAGGGAGCTTGCAAGTCAAAATGTGTGCTCAGTTTTCAGCCAGAAACCTTTTTCTTCTTCAGACAGACAGACAGACAGACAGACAGACAGGGCACGATTGCTAATATGAAAGTATCATTGATAACAATATACAAACTAAGTTTAAAGCTATTTTTATTGAATCACTTCATTCAAAGCAGGGCTGGAGCGGCGAGACTTGTTGCACAGAGCGACATTTGAGAAAGGGTGGGAAAACGTACGGAATTATTCTGACCAGTGCAGAACTTTATTGGAAAGTGATCTATGAGCTTGTTCTGTTCCCTGATTGGCCGAACCTTACCCGACCTCTACAGACTGACACTCCAAAATTAGAAAGTGTAACTGTTAGGCCTCGTTCACACAGGCGTCTGAATCAGGCGTTTTTCTGGCGTTCTTGGCGCCAGGTGAGCGCGGACTGAGCGCCGACCGTTTTTCTGCTCATTGGAGTAAATCACAGTAAACCGCAGTAAAAACGCTGCATGCAATGTTTTCTTGCCGTCAATTTCTGCCAAAATCCTGACAAACGCGAAGAAAACGCTGGTACTGCGTTTACATGCCGTTCGGTTAACTTTCTGGAGGACTGAATATGTCCCATGATTCAAATGTTCCGGGAACCGAGACAAATCAAGTTTTGAAGGAAAATGTAAAACTACAAACCCCAACACGTAAACAATATGGAGAGAATGATTACTGCCCCCACTGGTGAACACACGGAACTACACATTGGGCAGCAGGCTGGAGTTAAACAGCGTCAGACGAACACCAGTGTAACGACAATCAAGCGCAGATACAAAACGCTACAAAAACGCCTGTGGAGTTCAGAGCGTGCTCATTTATCCAAGATTCAGACGTCCGTGTGAACGAGGCCTTACTGATGCGCGGGTCATTTTTTTTGTAACCTGCACTTTTCTCGTTATAAGAGAGAACCCACCAGCCTGTTCCACAAAAATATTCCTCAGTTAATAACCAACTCCCACCTTGACCCACAGTGATCTGTAAGTTATTTATATCTGATTCAGAATGTGGCTTTATCACTTTTTGACCTGTCCTACCTGCGCCCACAAATATTCAGAATAATCTGACCCAAACCTCCCCGACTCATGCATCTCTAGTTACTATGCAAGTACTGGCACTTCTTCAGGTGATGTTAGATCCACATTTATGTGGTTTATATTCCTTTGTCTTCTTTTGGTAAGTTACTTATTGGCTGTAGTGCAAATCATAAAAAGTAAACTCTTCTTGGAGAAAGATTAGTGAAAACTATATTCCTCAGTTTATGTGGGATCACGCTGATGGATGCATGTCTGGGCATTTCTAGGCATCAGAGAAAGAAAGGAGAGATGCATGACGCAAAGGGTGAGGTGGGATATATATTATAGATACGGAGTGAGGCAAGAAGTGGGGGATGGGAAACTCAGCATATGCCTTTCATACTAACTGTGCTCTTTTTTCTCGTTTCACTTTAAGTTCACATAATGTGGAGAGTTCTGTATGTGCTCAATGACGGCTATATTTAGTAAAAATGTTGAGTATTTGACTAATTTATATAGCTTATAATAATGATAGAATCTTTATTATACAGCTTTTATTATATAACCCCTTCATTTCCACAGTAATACCACAATTAGACTTATCTGCCGAGTGTTAATATGACCCACTATATCATTTGTTCTCTAACCGTGTTAGAGCAACAATAACACATTTAGGTTGGAGTTCTTGTGGTGAGATTAGATTGTTGTGTTTTTGCATGTTTCTGAAAGCTGTGTAATAGCTTTTGTAATTTGTTTCCTGTGGCTGCGTGCCCCTGGAGCCCCATAGAAGGTCCTGTTCAGGCCCGCCAATGTTAAACCCGGTGTTGGGAGCTCATTTCTTGGACTGGGTTGTTTAAGGCGTACAAACAAAGCTGCCAGGTTTGTTTTCAGAGCACAGTGCGCGAGGCTTGTGCTGCGATGGCGAGAAAGATAAAGGCGCCAGTGCTGATTCCGCTAATGAACCATTAAATAGGAGGTGGCTACAATAAGCTACTGTGTTGATACAGCGTCAGGTTTGCGTTTCTGCCCGATTACGAGCAAACTGTATTTTACCAAATGATGACTTTTATGCGCAGTTATTAAATACTACCCATTACCACCCTCCATACCCTCCCGCCAAACCCCATTCTAAAAGAGCCTACGTGAGCGTGCGGCTGACTCCTCTCATCCATCACGACGCCGGCCGTTAGTTTTATTAAGACACAAAGGGCTCCCTGCACTGCCGCGCCAGGTACGGCTCTCCCGACGATATATATTAGGCGCTTTCGGAGTGTTGACGGCTGAGTGTGCAGCTTTAATAAGGGGAAGTGCATTAAAAACATAGACAGCTGATGCTGCAGCCTCTGTATAAAACTGGCGCTGCGGCTCCTCTCTGGATTTGATTAATGTGCCTATGCACGTCTGCCTAAACCTCCCAGTGAAGAGGCATTTGAAAGCAACCTCAGCTCTGAGGCAGCACTGAGATAGCGTTGTGTTGGAGCCCGACCGATATATTGGTTGGTCTGCCTCTTTAGTGCACAGAGTAGACAGGTTTTGCAGGTTTGTGTCCTTTAGCCGATTGATTCAAGCTGCTTCTTGGTATCTTTGTCAGATTTCTACAGTGGTGCTTGAAAGTCTTCAAAGTTTTCAATGTTTCTGCATAAATATGAGCCAGATTATTCGCACTAGTCCTGCTATAAACGTGTCCCGCATGGCATTTGAGCCCACTCCTCCACACAGAACAACTTCAACCCTGGAATGTTGGTGGGTTTTCTGAACTGCTTCCACAACCTTTCTGTTGGGTTGAGGACAGGACATTTCACAACATAAACTTTTATTCTTCTGTAACCATTCTTTGTCAAAACAGCTTGCGTGCTCAGAGTCATTGTCTTGCCTGACCCACTTTCGCTTGAGATTCAGTTCACGGACAGATGTCCTGACATTCTCCTTTAGAATTCGCTGAGATTATTCAGAATTCATTTTTCCATCAATGATGGCAAGCTGTCCTGGTCTAGATGAAGCAAAACAGCCCCAAACTGCTACCATGCTTCACACATGCGTTGAGGTTCTTATGCTGGAATGCAGTGTCTTCATTTCTCCCAACATTTTTCCATTCTCATATAAACGATCTGTTTTGCTCTCATTTGTCCACTGGCTTGTCCACATGATCTTTATCAAATTGTAGTTAAAAATTGAAAGTGGCCATTTTTGTCATGTGCAAACACACTACAGCTCACAGAGTGAACAATGTACCTCAGTGGTCCCATTGGTAGGCCTGGGATTCGAACCCACAGCCCTACGATCACAGGGGCAACACCCTAACCACCAGGCCACCAGCTGCCTGGAAAACTTTTGTTGCTCAGACCTTACCTGGGGTTCATTTGTGTCATTTTAGACTGTTGCTCTTGGAGTGGTCTTCATTGGTGAACCACTCCTGGGGAGAGTACTCAGCCGACCCCTGAAATTGTGGGGGGTTACGTTCCAAGACCACCCGTAAAATGTGAAAAAAATTTGTGGTGTGGTATAAATGCCTATTTTTATAGTCTAAACCCTAAATATGCCTCCAGTTATGCTCCCAAAACACCTTAATTTCATTTTAAACTCAGCTTAAACTGTTCTGATGTGGGAATGCTGGCCTGCAGCTGCCAGAGATGCGTCACTGGGCAGCAGCCAATCAGCAGCAAGGAGAAATGAATAACGCTCTTGGATTGGCTACTTTCAAACCTCCCGCCTCTGAGTACAGCAGTATTTCACCATCCCAAGACACGGTTTTGTATACGGTTGCTTGTGTTCTCATGCGGGGGTTTCTGTGAACAGTTAGTTCGGTTCTAAGAAAAACGACTGAAGCCGTGAACTCTGAACCGTGACTGCGGGGGTCGACTGTAGTCTAGAATTTCCTCTATTTGTTCACAATCTATGGAGTCCAAACTCTTCAGAGATGGTTTTGGAACCTTTTCCAGCCTGATGAGCATCAACAAATCTTTTTTCTGAGATTCTGCATTGTTCGTGCCATGATACACTTCTGCAAACATGTGTTGTGAAAATCAGGCTTTGATAGATCCCTGATCTTCAAATAAAGCAGGGCTTCCACTCACACCTCATTATCATCCAATTGATTGAAAACATCTAATTTCACCTTAAAATGAGTCCTACTAATCCTAGATATTTGCATACCCACAGATGTGCAATATTGGTTCATTTTCCTCACTAAAAAAATGTCCAAGTACAATATTTTTCATTTATTTAATTGGACTCTCTTTAGGACTGCCACTTAAATTTTAGTTCATATTTATGCAGAGGGTTCATAAGATTTCAAGCACCGCTATACACTTTATTTTATTCTGGCTTGGCTGTAGTAACCTGATGTTTGGGCTCATGGGGAAAGTTGTTGTATTTGATCTTTTTAGTCTTTTTTTTTATCAAACTAATGGTGAAAATACAGAACTGGCATAAGACATTTTTCTTAACTGTTTTTTTTTCCCTCTAAAACATGACACAAAAGCAAGAAATTGTGACCTCACGGTGCACTGATAATAACACATCCTGGCCTTGTAAAATGGAATCCAAGTACAATTTGATTCATTTTTAGGACTCTGCTGAAAATAATGGTTGCCTTTGATCACGTGAGCCAACTCATTATTATAGTAATGTTGTTTTCCGTTCCAAGGATGAAAGGCTATTTTTCTAACTCCCAGACACTGACACACTGTGTGCAAGCTTCATTATAGTAGAACCTTTCATATCTGCAGCAGGAAAATCAGCCAGTGGGAGAGTCATCCTTTAGAAAAACCTTTTATCATGTGCATTGCACTTAGAGGAGCCTCTCACTCCAAGTTCGGTGCACCTGTTGTCCGAAACTGCATTCAAAGAGCCCGGCTAGCCGTGGGAATCATGACCAATTTTGACCCAAAAGAAGCATTTAGTCAAGTGAGACTGGAAGTATTAGGCTCCTATTTCAAAAGTGAGCAACAGAGAATGGGGACAAATAAACCTTGACTATTCATCCTTTCATGCCGAGGTGTCATTTCAACAAGCGACAGATCTACCAAAGGCTTGGGGCGAGATGATTTGACTCACAATGCCAAAGGTTTGGAGACTGAATTTTTCAAAATGTTTGTAATGCAAATGAACTACTTGTTTTCATTGCAGTAACTTAAAAAGCCCATATTCTGTATAGTTTAATCTTGAGGTCCCTTTCTGACATTTTTGTGGTTTTATGAATCAAAAACTGGTTCTGGTTTGAGGCTTTTTGAACCATATCCCATAGAATTAAACAAGTTATAACTATACCCTTTAAGACAAATGTAAATGACCTTCATTGTAAGTGGCTGCTATGGATTGTGTTGCCTTCAAAAAACAGTATGGACTGGGCATGGTTAAAACGATTATCACGTCTTTTTGTGATGTCACAAATTCAGTATGATGTCACAAAACAGTGACCAGTGCTTGAGTCTGGTCTCGGCCTCGGTCTTTGACTCACTGGTATTTGGACTTGGACTTGTCTCGGCCTTGCCAAAAGTCCAGCTGCCTTTATTTCTCGACTATCTTCTCGACTATCTTCTTTGGCTGCTGACCACAGCAAGTAAAAACAAGAAAAAAAAAATCAAACAGACAAAAACAAAAGCAATGGATGAGAAAAGGAGCCTTCCCAACCAAACGAAAATGACTGCCATAGTTGATTAAGTGAGCTTGTACAGAAAACAAGCTTTGCTTTATTTGTGTCAAAATCTATCTAGAAGGCACATTGACGTTGGCCACCTGTTGACCAGTCATACGTCTGCCAAAACACAGTGAATCAGGCGAAACCTAAAATTGACAATATGACCTCCTTTGATCATACAGTGTTACGCTGCATTAGCTATTTTTACATCTAACAATAATGTCACAATTAATAATAATCACACACAATAATCACACTGGTCTCGGGGCTTGACTACAGCTCTTTTCGTGACTGTCTAGTTTATATATTAGCAAGAAGTGTATTTCATGTTACCAAAACCTTTTTCCAGATATTTTTCTTGGGCAGCTGAGAATTAAGCAAGAACATTCAAATAAGGAAAGAAGGGATGGTGTCCTCAAACATTTCATGGGCAGTGTACATGTCCAGGATATTTCGTCACATGTCCCAACACTGCTGTCATTTGAAACCCGGGGCTGTGTTAGTGGTCAGACTTCCTTTGAAAGTCTTGCATGGCTCAGTGGACAAACCAACATGCAGTCTCTTAGGTGTACCATGCTACACGGAGGCTGGAGATCTTGCCTTGACAGAGTGTTCTCTGAGGCTTGACAGGTAGAGAACGTTAATTAGACCTGAGGCACACTCTCCTGCATTGACCTCCAAATGGCCTCAGCTGGGCGGCTGGAGTGGCAAGTGGTGTCCTGGATGGCCACCCGGACCTGCCACTCGAGGAGGTAGTAACATGCCTGTGGGGTGGCGCACAAGTGAGATCGCCGTAAGCAGCAGTGCCACGGTAATCACCGTCTTTATCATCAGCCGCATCAAAATGGTAATGCGTGAAGGGCTCATTCTGCCTGGCCGAGCACAAAAACCATTCAAGTGTTTGTTTGAATAAGGACGCTACGATGTATGACCGGATTCGAGTTGTTTGCATTCGGCGGCCACCGCCCGCTACCCACGGCTTCCAGTGAAGAGTCTCGGTTGTGCCTGCCGCCTGCCTGCACCGAGCGTTTGAGGTAGGCAGTCGGGTGGATTTGTGTGCGAATAAAGACAGAGGCAGAAAAGGCATAAATATTGATGGGATGCAAATGCCAGGCCCAACTTTCTTGAGCTGGTTGTGTGTTTTCTTTGAAGCGTTCTCTTTTTTTTTCGCCATGTGTTCTGGAGGCTGCACTAGCGCGCCCTGCTCACGACTCCCCTGTTATCCAGGCTGGCGAACGAAGCCGTCTCATTTAGGTTACGTGGCGGTGCTGTCAGGAGGCTTTGGCCTGTGTTATGACGGCAATGCAAATGATTGATCTTCTGACCGTCGGCCCGGGGATTAGAGTTAGACGAGAATGTATATCTCTTATCTCCGTGATCATTGCCGCCATATGCATCGCTTTGGAAATCGTGTGTGTGTCCCAAAGACACACTCCTTCTCAAATAGACTGTCCAGCTGCTGCAGATTGCGTTCTCAGAATCCAATATGGCACAGTGCAAATAAGTTGCGGAGGTGACAAATCAAAGCCCAGAACATCTGACTCACAAACAGGCCACTGTCAGCGGTGAATAATTCAAGTGTTTGCCAGTAGAACAGTCAACAATCAACAGAAGACAAGAGAATTGTTTCTCGGAGATTTGCGCAGCACTGCCCGAGTCCATCATTTCTTTACTCACGCTTTCTGCCTACACTGTAAAACTCTTGATATTGTTCTTGTCACAGTTGGTGGGGACTGTGCCATGAAACTCTGCAACTCCACCCTATATGTTGCAGTGCCTGCCGTTTCCACCCATTTCTGGTTTTACTTTGCCACTTCCAAGGCTCCGACCTGCATCTCATTTTTGTCCTTTGCAGAGGCTTGCATGTGGACAGTCCCTGTCCTCCTGAGCCATGTTTCTTTCATGGTTCTGCTGTGTTCAGGCAGTCATTTCCTTACATCTGGGTGGTCAAGGGAAACCAGTAACCTTCTCACTTGAATACCTGTAACTTTATTCATTGCACAGACATTCTCACTGTAAAACAATGATGGCTAACCCAGGTCAGACCTGTTAACCGGCCTGTTTTCACTGGGTTTCTACCATATTGTCACCTTCTTTCTCACCGTCTTCCTATTTTAATATCATCCCATGTCTTTCCCATTTTCCCCATCTCCTAAATCAAATGTTGACAAATTGAAATCACCCTCACTTCACTTCCCAATTTTAGGTGCACTCTGAGAACTGAATACAGGTAAACTGCTGTCAAACGTGAAAAATGGGACTGCTTTCCAGGCATTTTAGCTTTTTGCCAAAAGGTCAAAGGATATTATGTACAAGATTTTCATCTTTTGCTTTCATCTGCTTATTCGGACCCATCCACGTCAATTATTATAAAGAGAGGCCCTTCTAAAAATTTACCCATGATGTGTACAGTCTGCCACAAGGCTTGTATATAAGACATGTGCTTGGACCCCGATGATTGCTGCTTGAGATGTGTTTTGTAGATTTGCTTATAGTAATTTGGCTCACATAGCTGTTGTGGCACATTGATCATTAGCTGATAGGTTCGGAGTTTGCATTTTTGACTTAGGAGTTAGGAAGAGCCAGCAAAATGCACAATAATGTTTACATTTCTGCGCTTTATTAACCTCTTTATTAACTTGGTTTAAGGAAATGGTTTGTGCCTGTGAGTGTTAAGGAAGCCTACATGTTATATAATGAATATTTTTTGTTTTGACTGTATTTATATAAACAGAACAGCTCTTCGAAATGATGGCTAGTAATACGTATTTACATCACATATAAATTACATCACGGTTTTTAATTAGCGTATTGTGGATGTCAGTAATTAAAGCAGACTGACGAACTAGCCTCGTTTAACTCAGTGCAGAACGTTGAATATTGTTACATTGCATTAAATGTTGAAAAAAATCATCTTTATCACATTTCTAAGCCATTATTCTTGTACCAAAGCTCAGAAAGCATCGGGATCATTAACTTTATTGATACGGCGATACTGATACTGTGGTACAGCGATAAAAAGTATTGATGATGCGTGTTATTGATGAAATTTGTCATTCTGAATTTGATCATTACCAGCTCTAACGAGTGTGTCCTACCTCCCAGCTGTTACGGTTCTTGTCAGACAGAAGAGTCCTTTTAACTTCGACCGGCTGTGTTTTCTTTCTGAGAGAGAGAGAGATACATCCACTCTGTCACATCTGGCCCGTCTTTGGCAACGTGGCTGTTGCTATCAGCCCCCTTTGAGAAAGGCCAAGGATACACAGGGACATAAATCGGTTCTGACAGTCCTTCGACTTGTGATGGATTCTCCCCTGGCCTACGAGCTTTTTAGGTAGAAGGAAGCTTCTGGGTTTGGAATCAATAGAGGCAAGAGCGTCAGATTAGCGTCAATGGAGTTGATTTAAAACCTCACGTCAGAGTAAGGAAATGGACAGGCCTGCTAGAAGACCCCTTTTTCATCTATTTCTTTCATCATTCTTTCATGATCTTTCTACCTTTATTTATTTACCACTAATATCAACTTTAATCCGGAAGTTTAATGGCAGTTCATGTAAGATCGTTTTGGACCATTTCTATTGGTCTGTTTATTATTGTAGTTTATATTATAGCACAATAATCTATATTTTATATACACTATGCACACAGCTATTGGGAGACGTCTTTTTTTCAGGGTTCCAGTGAAGGGCGGCGTGCTTCCAACTTTGGTCCATAAAGACGTGGTTGGATGAGTTGGATATGAGTTTGGTGTGATGGAGTCCTTACCTCAACCCCATCCAGCATTTTTGGGATGAACTGGGACGGAGATTGTGATCCAGACCTTCTCCTCCAACATCAGTGTCTGACCTCATAAATGCTACAGAAAGAATGGACACAAATTCCCACAGAAACTCCAAAATCTTGTGGAAAGCCTTCCAAGGAGAGTGGGGACCAACTCCATATTAAAGTCAATTTAAGTGTCAATTTGTCCTACATGAACACAGCACAGCACACACACTGTGTGTAATTCTTCTCTGCGTTTAGCCCATTCATTCTAGTGAAGCAGCAGGTAGCCAGTAGCACAGCGCCTGGGGAGCAGTGTGTGGGGACGATACCTCGCTCAAGGGAACCTCAGTGGTACCACTGGCAGTCCCGGGATTGGACCTCACAGCCTTTTAATCGCAGGAGCAACCTCCTATCCACTAGACCACCAGCTGCCTAGTGACTGATATAGTGACTGATAGATCTATATATAGTGACTGATTACGGTTACATCCTGCTGCTCTGTGAAGCACAGGGCTGTTGTTGACATACATTTTCTGCTGATTTTAAAGTTTTGTTAGTTCTTATGAACTTAAGTCAGCTTTTTTTTTCAATTGCACAATTTTAATTAGCTCCTTGTTGACTGCCGCTCTGATGATGTCAGCACTTTTTAACGCTTTAGAAAGCCGTGTTAAACATCTAAAACACAACTTGCAGTACACACTGAGGCTGTCTGGCTAGGATCTTGAATAATAATGTTATACTTCTGACACAGGGGCCTGGATATTACACACCAGCTGCATCATGCAAGCACACATACACAATAGTGGGGTAAAGGCAGTGTTTGTTTGTGTGTGTGTGTGTGTGTGTGTACGGCAGGGAGAAAGAGAGGGAAGTGGGGAATGCCAATGGTAGTGTGTGTGTCTGAGAAAGAGTAAGAAAAAGCGAGGGTCTGTGTGAGGGAGAAGAAGAAGCGAGAGAGAGTGTGATAGAGAGTAAGTGAGAGAGAGAGAGAGAGAGAGAGAGTGTGATAGAGAGTAAGTGAGAGAGAGAGAGAGAGAGAGTGTGTGATAGAGAGTAAGTGAGAGAGAGAGAGCGAGAGAGAGAGAGTGAGAGAGAGTGTGATAGAGAATAAGTGAGAGAGAGAGAAAGAGAGAGAAAGAGAGAGTGCGATAGGGAATAAGTGAGAGAGAGAGAGTGA
>JBBPCY010000001.1:10930311-10940975 GCA_037974405.1 Brachyalestes nurse
TAGACCTAAACTGCATTTCGTTGCCTTGTACTTGTACATGTGTAATGACAATAAAGTTGAATCTAATCTAATCTAAATCCTCTTTAAAAAATTACTGTTCACATATGTGTGTGTGTGTGTGTGTACACAATGTACACAATGCACACACACACACAGGTGTCCCATGATACCATAATAGTAAATAATCAAATGCATTCCAGTTCATCCACTAGATGGCAATCTATATAGCGGAAACTATAATGGAGGTCACCACATGAAAACACCTGAAGAGCAGGTTGTTCAAAATGTGTTAAAAAGAATAGTTTGATCCTGTAACATATCTGTCACTTATTTTAAAGACTTGTAGATACAAGTAGTATTCTAGAGAATGTTAAACCCAGCAAAATATCCAGGTCCCATGTGCTTAAATGCTTTGTTTGCAGCTTTCAGGACTGCACATGTCAGCCTTCTCTTATAACCCTCTCACAATGCCAGCCTCCTCTGCACTGCCACATGCTAATATAGGTAGGCCACATGGCACAGGTTAATATAATCACCCTCAGTAGACTATGAGGATGAGACATTCCAGGACATTGCAGTAAGCCCTTGTGCTGTACTGGAAACATGTGACATCAGTGAGTGCTCAGTGGGGTGTCTGAGGCTTTGTTCTTTGTCTTGTCAGTCCTTTGGAGGATTTGGGCGACGATTCTCACCCATCTAACACGAGCAGCCAGTCCTTACACTTCAAATTTCCTGTGTCATCCACAACAAATGATTATATAGACCTACTCACATTTTTGAGCCCTGTTCAAGCTGGATTTGCTTTACCTGCCGGGGACTCTATAGTGATTGTAGTGAAAGTGACAGTTCTGCTGAAAATGGAAAAAAAACTGTCAACATTTTGACAGGAAAAAGGGGAAAAAACAAAGCTTAAACAGGATACGACGGAAAATAATAACGAAAAATATTGAATTATGATGCTGTTTTTCATTTTGCCAGTTAGCTCAGATACATCAAACTAAACAGAAGTGGAAGCAGATGGAAATAGTTAATGATTTTACAGAGGAACATTAAAGAAACGATTTATAATCACTGCTAATGCTATGACAAAATACACTACCCAAAGGCGTTAAGACCACTTGAAAACAGGGTAACTTGCTTGAGATGCAGAATACATCAAAACAACAGAAGCTAAAATGAAAGATGCCCTCTAATACACACTAATGCCGTGTGCAGCCGGTTTAATGAAAAAAAAAACATAGCCATAGTGCAAACTCGGACGACCAACTGTTCTCTGTTGTCAAACACTACATATGGCAGTCATGTTCATGCCTTTACGTTTACAGCATTTAGCAGTGTGCTGAAGCGGTCCATATCTGTTCTTCATACTTGTAAAGCTATCCTTTAATCAACGTCTGCTTTTACACCCCTTAACAATCCCTGTCAAAAGGGAAAAAAGTCAGAGGTTGTTATGTTCTTTTTATGTTGACCATTTATTCTAAGATTGTTTCAGTTTTTGCTCTAATATGTCCGGTTCCAGACAAGAATTTCCATTTCTGTGCATCACTAGTAATAATAACCTTATTGAAACCAACCTGACAGTAATGCAATAAAAAATCTTGCTAATAGATGTGCATATGTTGTTTTATTTAACGAGTGAAGTGCTTGTCATGGACAGTTCTAAGGCCTGTTCGAAGCAGCAGCATTTTAGCTGCTTCTAATCACCTACATGGAAAAGGATCAATTTTGTAGATTTAACTACTTCACCGTGCTGTTAAGAAAATGCTTTAAGAGCCTGTTGTATTTGACCCATTATCAGGCTTTGGAACTCTATTAGCTGATTAGTAGGTTACACTGGGAGAGTGTCGAATGCTTGGAGCTATTAGCAGCCTTTGTGAGGAGAGCATGAAGATGGAAATTGTGGCCATCTTTTTAAAGGTGCAGTATTACTTGCAATTGCATGCAGTGTGTTCTAGTGTGCTCAGAATTTCACACTGTCATTAGCTTTCTTTTGGAATGACACTAAAAATCAGTTCAGTGAACAGTGTTTTTGCCAGAAGTGGAGCCAGTGAGCTAGTCCTTTTAATGTTCTAAAAACTTTGAAGCCAAAAGGCACCAACACATTCCAGTGAGCACCAGCATTCATCAGATGTTTATTTAAAGTGGCTTGTGAGAACTTAACAAACTGTTTGTTTGTTTCTTGCCTTTATTCTGAAAAACTCAGTGCAAAGCGAAGGTGTAAAAAAATTCTGTGCTTTCTCTAAGGCAGCAGGGGATTTGAGGCTTCAAAATGTTCAAATCCAGCCAGGCTTGGGAACTCTCCCACCAAAACTCCTCCACATATTAGCTCTTTGTTGAGGTCTACTGGACAAAGTTGTCTACAGTTCTGTCTCTTGTTTTGGGTGCTGGTGCTTGGCTGGTTAGGCCAGGTTCACACATGGCTTTGCTCTCATTAAGTTCAGCAGCATTTTAGCAATTGGGTTAAATCCCACAAGGAAGTTAGGAGGCCGACCCTGGGTGGCATTTTGTAATCAAGTGGTCTTCTTTGGGGGAAAAAAGTTAAATGTCAGTCTTTGTCCACAGGGTGCAATTAGGCATTTAGACCAGAAGACTACAGTCGCCTCCTGAAGTTCCACAATCTCATTCTCTGACACTAAGCCATTTATTTCCTATACTAATTAGATGTTTTTTTCTCCAGAGTTACAGTATAGAGGTGTGAGCTAATGTATATTCTCATCTTTTTTAACCAACTGCTGTTTCAACATTCTTTCTCTTTGTTGCATAATAAGGGGTCGGAATAGAGAGAGTAATTGTGGGCTGGTGATTCTGTATGTCTAGGGGTTAAATGCCAGCAGTGCTGGATGCATGGGGAGCTATTTTCAGAAGCAGTTGAGTAAAAGTAGTATTAGGTACTTCAGTGAAATAATGACTGTAGCAAAACTCATCAAGTACTGCATTCTCTATAGAACATTCAGAGGGACTTGGTAGTACATCCATTGTCTAACAGCAAAATGCATAAAGTTTGTTAGGCACTGTTCTTCTGGTTTTTTTTGGATACCATATGTTTAAAGTTTTAAAGTGAGAAATGTAAGCATTTTAAAAACTAGCCCTAATGCTGTTACTAACAGAATAGAATGAAATCATATTCAGTAAATAAGTGACTCGTTAATGATTTTGAGTGAAAGAAAGATCCCTCAGAAAAAGCTTCTTAAAAAAACTATTGTAAAAGCATGATTTAAAAATAAATACACCTGACTAGTTACTCCCCACCTTAGGCAACGTACATGGGTATTTCTGAAAACGGAGGTTTTTGCCTTTTGTCCACGCGTAAACAATGTTTTGGTTCAGTGAAAACGGAGGTTTTTGAAAACTCTGTTTCTGCATTTACGTGTGGACAAGAAAAAAACGAAGATTTTGAAAAACAAACTGTGTCTTGTCATGCCTGTGCGCCACTCATATGACGTCACAGTATGCGCTGTGTTTACATTAGGTTTTCATCTACAATACCTGACATATACACTGCTATATACAAGTACTACTGCTTTCAACCTTAGAAGTTTTAGCATGTTTATACTAGGTATCGCGTTAATTTCGACGCGTTAATTTCGATCAATTAATCACAAAAAAAATACGCGTTAACGCTGATTAATCGCACCACATGACTTAAACCCGGTCTGGTGTTCTGTCGAAACATGCTACCCATCGAGATGTGCTACCCTGCCTTTCTGCACAGTCTTGGGATTTGGGAAGCTTGCGTGTGGACGGAGATATTTTTGAAAACACGCTCGTGTGGACGCGATTTTTTTTTAGAAACGAAAACAGAAAATCTCCCTTTTCAGAAATACGTGTGGACATGGCCTTAGTTTGTATTTACTGTGCTTCTGGTGACTGGAAGCCTCTCCATGCACAAGAGGGCCTGGACACACTAAAGTAGGCCACCGAGGCCGAGCAGGCACTTATCACTAGCAGAGACTCACATGAATGGTGAAAAGGCACTTCAGTCTCTCTGCTACCCCAAAAGAGCCTTTCAATGACTTCCTCCATCACGTCCTCCACCTCCTCCTCCTCCTCAGCGGGAGGGAGACGCAGATGGAAGGGGCGTGGTCTGTCATCAGTGGGCGGAGCATGACATTATGACGCACTGGTGCATAAATAACAAAAAAGGGGGAGGTTTAGAAATTCTCCGTTGCCATGGCGACCTTAGCGCCTGACTGCACTCCCATTATTCTGCGGCCGCCACCGGACTCTGAGCTGAAACGAAACTCTCGGGTAGAGGGAAGGGGATCGCGGCGTGGAAAGGCAGTGTTTCTCGATGTGTCTGGTTCTTTCTCCTCCAGAGCTCGGTTCAGGCTCAGGTAAGGAGGCCTCGACGCTTTCTGGTCGCGCGAGCAACAGGTGCGTGATCCCTCAGCGTGGGGAGGTGGAGTAGTAATAGTGGTAGTGGTTCAATAGCGTTAGCATCTCGTTAGCAAATGCCGACTTTATTATGCGTTCATCCCCCCGCCTCATCGAGTCGTCTGATGAAGCAGTCAGAGTAGTAATCTGTCAGCTTCTTGACCTTTTCGTGTCTGAACAGAAGTGAAGTCTCTTCCCGCCTCCGAGCGAAGTCGTTGTAACTTACTTGAAGCTAAGGCTAGTCAGTGATGCTCGGGGCAAAGAGCGTGTACCCGGGTCGAGTTGAGTTCCACTGCAGCCCCCCTGTCTCAGATAACACCCTTTCCTGGCTGACTTGGGCACAAGGCACTCAGAACTCGCGTTTTTGTCTAGTTAGTTCCCTCTCAGCTCCGCCAGCTCCCAGTAGTGTATAGAGCCTCTCTTCCCCAAGTTGAATGGGCATTTCTGTGGCCTTCATCTGGGCTCCTGCCCAGAAGAGCAGGTGATGCTTTTTGGCCCGCTCTGTGACATAAGCGCTCTGGGCAGAGGCTTTGACCTTGTGGCTAAGTGAACTTATTTCAGACCTGTCACAAAGGAAGTGGAAGCTTTGCACTGACTGCTCCAGCCCTGGGCCATGCTGTACAGCTTTCCCTCTCTTTTCTCTTTCCCTATCCTTCCCTATACCTCTCTTTCTCTCTCTCTCTCTCTCTCTCTCTCTCTCTCTCTCTCACTCACTCTCTCTGCCTCTCCTTCCCTATACCTTTCTTTCTCTCTCTCTTTCTCATTTCTGAATACTCAGTCATGTTGTTAATTTAACGAGAAAAAGTGTGCATTATCTCTGTTTTGAAACTGCTTTGGTAATCAGTATTCATTTTGAAGGATTTATGGTTGTGCTTCATTGTTTTACTGACTTGACTGCTAAACTATTTCCAAATATCTCACTGCCTCTTGCCCTGTGTCTCTCTGTATTAACTATTATATTATTGTTACAGGCTTATTAGCGTAAAGGTGTAATTTATTGGGCACTAGGAGCTGGTGTATTGCTGGTGAGGACTTTCAAATCTTTTAAAGAAGAATGTTAATATGAACTTTGAGTTTTTAGTATTAGTTTGTTGAAGTTCAGGTACAACTCAAAACTCCTTTCTTTTTTCCCTTTCTCTCTTTCTTTGTCTCTCTCTCTCCCTGCCTCACTCTTTCTCTGCTCCCCTCTGACCATGCTGACAGGATTTTCACAGTGGTTACTTTAAAGGGGCTCTTTGGGATTTCAGTCTCTTATTTAGCATTGACAGGTTTGTCATTAAATGTTGAGTGGTGCATAACTAATTAAGTTGGCAGTGGAGGTGTGTGCAGTGCTGCATTAATTTGAATCTTATACAACAGAACTTTGTTATAAAATGTGGTGGTCTCAGTTCAAGAAAACTAATTGGGATTTAGCTTTTCTCTTTCCTTTGAATATTCATTCCTTAGAGCAACAAGTTGTCATCTAATAAAGCAATAAAATGAGCAATTCAATCAGTTTTTCTTATTATCAGTCACTAAAATACTTTTTTTCTTATTACTATCAGTCACTGAAGTATCTACTTCACTGTTCAGCTATTAAATGATTATTAAAAATATATGAGATGTGAATGTATGAACATTTTTGATGTTATAACTGTTGTGCAGTGCTCCCAGGCACTTGAGGACTGGTGTAAACACAGGACACTTTTAATGGCACGATTGCCATTGAAATATGGAGTCATATGCCATATGGGGTCATCGGTACATTCAGTGAACATTCTGTCTGTTTGTGTGTTTCTCATGAAGGAACTTCAGTTTGAAAGACTGACTCGAGAACTTGAAGCTGAGCGGCAGATTGTGGCCACCCAGCTGGAGCGATGCAAACTGGGATCTGAGACTGGGAGCGTGAGCAGCATCAGGTAGGTCGAGTGCAGCCGGCTTAACACTAACCCACAGCCTTCTTACCTGCTAGGGCTGCACAGTATGTCTTTTGTAGGGTTGGCCTGAATTACATAGATTACATCACAATATGCTTTTCTGAGTATATTGTGACATTGTTACTTAAAAACTGAACAACTGCTCTTTTCCAAAAAGGGTATAATTAGGTTTGTGTGAAACGCTGGATAAAAATCCTTTGTGCTAAGAGATTTTTTAAAAAAATGTGGCATCACTGTTCCTTTTTTGTGTATTTCAACTTACTTACAAAAAGAAATATTGTGGTATTATATTTTTGCCGTATTGGGACATTTCCAACCAAAAACAAATATCTCTGAATCTCTGCTTACCTGGGCAGCAGCAAGGATACAGAAGTAAATTCAAGATGTGAATTGCTCTTGAGCAATGTGTCATGTTCCACTGCTATTGCATCGCACTTAGTTGTCCCAGATAAATTCCAATGGGAGTGCAACATCTTTGATGGATGACCATAAATCTCTTTGAAGACTGATGGCTTATTTGACAGTTATTTGACTGTTCTATGCAAAGGTCAAAGCCATTCATATGTTAAAAGAATCAACTAAGCCGATTTATTTAGTCAGCTATCTCTCTTTTGGCACTTTTCTGCTGGTATAAGGAACCATTCTGTACCGCTAGCAAATGTTTTTAGGTTACAAATGAAATGACCTGTATCCATACCTGTGCTGTCACTGCCCTGCTTGCTGATGTTCTCAACACAGCATAGAAACATTGTTTTTTTATTCTCCACACAAACAAAAAGCATACAATAATACTAACTAACAACTGAGAAGGTTTCAACTGAGAATCTATTTGGGCTGAAGATAAATGTCAGTTTTGTTACAAATTTATCATTGAAGCTGTGAGAAATGTGAAGGTGTACAAGGCCATTGCTAACAAGTTAGCTGGGGTAGGTATTTGTTGCATCTCTAATTTAAAATCTCAGACAAGAATAAAATAATAAAAGACCACAGTAACAAACTGTGGGGAGAGAATTGCGCTGAATTGCGCTGAAACGCATCAGAAACAATGTTAGCCATTCTGCCATTGCAGTACAGTTTAGAGACAGTACGGTTCCGGTACAGCTATGGAAAATGACCTTTATTTCCGTCCCTCAGCTCTGCAGTGGCTAAATGAGTATGTGTTCAGCTTCTTCACTTGAATGTCATTGACTAGTCAAAACTATGGGATAACAAATGCCTGTATTTGTCTTTGTTGGAAAATTGTTACATATTTCTCAACTCTTGATTCAGTCTCGCAAAGAAGATACATTTGTATGGGAAAATCATAGGGGGTTGTGTGACGGTGTTCAGCATCCAGCTAATGTTGCCGGGGTATGACAATTTGTTACAGACAACTATCATAATGTCATTAAGTAAATACCCTTTTCTCTTGGTTTTGTGGTAAAATGATCTGTTTAAAAAAGAAAACCTACAATGCTACAATATGCAAATAACCTGTCTAACTAATATGTGTCTGAACAACCATACCTTCAAATAACACACGCCTTACTATCAAATAACACACGCCTTACTAATAATTTACCATACATGTATTTGGTCAATGTTGTGCATCCCTGTCACCGTTAACCCTGACCCACAAAACTACAGCCTCCATATCCATTACCCTACCACAGCCCTAACCTTTATTTTTCCTGCCACAATCCTTATCCTGCTTCTCCCATCCTGGCCCAAGCGGTCTCGTTTTTCTGTTCATAAATTGTATCATTTTATTGCTTTGTCTTGTGATACATTTTTATCTATTGTGAGCTCAGAAGAAAATGCTCCAAAAGCCTTGAAGCAGTCTTGCATGTTTTAGTATGAAATGGTTGGGTTTACTAAAGCTGCTTTGATGGTATAAATCATAAGTTGTTTACAGTGATTTTAACACTGCCAAACAATGTGAAATGTCCTTTGTGACACTGAAAACACTTTCACAGAACAGGGCATCTGTTCAAAACACAATTAGTAACTGTTTTCCAGTTATTCCTGTCTCTCCCCAAATGTAGACAATGGGTTATATTGTCCAGCTTTGTCAGTTTGGCCTCTAATTGACCAGTCAGCCTCCGTATTTCAGAAAGAGTCTGACAAGATCTTATTCAGCATTCCTAACAAGGTTTAGTTCTTCAGAGGAGCGGTTAATCACTCTCCTACAATGATAATCATTAATTGTATTTAAGCAGGAGACGGGGAAAATGCATCAGGTCAAACTGAATGGTTCAACCTCTGTCTCTGATGATAAAGAGCAAATGTGTATATTTAATCATTTGTGCAGCAGGCTTCACATAGTAAAACTTGTATGCTGTAATAGATCAAACATGGGGGGGGGGATTGAATCAAACATCAGCTGTTTTTGTTTCAAGGCTAGGATGGGTCTCCTAAGGCTGTAGAGTTTTCTTCTCTTGCAGGAGAACTGTGAATTTGTGAAAGTGATGTTTTAGTTCACATGTAAAAGAAATCCTCATATTACTGTGACTTTAAACATCTTTGAGCTGTATGAATATATGGCCTTTTCACATTACATGTTTAGCTCTTGAGGCTTAGTGGGTCAGGTAAGGTTTGCAGACAAACACAGCTTATTGGCCGACAGTTGGCTCTAAGCCATGAGCTAGCTGCTTGGACCCAAACACCCCTACAGTTCCCACAGCAGATCACATGTAAATGTCCTCAACATCAAATGCAGAATGCTTTATGGTCTCCCTTAACAATCAGATGAAACAAAGATTCCATAACAGCAGCCTGTTTGGGCTAATAAACAGAAGGCAGCCATTTAATTAATCTTACAAATAATTATTCTTCTCAATTTGCATGCAAACTTACATTTTTACCAAGACTTTCATACACTGCATACACTTTCATACACTGCACTAAATGCAAATAAACAGGACCTATTATGCTCTCTTTATAATGCAACATTCCATTACTCAGTATTTAAGTACTGGGGACATCTACCAAAACCTTTCTGCAATTAATTTGATGTAATTAATCACGATAATGATAATGATATTGTCATGTTGCCCACCAATGAGATCTATAGTGCTGTAGTATGATATATTGTTAATGTATTTTGATACTAAGTACTAGTATCATTAAACACATCTAACTTCTAATCTCTATTTATAAAGGACCTGGCACATAAAGCAAATGCCTCAGTTTAATGAAATGTCTTTCTTCTAAACAAAAGCTCAGTTTTAAAATAGCTGAATTGTGGTCTAGTTCTTAAATAAATCATCAGAAACTCTTGAGTATTATTTAGTTTGTCAAGCCTCTGACTATCAGAGGTGTTAAAAACCAAAAAAATCTTCTGTCCTGCATGGCTAATGGCAACAGCAGCTAAGTAGTCTTGTTCTCCAACACTATGACTCTCCAGGCCAAACTCAGGCACAGCCCCAAACATCTGCTTGTGTGAGCGAGGCCTTTGACTCACTGCTAAATGCTCTCTGTTGAGTCTCATCCTGTCGCAAAGAGCTGTCTTGCTAAACGCTGTCTGCCGGGCACAGCAAGGGAGTATTAAGCCAAAGCTGTTAGACTGTTTTCTTGCCAGATAGGTCCAACAGCCTCCCGTGGGCTCGGCGTATAGCAGCTCTGTATAGATGGAGCAGTCAAGAATGAGGAGAGACAGGCGCATGCTGTGGAGGCTCTTCTGGGAATGATGGGTATGATGCTATTACAGCATGAGTGACAAGACTTCAGGCTAGCATATCTGTTATAGGTGCTGTTAAATAAAAATATACTTGAAATGAATTTTAATTTGTCGAAACTGTGAGCCTGTACAAGAGACCGAAATCAGAGTACAGAGTTTTACAGTGATGCTTGAAGTCATTGCCAATTTCCATTCTGAGCAAGGGCAGTACCATTTGTTTGTGTATATTGTTGTCTGTTTGTTTATACATTGGAGAAATTGTGTGGTTGCGTTCTGCGAAGCACAGAGCACCTACAGCATAAATAAAAAGAAAATGACAAAACAAGGGCTTTTGAGGTGCCCTCTAAGAATTCAGTTATATTGAATAGCATTATTCCTCTCTTAAATGTCATCTCCACAAAACACCATAACAAATTTTGGCAGGTTTATGCTCGATTGACATATGATGGTAAGTTTTGCGGAGAGGGCACCGTGACAGTGACTTTGACTTACGGATATAGCCAGCATGAATAGATGGCATTAAATAAGACCTGCAGCAAACATGTAAGATTTGACAGCAGAGGACAGCCAGGTTTCATTCCACTGCAGATACAGTACCAGCCAAAAGTTGACACACCTTCTCGTTCAACAATTTCCATGGTTTTTATTATTGGCTACATTGTAGATTAATATTGAAAACATCACTTATTGCTCTGATGACAGCTTTGCACACTCTT
>JBBPCY010000001.1:10945106-10966323 GCA_037974405.1 Brachyalestes nurse
ACACACACACACACACACACACACACACACACACACACACACACAAACACACACACACACACACACACACACACACAAACACACACACCCCTACACAAAAGCTTTGTCACCTGCCGTGAGATCAAAAGCTTACTTGGTCAGGTATTTAATGAGGCGAGACAAACACGTCCACCAAAACAATCACACTTCTCTTTAATTGGCTAAAATGTGTTTTTTGGGGAAGCGCACATTGTGAATATTAAAAAGTCATTAATTACGGCGGGTTTTAGCCCTCACTGTCATTTGTTTGCAGAGCTATTCAGTAATTAGTGCCTGCTTTAATAGCCATTCTCACTGTTGTGTGATTGATGTGCACCTCACTTGCCTCAGACAGGAAATGGGCTCCTCCTTAAAAAAGCCAGTCACCTGCATGACTGTATTACAGCCCACAGCACTGGGTAGGCTGTGTGTGTGTGTGTGTGTGTGTGTGCATGTGCTGCTTATCATTACCATCAAAATCCCTCTTCCATTTGCTCCTAATGCACTGATGCACTGGTGTTGGCTTTCTATAGCAACAGAGCAATGAGGGTGATGATAGCTGCTGTGTCCTTCATCCTCACCGAAGAGCCCCTCCAGCTCAGAGCCATCTGAGACCCTCTCCTCCACTTCCTCCTTTTCACATGACAAGTGCTGTCCTGCGTCTCTGTGCTCACAGACCCATCATAAAGCGCGGGAGAGAGCCGCAGAGATATATGAAGAGAGGACAGTAATATGGTGTCTAAAAACATTGGGCTGTTTGTACTGGACTGTATGGGCTGTCCTGGCAGAAATATGGTTACTGTCCTGCTAAATTTTAATCCCCCAATATACTGAGACATAAATGTAGCCTTAAAGACACAGCACCGTCTTTAAAGTCCAATTGCCTTCACTTTCAAAGGGGACAGGGCTGTATTTATACCCTTCCATAACTTAACTAACCAGAGGCACCATGCTTGTCGACAGAGTATTTAAAGTTTAAGTTTATTGTGTGTTATTAATTATGTTAGATCACATTTGTATCTGACATAAGAAGCTACAGTGTGGCATGACAGTGCCATATGTTAGGGTTTAAAGTTGCTTTGTAGGTTCATAACATCCCACTTTCTTGCAAGCATCCATGCTCCCAGTGTCCTTCTATTCAACTGGTGTCACGAAATAGCACCTGCCCTTTACATTGTGTTGACAGTTTGTGAGCCTATAGAAATGAGCTACTATAATAAAGCCTTAATGCTTCAATAACATACATTAAAGCTGCAAACCTGATCTTCTTATAATAAATTCTCCAGAAGTTGTAATTTAGGAGATAAGGGATATTTCACATGAATATTGAACTATAATTCTTAATAATATAATCAAAAGCAGTTCGTCAGGTGGTAGTTTCATGGTCAAGAACACACTACAAGTGCTCAGTTGTCCTCTGGTGACTTACAGTGGAAGGCCCTGGTGTTCTGTGTCTCTCCCTCTCTCCACTGCCTTTTCCTTCCTGTAGGGAACATGCCTCCGCTCTGCTTGTTTTTCGAGTTCAGTTCGGAATCTTTCCGCATTGATCTCAATGGGGGGAAAGAAAAATGGAGGGTTTACTCAAGGCTCTCTGAAACAGCTACCGTTTGTTCCCTCGTACCCACGCGGTTACGCTCCCTTTTTCGTTCCACCTGTCTTTCTTGTCCTGTTCCTCTCAACTCTCTTTCATGCCGCCATCCTTTCTTTCCCCTTGCCCCTGATCCAGGTGCAGCTTCACCCGCAGCTCCTCATGCCTATCTGTGCAAGGACAGGCCTGTGGAGAAGAAAGCAATCAAAGATTCTCTCTCTCTTTCTTTCTCTCTCTCTCTTTCTTTCTCTCTCTCTCTCTCTCTCTCTCTCTCTCTCTGCAGGGAAGGCCTCACGTCCACCACTGTCTTTACTCAGAGCTGTCCACCCCCTCTCTAGGGAATGACCACTTTACCACACGCTGTGCTGATTTTGTGCACGGCCCAGTGGCTGTATTGCTCACTGGAAGTGTCATAGAGAGGTCAGGGTTTTCAGTGTGTGTGGCTGAACTTTCCCTGGCGCTGGTGGAGATGTCTTAATGCGCCAACAACTAAAATAGGGAGCCTTGCATTGAGAATGAAATTGCTTTTAGACGGGCTTTTTGAATCTACTGCATAGTGCCTTCTGCAGTCAAGTTCTACTGTGCAACTGTCCTGCAGTCATGTCCTGTAGTATAACCCTACTGCAGTCATGTCCTGTAGTATAACCCTACTGCAGTCATGTCTTGTAGTATAACCCTACTGCAGTCATGTCTTGTAGTATAACCCTACTGCAGTCATGTCCTGTAGTATAACCCTACTGCAGTCATGTCCTGTAGTATAACCCTACTGCATCCATGTCCTGGAATGTAACCCTTCAGCCATGTCTTATAGTATAACTCTTCTACAATCATGTCCTGTAGTAAAACCATCATATATCCGGTAGAATAATTCTCCTACAAACGCTTCTGTGGTCATGTCCCATTTACAATCAAGTCCTGTAGTGTAACTCCCCTGCAGTCATGTCCTATGGTGCAACCCTACTGTAATATTGGCCTATAGTGTATTCCTCATGGAGTCATCTTTTATAAATAACCTTCTTGGCCATAGAGTCTCATGGGGCGACTGCACTTGCGCCTGTAGAGGCAGCAAAAAATAGCCTCAAGAATGGCATCTTACTGTGGGGAATTCTTATAGAGATGAGTCTTAGATAACCATCTACAACATCCCCAACCACCTTGTAAAGCACTACTATATTCCACCACATCACCATCAGTTTGCAATAACTTAATGTATTGCAGGGATATTTATTCAGCGGAAAACAAAACTTCTCATGTAACAATATTTGTAGCAATGTCTAAAGACAACATGTCCTCAAACTTTTGCCAGGCAGTGTATGATCAGATTAAGGGGCCGCGCAGAAAGAGGGGTGTAGCCCAGAGTGCGGTTTTGGAGCATTTCGGAGGGGAAACGAGATGCGGTAGCAGCCTTAGATAACTCACTTCATCCCTGACTGCCTTGTAACGTGCTACTTTTTCTCCTAAGCGAAGCTGTAGGAAGGTCTCATTTGCATTATTTCGACATTCTGTGACATCACTTTTCTTCATGCCAAACGAGAGGCTGCTAACTGCTCGTGCCTTGACTGTTTGGTGCCACTATTTTCTTCTTATCGTGATGAAAGGTCCTGCATCACGTCGGAGAGAGACATTTGAATAACTCGAAGCCTAGAAGATAATTAAATTCCGCGCTGCAAGTAAAGTCTGCCGTTGTCGTCATTATGAGTGATTAATAAAAGCTGGAGCTAGCTTGTTTGGACGGCTAGCTTGTTTGCGCTAATGGGCATCGCCCAGGCAAATGCATGTGCACAGGAGTGGAGGAGTGGGAGCGCTGGAAATGACCTCAAAGGTAGAGCTGAAGATTTGTGGGTAGGGCCGAGGCCACACTAATAACTGTGGGTTTGCGGAGGCCCACACGCGCGGTCAGTTAACATATGCTAGTTTCCGCTCACTAACATGTGAGAGTGGCCGACATGAAAGGGAGAGTGATTAATGGTGGCGACCGAGGCCCGCGGTGCGCGCTAGTTAATTAAAAGCTCAGCAGCGACGGCACCACCGAACCTTGCCCATCTAAATCAAAAGCAGACTCATCCTTCTGAGCTAGCCTCTGAAAACATTATCGGTTATGGCTATGTGTGTGTGTGTGTATATGTATGTGCATGTGGCTGTGGAGGGGGCTTTTGATTGGAACTTCCATCCTCGTATGGGATGTGTTTTCCCATAATTTATTTGTTTGTAGCCTGAAGAGTTTATGATGGGTATGTAGTAAAATTGATTGCTAAATTGCAGTGGTGCCTGGGCCCCATGATTTAAAACGACTCATAGAGACCGAAGGCTGGTTTTCCTCCCAACCGTTCGTTCTGATGTGATGCCGCAGCACCTCCAGACATATGGTTGGGGGACGTCCTTTTTCCACCTTACAACATCAGTCAAAAAAAAAAAAAAAAACTAAGCCGATTCTCCATGTTACAGCTATCAATTACGCCCAGTTTGGAGTGTTTTCAGGCGGCCCAGCCGGGCAGAAAGTGCGATAGCCGCCTTTTTGGAAATGGACGCCCACTGCACTGTGCTCCGAGACAATAAGTCATGTGGACCGTAAATGCGTTTATATGAGACGACCCACAAATACTTGTTCCAAATAAAAACAGTCTCCACAGTAAGCCTTCCTTTGTGGAACCCACAGGGCATCATATTTTTCATATTCTGCCGTGCCTTGCTCTACGCGCTGGGGAAAATGCTTCACTTATTCCGGCGTCTCTTCCTGTTTGTGTTTGTTATTGCTCTGCTGCCTCGTGGTTCAGGGGAGAGTGGGCACTGTAAACATTGGGTTTCAGGCCTGTGGTCATTTTTTTTATGTCAGTGCTTGTGCACACACACTGTCCAACTTAACCCCCCTAAGCCTCTGACTCTGAGATACAGTATATAAAATGCGCTTTCACAGAGACTTTGTGTTTTACGAAACCCCATTTTACTATCGATATTAAACAGAAACACTCATTCATTTTACAGTCCCGCTGAGGGCAGTGTGAGAGTCCGGGCATTACTGACCAGCGTTAGTTATTTGAACTGGATTTATAATGGACCCCCTGCTTCATGGACAGACTAAGGGATAATCTAAGGGGACCCCCATTCCCCCCCACTGAGCTTTATCCCTGTATCGCTTCTTAACATACCCCAAACGCCAGATGCACCCATAGGGATTAACATAGTGAGTTTTTGTACGCATCACTTTGTACTGGCTGAATTTTAGGACACATATCATGAATTAACAGGCTTTTGATGTTTGGCTGTAAAAAATAGCTTTTAGAATCTCTGGTTGCTTTAGAGAGATCTACCATAGATATTTCACTCAGTCAGGTTAAGATAAAGAAAGACCTAAGCGTGGAGTAATAATCAGCAGGTATAATATAGATATTGGCAGATTTTCAAAACCGAAGACCAGTCAAGTAAGCAAATAATTCAAAATCAGAGTCTGGGGTTAGTGTTCTGACGAGATCTGACACTTTGGAGAAGAGAGGCAGAGTCTGGGGTTAGTGTTCTGACGGGGTCCGACACACTCTGTATTGCCCTACACACTCAGGAGGCCAAACAGAGATGTGATGTATGTCTGTACATTTAAAATTCCATTAAAATTAAATGGGAATAATTAAACCTCCAATTAATTGCTAATTATATGAATGATTAAAAAATAGTGGTTTTCAGTCACACTTTTAGATCCCTGCCCGGCTCACTGCTGCACTGTGGCCTGCACTGAGGCCTCATAGTTGCATGCAGCTGTAGTGCACACTGCTCAGAATGCAGCTTGTGCTTGTGTTGCGTTATGAACTGCATGGTGACACACTCTAGAATGCAGCAGCACACCAGTGTGTACTGCTCGAATTGTTTGCATTTGTGCCCTTGCAGAAGGTGCTTTTCTGGTTCTTCTCCTAAACACCCGTTTTTCATTGACAGAGTGATAATTAGGTGCATTTGTCTTTTGTTCTTTTATACTTTTCCGTGCAGGTGGAGTCAAAAAGTGAGTCAAAGAGTTAGTCATGTCTACTTTTAATAGAAGTAGCAAGCAAAGCTATCTAATAATCAATTAGTAAATAAAGCAAGAAAAATGGCTTCATAGTTAAAGACCCTTTTCTCAAAACAGGGTTGAACGATTTGGTCATTTTATCTACTTTCCCGGACCAATATTGTAACAGCAAGCGCTTTCTATAAATGAAGCTCTAGGCCTCTTTGCCCAGAGGACCAGAATATCCACTTTTCTGGCTTTAGTGTTGAATATAGAGTGCCAGACTGCCAGTTAGTTTGTGTTTGTTTCTTTTGATTTGTCTAAATCATCCTCAGGCAGTCCACAAGACAACACTGTTGAAAACAATGGGTTAAATGTATTATCATTATATATATATATATATATTTTTTGGAAAATAATGCAATTATAATGAACTGCATTCCTTGCAGTTTCGATTAGGGATTTGAATCTGTTCTTCAGTGAACAGTAGGAATGATCTCGTAATCCCGTCTGTATGATGCAAAGCATGCATTAGATATGAGCAGTCAATAAAGGTCATATATTTGATATGTATATCCTTGCATACTAGATAAAGCACAAATCACCATCTCCACGGACTCCAGCACATCATCTCTCGCCTGACATTTTGCTGTGATCCTGACTACAGCACCAGCCGGAGACATTAAAAATGACATTCCTCATATCATCACTTGTTAGGGTAGCTTGTAATAATGACTGCCATCATGAGATCAGTGATGAACAAAATTAAAAAATGAGTAGACTGATAATCATCTATGCAAAATGAACTTTAAATTCCACTTTAATTAATGTATTGGTCAGTCAGTGCCTTTGAATGACATCTCGAAAGTTTTTAAACGACTTAACGTCTTCTTCTCATACTTTCCTGGTGGAGTTTGCTGCCAAGAACACGGTTGACTCCAGCACATCAGTGTCACGAGTCGGCGTGGTGCGTTTGTGCAGGAGGCACAGAGACAGGCTAGATCCATACTTTTCAGGGCTTTTATTTCCAAACACAAAACAGAAAAGCACAAAAGAAACCAGGCACGGTGGCCGATGCTATTGCTACCCGTAAACCAACAAAACACACTCACGACAGTACCCCAAAGTGTAACGAAAACCAGACAAAGAAACAGTGAAACCAACGTGACTTTTAAACCCAACAGAACACAGAACACGTGAAACAATAATAACAAAAACTCAGAACAGGTGCAACCCAAGTGTCCCCAAACTTATGACAAAAACAGAGCCAGTCCGAGCTGCCACGCCCCCAGTCAAAACAAGAGTCCCTACGGTCCTACGGACTGGGGGCGTGACATTATGCCTCCCCACTTTATTAAGTATCTAATAACTGTGTAGTTTCAGATTAACTGTACAACAAGGTTTTTGCTTCTTGAACACTGTTGGGTGTTCCCTATAGACTTTTGGCTTCTGATTACGAAAATCGCATCCAAATCACATACCGTTTCATCGAAATCTTCAGTTTTATCATGTTTTTTCCTATATTTGTGTACAAAAATATTTGTTTCCTTAAGAGACCTATCAACAATTTTTTGTTGCAGTCTGGGTATGTTCAGGCATGGAATCAGGCCGGGTTGGAAGCTGTTCTGTGGAAGTTTGCAGCCATACACCGATGCTGCTCATTAGGTTAATATAGTCCTGATAGTGTGTATGTATTGTTTCAAAATATAACATTGCCATGTATCACATAAGCTAGAAGCTATAGACCAGGCCTATTCAACTAGCGGCCTGCGAGCCAGATACAGCCCTTTTGAAATTTTTATGGCCCGCAAGACTGCTAGTAAATCACAGTGTGTGATTCGTGTGGTATAATAAAATTATGGCTTTTGGATCATCATTGGCTGGTAGTCCCCTGCTGCTTTCGCCAAGATTGGTTATCCGCTGTGTTGTATACAGTTAGCCAATCCGAGCACAGAAGTTGCCATACTATTAGCCAATTGCAGGCGAAAAGGCAGAAATGGGTGCGTTAAAAAAGCAGAGCAGAGCATAAAAGTCTGGCAGTAACAGAAGATGGAGGAGAATCGGCTGCCGAAAACAGGTGAGAGCATTAAAAAGGTCTGTTTATCCTCTGAAAAACTTGACATTTAGAAATAATGGTGTCTAGGACAAGAAGAAAATTCAGTCACACACACAGCGAGGGGAAAACCTTTGTAGTTTTAGTTCGGTGATGTATCTACTCTAACGACATTAACGCTCAGAGTTCTCGTTTAGAACCAGATGCTATTAAAACGGCTATTTTGGACGGTTAAAGCAGCACTGACATAAAACAAAAAAGACGAAGGTAAGTCTAAGCCAGCTGCTATGCCCACTTCACAGGAGGGGGAGGGGCTGATGCGAGCCCTGAATGTGTTGAATGTAGCAAAATATATGGGTCTTGGTTAAAAAGCTCTTTACGTGAAAGTATTAAAGTTAAAGAAAATGGATATGTGTCATTCATTCATACAAATATCTATTATCGTCAAGAGTAATTTTTTAGCCCTTAGTTGACAAATTTTTACACTTGTTATTGAAGTTGAATAGCCCTGCTATAGACGTTTACAGGACGATTGGTGTCTGTCAATATGTCTCGTCAATGTTCTAACGGCTGCAATACATTCTGCTGTATTTGTTGCGAATACATACACTTGTGCCTCAGAGACTCTCAGTGACTGCTCTTGTGAAGAAAGCGTATCACCTGTACTTTAAAATGGGTGATGAAGACAAGGAATGGGAAAAGGACTGAACAAAGAAGGCAAAGGTTTTTGTTATTTAAGGGAGATGTTCCCAAGAATAACTAACACCAAGGTTAAAGAGGGCATTTTTGTTGGCCCTCAGATCAGACATGTTATGAGTGACAAGCAGTTCAACGATCTGTTAGTTGCAGATGTCTGACTAAGGCTGCAGTGGCTGGGTCTCAGGGCGCACCCCCACCTCAACTCGGTGTGTGTCTTGACAAGGAAACTTACTAGCTCCTCAAGAAGAAGTTGCACCTATCTCTCCCAGATATCATTGATGGGATTGTCAGAGTTTGCTTTAGTATCTCTGTTGTCAAATCTGAGGACTCATGATATCTTTTGAAAAGGCCTGATTAAGTGCCCGATTAAATACATTATTGCTGCTAAACAGTTAACTGTCTATTTCTCAGAGTTCCTACGGGATGCAGCAAAACCAAAACTATATTTGTGCATACCCACCAGGTACCTGTCACAATCAGCAAAGACTTTTAATAGTGTAATTATTAGTAATAATAATTCCTATATATAATAATAATAATATAATAATAATAATGTCTAATGTTCAAATGTTTCTAAAATTCTAACATTTGATTCACGTTGAAATATGTTCTAAATGTACTAATAATAAAATAATACAAAATGTTGCTGCTTAATTTGCTGTTATTTATTGCACAGCCTGAGGGAACTGGTCTGATTTCTATGTACAATTTATATGTAGTTTAGATGCTGATGTCTATGTACAAGCCATTCACAATTGTAAGAACTGACACAGCAAGGCCATTTGAGATTTACTAGTAAAATCAAGTTTTATACCCACAAACAGTCCAAGGATGGGATTAGGCTCACAGGTATGATAGGGGAAATTCAAATACACAGTCTAGAAAACAGGCAGGGAATAAAATAATAAAAACAGGGCAAAAGTCAATAGCTGTAGTGAGGAGTGTCAGAGGCAAGCCATAAGGCATTAGTCAAAGTACAAAGAAAGCTTGGTACACCAGGAAATTGGCAATAATTTACCAGTAACATCCAGCCCTTATACAATGTTAGACAGTGAAAATACTCAAAAAGCTACTTTCATGACCTGGACCTTCCCCAGTCACAAGGAGGGTGAAGTGCAGAGACAAATGTCCCAGCAATGCTTAATGATGTGGTGTTCCAAAATGCTAAGAGGTGAAATACAGACTTTGTGGTTTTCCTGAACTGATTCTCATGAATATTAGATTGCAGATATGAAGCACTCAGAATTGTTGCTCAATAGTAGCTGTGGTGTGTACAATGAAAATGTTCAACAAACATGCATTAGATTGAGATCAATGTTCAGAGAAAGCCCTTTTTATGGTCTGAAGGTTGTGTCTCGATCTTTTTAAAGACCAATGAAGGCTTATGTGCCCAAATATCTTTAGATTAATCATCATTATGTAATTGGTTTTAAATCTGCAGAAGCCTGCAGTACCCCAAAAGAACACCCAGATCAATCATAGAAATCAATCCCGAACCACCAAGGTAATTCCTTTAAATGGCACAATTCTCTTAAAGGAGAGGAGTAATAATTGTTTTTCTCCTCTTTTTACACACAGCTCTGAATAACTTACTTTCCCCCAAAAAACTGATCCTATTGCTTGAAATACAAAAATTACCTTGAAGTGTCATAGCATATGAACATTTGCTTATGAATTGCAACCGTTTAGTCCTCAGAAGCTGCGAGTTATCATTGAGAAAAATAGAAAGGATTTTTTTATATTAGCGGTATCCAGCAGGGTTCAAGTAAAGTATTACTTCTAAAGGCTACATCTCTACTAATTTAAAAGGATTTTTTTATAATACTCACATACCTTTAGCAATTAAAATACTAATTTTACTCATATTATAATAGGCTCAAACTGTCAGGGTCGGTTTCCCAGACAGGGATTAAGCCTGGTTTTTCGGTCTCTCGCTGTTTTTTTTCTGAGAACTAAACTAATAATTGTTAGCAGAAATCCCCACACATGTGTGGAAACCGCAGATATCCTCCACACTTGCTTTTGTGATGTCCAGGCCTTGTCCGCCATGCCCCCTTGTCCTCGTGCTGGTTGTTTATGTTTGGGGCTGCGGTCAGACACCTGAACAGAATGAGCTGCTGCTGCTCAGTGCCGCCCCAAACATAAACACCCAGCACGAGGACGAGAAGGCGTGGAGGACGAGGCCCGGATGTCACAGTCAGCTGTACTCAGAGGCAGGAGGTTTGAAAGTAGCCAATCCAAGAACATGATTTAGTTCTCCTTGCTGCTAATTGGCTGCCGCCCTGTGATGCTGCACTCCACAATTTCCCCCGCGGAGCCTCTTGAGTGTTCTCGTGTTTTTCGTTTTGTTCTTCTTAAAGCCCTGTATTTTTATTACTGTAAATGAAATGAATTTATTACTGTATCTACTCAGCTTATACCAAAGAAAACACCCATGCATGAACTACAGTACAGTCTATATAGGAGTAACATCGACATTTTACATTCTAGCACTGCAGGAGTTCAGTGTAAACTGTACAGTACGGATACAGGTTTACCTTTACATTTTCTTTAAGGGTAATGTATTAAGCTAAGTTTAAAATTAAATTGATTTGGGAGCATATTTCACAATATCGTGGTTTTTCACTATACATGAGTGCTCTTGGGCCATTTACTGTATTTGTTCAAAAGATGCTGGTATTATATTAGAACTCATTACATAAAGTATATTTTAATTGACCAATAGGTAGTTAAAATATATGAAGAATACAAAAAGTATTTTTCTCAAGCACCCTAAACCAACATGTCATTTCATATTATGCACGTCATTTAAAAAGTGTATTTCACAAGTTGAACATTCGTGTTTTATAAGGAAATACACATTTTAACATACTGAAACAAACAGTTAAATATATATTGTATTGTCTAGTAGAGTAATACCATGGCTTTAATCACCTTAAGTCAACTGAAGTCATATTTAAAACAAATAAGTACACTTCAGGCTCCTAAATGGTGCAACATTGTTAGTATTTGCTTTATCTACAGAAGATCATGACTTTAAAGTCTGTCCATCACCGGCCACGCACTCCTTTCACTCTCCAAGTTTGACAGCATTACGTAATAAATAGATCTAAATTACAATATGTGTATGTATGTGTACTCAAATATTCTGTGTGAGTGTAATAAGAGTTTATATGTTAAAAATTATATTGTTTTCTGCATCTTAAGTTGTTTGAAAAATGTACTTTTTAAAAGATACAGTTGATTTTTTTTTCATTTCATTTGAAGGGTACAACTAGTGAAACACATAAAATATACAAAACTGTAAAAGGAATGTGCTCCTCTGAATCTACCTTGCAAGCAAAATCATTGCCTGAATGCTATAAGCTGAATATTTGAGCCAGAACTTTCTTTGCAACTGAGAGTGTGCACTGTGGTAACCTTGTTAACAGAACACAGAAAAATATAATTTGGGTGACTAGCAAAAATGTATAGGCTAGTGGTGGAAATCAGATGAACAAAAGTTCTTTATTGAAAATCCCAGTGTGATACGACATGTGGCTACCCAGTGGCCAGTGTGCACAAAATTGCAATTTCCTATGCTTTGCTCTGTTTATGCAATCCGATGTTTTTATGTTATGTTTTGTCATCAGTGACTTTAGGTAAGAAATGCTGTCCTCTGTGGATTTAGCTTTTTATGGGTTTTGGCTCATTTGTAGTCTAATCGAGCAGATACCAGTTCACCTGACAGGTTTTATCTGAGTGAGTGTTCAAGAAACCAGAGAGGCTCAGCTCAGTCAGAAACAGTCACGCGTCAACCGCTTTCAGCTGATTGGTCCAGTGAGTGAGTCTCACTCATCATTTTGAGTCTCTGTAAATAAAGAGATCCTCCAGAGGGCTGTCATGCACAAAGAACAAACACACAGGGGGGTTACGGGGCTACAGCCTATCGAGAGAGTGTTAAATACATGATATTTCATGTTATTTTCTGAGGTGAAAATTAGTGCTGTTGAAGTTAATGTGTTAATAATTATTATCTAAGTTGAATGGTGTGTCTTAGAGCAAGGAAGATACTATAAAACAATATCAACTATAAAACAATATCAAACACATCAAAAACAAGTATTACATTGTACAGTGTGTTATATTGCTTGTATTCACTGAAATGCATAAACTGTATTTATTTCATATGCGTAATTTATGCTAGTTTTAATAGCATTATTCTTGTTATTAATGTAATTGCCAAGAAATATACATTTTTCTTCATTAAAGTATAACCAGAACCAGGGCTACAAAATATGCAGTGCTGTGGACCTGCAGGATCCGAGGAACACTTTTGTAGACTGCAGAGAAATAGTGTCCCAAATGAACAGTAATTTATTGCTGCCAAAGCTTTGAGTGGATTCGCTTTCTCCATGCCCTAGTGTTTTAGACCAGTCTACTTATGCCATTATAATTAACTAAGCCACTGTATTTTATTCTGCTCCATTTAGCTAATTGACACCAACTACATCATGGCCCACAGTCACTTAACCACCTCTCTCTAGTTCTGTATTCAGAGCAGTGCTTGGAAGTGAAAAATGTGGAGTACATCATGGTAATCCAGTGAATGTTTTGCCTTCAGTTTAGCATCTTAACATTTAGTGAATTGTTACTTGCTTACACACATACAGATAGAAAATATAATATGCACAGCAGCATATGGACAGCCATTTTAACTATTGATTAAGTTCCACTGCTTTCAGGTACATACAATCATGCTTACAGCCATGGAGCCACCATCGACAAGTAGTGACAGAAGAATATATACTAGTGATCAGTGACTGTCAAAGTGCCACTATCATTTCTCCAATGTGCCAAATCAGTTTTCAGATTTTTCATACTGCCTCTGGAGCCAACATCGGCACAAGTACTGTTTTCCAGGACCCGAATGGATTAGATTTTAATGGCCAAGCAGCAATCCACAACCTAAGCTCACCCAGTACAATGCCATTGACTGAAGTAGTGTACAGTCAATGGCACTGAAACAGTGAAACCACATTCTCTAGAGTAATGAATTACAGATCACCATCTGACATCTGAGCAGTAACTATAAAGTTTGGCGAAGGAAGAATAATGTCGGGAGCTGTTTTTCATGGGTAGATCTATAAATGAATATCTTATCAAGATCGGTGCCCAAGAATCTGACTGACCTGTACAGAGTACTGGCCCCAACAAGGAACTGGAACACCAACTTTTCACTGAACACTGGCTGAAAAACACTTGAAAACCCATTCTGTAATAAATGTCATCTTCCAAAAACCATTATGGTACAAAATTTTCATCAAATGTTTGTGTATGTCTTTTTTGCTCATGGTTACCTCCTACAGTCCAAAAATATGTAGGTCAGGTGATCTGGAGATGCTAAAATACCAGTAAATGTGCATGTCACAACACACATCGCATGAAAAGGGGGCAGATCAGTCTGAGTGCCCACACTAACCCCTGTCTACTGCTGAAAGCAACTACAGAGGGCGCTGTAGAGCCACCCTTGGAGCAACTGAAGAAGGTCTTCTTGTTTCTAAAGTGTTCATCCATGATTCACTGTTTCTGCTGGAAATATACTTGACATATTTAATGCCTATCCCAAATGAGACCACTATGAACCTTCTCGAGATTCAAACTTTGATAACATCAGCAATATGCAATGTAAAGTGCAAAAGACCACAAGAGTGGTGCAATGAGATATCAGTGAAATGAGGTTATAATGAGCTAACTTGCAATAGCTCAATATAGATACCAAGTATTTAACAATCAGGGCAAAAAATGCATTTTTGCTCATTCAAATAGAACTTTGTTTTAAGAGAAATGTCCCAAAAATCATAAAGCATGCATTTTTGAGAATTTCTTGAGGGCACCCCCTGGGCAAAATGACATTTTCATTGATTTTCTAAATTTAAAGATTTTCTATTTTTAAAGAGAACACACTACTGTATATTCAATGCACAATTCCTGTTGTTTGTATTTAATATAATGGAAAAAATGAAACATAAAATACGGCCTGTACAAACAGTCATGCCACATTTTATATTATATTGTTTTTCCAAGTACAAATAATAAGAAACGGTGCACTGAAATTTGTATAAAAGACATATTTATGTTTCCTGCAATAGATGTTTACTTATTTTCACCCACAAAGTTTATAAAATGTGATTTAAATGTGGGTGTGACCGTGGGTGCAAGTGTCTGCATTTGAGAGTCTAATGTAAATGAAATGTAAACTCAAACTATGCAGTTCTTGTCATGAAAATTAGAAATGGTTACTTACATGTACCACAGCACCTGCTCTAAGCTTTTTTCCACAGTAGGATCTTTTCACCACACATTTTCTCTCACCTGTCTCCAATGGAGGAGTGTGAGCTGACAGTACTGCCAGGAGAGACAAGCCTCCCCATCCCCAATATCACTTTATTTGTTTTGTCATGGATGCAAATCCCTGAAAATTGACACTTGCCGTAACGAGCATCTGCTTCCGCCATCTGTGAGCCACTGCCAAACCTCCACAATTAATATTCAGTCTAAGACTAGGGGCAGAAGTGCTCTTCCTCAAGCTTGAGCGAACTCTGGTAAGCGGAGCTCATATTGAGAAAAGAGACTCTGAGAAATAAATTCCGATTTACATGCAGCAGACATATGTCGAATGAATGCTCAACTAATCTGGAACAATTGAAGGGCTCACAGTGACTGTGGTGGTAACGTACTCCGTGGCGCCCCTCCACCAGCCGTTGCAAGCGGCCTCCTCCTTTATGTGATGGATATAGATGATGGATATAGATGAATAATTCACAAGTATGCAATGAGGCAGATTAAGAGTGGAGGGTGGCTGTTTAATCTCCATCAAGCAGAACAAGGCCTCTTTATTTATGAGAAGTTATGTCAATAAATGACAGGCCTCATTTGAAGAAGGACGAGTGAGACGCATGACAGGGGCAGGTGAGAACAGGCTAGAAATGGCCCAGCAGTTAAGACAAGCCTATTCTGGCCATAACAATCAGTCAAATTCACTTTGACAAGAGAAGGGAGGGAGAGGACTGAACATCTATAGGAATGACAGTTCTGTTTGTATTTCCTAGGCAGTCATACCAAATCTTTAACCCGGTAAAGTCTATCTGTGTCATGACATATTTTGTAGACATGATTTCTACTCCATGTATCCAGGATCCTGTGACAAGAATACCTTTAACTCTGTCCAGAAAGACTTATCAGCATTAACGTTGAAGGCAATATGCTGTGAAATATTAGTGTTTGCATTACATCAAACTTGTAACATTGAACATTCAAGTCTGACTGCCTTCAGCAAACCACCTGAGCAAGACCCTTAACCCCAAGTTGCTCCAGGAAGACTGTCCCCTGTAATTAGGAAATTGAAGTCACTTTGGATAAAAGTGTCTGATAAATGCCCTAAATGTAAATATCTCTGGTATTTGCAGTCAGTGATGTGTCAGAGGAATGTGACTGGTCCAATTTTTTGTAGCTTCTGAATCACTTTGATAGTTAATATTAAATGCAACATTTTCTGTTCAGGTGCTTATATCATTAATGGACATTTTGGCCACAAAGAATAGCAGCAAAAATGTAAATATAAATATTATGTAAATATAATGTTCCATTGAATTGATGTGGGCAGAATATCAATTCTTAAATTATCAATTCTTAATATATAAGTATATAGACTTATAGACTTCTTTAACTTTATTGGTCCTGGAGGAATTTGCTTATGTGATGACCGCCACAACACACAAAGACACAGAGACACAAGAATAACATAAAATAAAATAAAATAAGTCTCAATCAATTATTTTAAATCTAAATATAATATAAAACGAACACAATATGAATAGAAGAGGGTATGAATTCTGTGTAAGCAAAGATGTATTTATGGATATTTGCCATGACAGTGTGATTTTTTTGTGTTATAACATTTTTTGCATCATAGCTGTTTTAAGCCATTAAAGTTTAAGATAGAATCTTCTATGGTTGTAACATGTCAAGATATCTCTCAAATTTTGCAGATCACATTGTCATTATAATACATAAAAGTAACAAAAGTGAAGCAAATTTTTAAATATATTTTACCCCACATTAGGTTATGCCCTGCAATCCCTGACTTTTGTTGGAACCTTGTGGTCCTTCAGGGCATCATTTAACAAACAATATAAGCTGCTCTAATCTTTCCTCTAGGACAAGCACATGAGTTCCAGCAGCTGTCAGGTATGCCCCAGCTTCTTTGGTCCCTCAAGCTCCTCACTGGGCTCCTCACCGAGCGACAATTTGACTATTAACTGGAACACATTCACCACAGCCTGTTCTACTGTGACATGCCACAAACCACAGTAGGTACATTCTGGTTCCCATTAAGGACATTGCTCTGTGACCAAGAGACACATAAAAGCTATTTAAAATAAAGTTAATCATGGGTGGTTTTATTGAGCCTCATGAAATTATAGATATTACAAACTTTTCAAACTTTTAAAAAAATATTTCTACTCAGAACAGATGCACTGTTAAACTGAGAAGAAAGTTCTCTTTACATGTATGAAACCTTGTTTTGTTAACTTATTAAAAAACTTAAGCCTTAAATCAGATCCGTTTGTTTTCACGTTGTTATTGCATCAAAAGGTGGTTCTACCAAGTACTGAAGACACTGAATACTTAACCATCACCATATTGCTACTAAACAAATAATGAATTACTTAGGGAAAAACTCAAGGTGGAAAAAGAAAGACTCAAAAAGGGAGGAACCAAGACTCGGAAGGAACAAAGACTGAGAAAGTGAGAAAGAGAGTATCTAAGGAGATAAGACATATGTCTTTATGGAGGTCTAATACTTACATTGCTTATTGGTTTAATCTTTTCAGGGTCTGTGGTTTGGTGATGTTGATGACAGATGAAAGTAGTTCAATAATCTTTAAACCATCCACTTAACTCACAAGTATTTCACATTTTAGACACTAAAACAAAGAGCAGCAAAAAGTTGTGCATCAGCGCCAGCAAACCTTGAAGCGATATATCCTCTGCAACACTGAGGTTTTCCCGCTTTACCAGCATCCCAATTGCCTTTTGTTACTGAAGGGCATAACTTTCCATTTGAACAAGCATCATACTCCCATTCATTTTCCAGCCAGTGTACTGTCTCTGCCTTTATAACGTCTCTGTCAATACTCTCTCAACACTCAACACTAAAGGGTTGATTCCAGCATAATAATTTGGCATCCCAATAAAATGACAACCTACCAATAGCAATATTTTCCCAGTTTTTATAACAACTGAAAGAGTTTATGTATATGTGACATTTTTTTAGTTTAATGTATTTATACCATTTAACTTCAAACATGCTACAGGGTTCTATTTTAATTTATTGTCTCATTTACATCATCATACCAAGTAGGCCTTGGACACAGGATTACAGAATAATCATTTGACATCACAATAAAATGGTAAGCTACCGATAGTAATATTTTTCCAATTTACACGATCTACACGATCACAGCTGGATTACAGCTGTTTCTACTGATCACAATCAATCTCTAGTCTTTCAGAGTCATATGTTTATGCCTCAGCAAACAGAATGTAATTTGTCTGTCTTTTACATCAGTTTGGGTGCAAATAAATGCCCATAACAGAAAGCAGAAAGCACAAATGGTCCTACCAAAACAATAGATGTTTCCATTTCTAGCTGATGTTATAATGCATTTGAAGGGTTACTAAGTATCAACTATTTGGAAACTGACTAATCAGCTATTTTTGGCTTGTACAACAAACAAAAAATAAATAACTTACTAATGCACAATTAGTTTTATGGTAATTAATGTCAGGTAAAAATTTCTTGATTGTGACTGAATGATGTGGTGCTTGCCATGCGTTTTTAAAGTTCCTGGGGCAAGACTAGCTTTCTGGTAGGTGTTTTCTGGCAATAATTTGAGGTAAGAAGTGTCACAAGTGAGTTCCAGGCATTGCATGTTTGTCACTGATGTAAGCATAAGATACAGGTGATCATTTTGCCTCAGCCCAATAGGCTCTGTAGCCTCACAGGACCTGCATTTTCACTTCAGCACATTTTTCTCAATGCATGGTCCCTGTTTGCTGGTGGCAAAGCCATGGGAGCAATACCTTAGATAGCAACACTCAGAACTTGTAAACAGCATGGTGCCAAACTTAGCTCTCTTTGACTCTGGCAGTGATTGAAGACTGGGGCATCCCACCGTGAGCTGAAGGCTGTTTTTTACAGAACCCATCTCAGCTAGCTACCTTCAGCAACTTGCCCAAACATAAAGGAGTTGCAGAAATTATTGATCAGACCACACCGTCTTTCTGCGCTATGCCTTAGCTCCGTGACAATAGTGATTAAAAGGGAAAAAGACCTAAACAAGGGGTGATCTTTTTCAGTTCAATCAACTGGGTGCAGGTTGCCAGTTGAGGCAAACATAAAACTACAAAAGCTTTCAAAACACTATTCAATGTTCAGTCTCATTCTTAGTTTCAGTCTCATTCTTACATGCATTTTTGGTGATTGTTTTGGATGATACTGAGGGCACTGCAATATGCAGTTTTAAAATCTTCGAAGAACTTCCCTCTGCTTTAGGGCCATACCCGAACATAATCATACCTGTAGTAATATGAGAACCACTGACATGGAGAAGAAGAAAACACACTATTTGATATTTCTCATGCTGTGGAGGCATTAAATGCATTTTTCATTTAAAGCACTATTTAAGTAGTCACCAAAGTATATAAACTACTGGACAGAGTCACTTGGGTAGCAATTATAATTTGAACCATTTCCTGGAGGTTTAAATTGTAGGGTCAAATTGACCTCAATCATAAAGTACATTTGAACATGAAGGCTAAATTCACATAAATTATTAATTTTCCTTACAACAAATGATACATACATATCTATTAGACATGAAACTTCATTGGATTGCACCACCTCCTAAAGGTCGAGAGTGCTTTGTGATAGTGTTTCGGATTTTTGCCTCATACTTTCTTCACCTTAAAAATATAATTGAGGAAGCAACTGGTTGGGCTTTGCCCTACTTATGAATAGAGAAAGAGCGGCAATTAAGGTTAAGCAACTGAGGTATAAACTAAACTGTTCCTTTCAACATTCTGCATTAATGTTCAGGATTGTTGGGGTGTAAGGTCTGGTAGAATATAAAAGCCTATTTCAGTATTGTTGGGTGGGTGCAGGACTGGGGTCGGGGTGGGGGATGGTATCTTAAAAAAAGATGGAAAAGCTTTCGAACACTTTTTAGCACCATCAAAGTGCCATAGTTTCCTTCCTGTGATTTTCTTTTTCATGTGTCAGATGAGTGTCAGCGCAGCTTTGAAAGTGCGGGAGTTTGAGCGCTCTGGTTAAATTTTCCTCTCATCTCAGCACGATAAGTCAGGAGCTGACGCTGATCACTGTTTGGAGGGGAGAGGTGTTATGGGAAAAAGTAGCCTCTTTACCATGTGAGGGCCAAGTTCATGTGCTGTTAATCCAGCCTTAACTGAAAAAATGTCAAAATGTGATAACCATACAAGAATTAGCCTGACAATTTTTGAGAACTTTTCACTTCAGTTAATAGGGTGGCATACACACAACGTCTTGGCAAATTCTCACCCGCTGTTGTAAGACTTGCATGCATGTGTTACCCAAAGAATAGCACCAAAAGTGCAGGAATTGTTAGTGCTATTATGTACGAATTTACATATGTTACAATATACATATATGCTCCAGTTTGTGTTGATACTGCTGCCTGTGCCTCAGAGCTGTCTTATAATAGTGATGTGGAGGAACAGTGTCGGTGTGTGAGAACAGACACACGCTGTGATCTAAAACAGCCCATGGAGCTGGAGCAGGTGTAGCGTCTATTGCTTAGAGAGAAGCTAAAGCCTGGAACTTTCTACAATTCCCTTTGACAAACAGATGGCCAGGCTTGCCAGTCTCCTCCTAAAGGATTCATAACACGGTTTCTTTATCTCATGTCCTTTATCTCAAGATTTTACCATAGAGGCCACTTACACAGCATTTGACCTTTAACTGAAGACAGTGTTAACTACATAGTGGCCATATTTTAGGACACACTAACAGCCCACCAGCTTGCGACACACTAACAGTGCTATTCCAGCTTACGGTCAGGTGTCAGAGGCAGGCCTACACAGGGGTTCCAAACTGATCCTGACAACCACAGCGTCTGAAAATAGAGAAGGCCCCCCTTTTGATTCACTAAAGCAGTAGAGCGGCCTCAATTTACCGCAGATTAATTTAATCTTATGTCACATTTGCAGCCCCCTGATGCCGCCAAGCTCAAACCAAGGATTTACAGATTTAAAAAACATTCTGCTTCTTTAACCTGACATGGCTGATAATGCTACTATGGGATTTTTTTTTTGGGGGGGGGGGGGTCTGTCTCTTTTTTCTTTTGTCCTTTTTTTAAATTTTGGTCTAGCTCATTCTCTTTCACTCTGTCTCAAAACCCAATTTACAAGGCCTTTTTCGCCACTCTTGCATTTGCATTTAGTTGCTCAGCTGCCACTGCCCCATACAGACCACTTCCCTGTGCTGCAGAAATTACCTGAATTGCTCATAAATGTTATCGGCCTCAGTTCTGACCAGCACTTCTTGGCAAAGGCAATATGGCAATTGTCGATCTCTGGCACCTAACTGGTGGCTCTGACACATCCTGTTCTGTATAGGAGCCCCTGAATTTATGCATATTGTGTTACTACTATGCAAAAATCACTAATGATTGTATTGAAGTATTGAGCATGAAGTGTTCTAAATTGACATTTAATCAGTGAATAATTGGTAACATTTTATTGCTATAGGTTCTTCTTAGTAGTGTCAATGGAGTTCTAGAGTACACTGTTGTAGAGTTCAGGC
>JBBPCY010000001.1:10980827-10994224 GCA_037974405.1 Brachyalestes nurse
CTCTCTCTCTCGCGCTCTCTCTCTCTCTCTCTCTCTCTCTCTCTCTCTCTCTCTCTCTCTCTCTCTCTCTCTCTCTCACACTGTCTGTCTCTGCATTGTGCAAGTTTTATCAGGCTCGCTGGCGTCGTGTTTTAGCCTGTCAGGTCGATTCTGTGGGATACAGCCTGAAGAGGACTAGGCTACTTCAGGATAGCTTTATGTAACGCAGTGCATCAGTTAGGTGCTCCTTCTGCTTGGATATTTATAACGCTGCGAACCTCTTGTTCCTTAAATAATTCATCCACATCTGGCACCTGTAACAATTCCTTCAAGTAGCTCTTCTTCTTCCTCTTCTTCTCAATGCTAATATTCAGCTGCGAGCAGGGAAACACAGAGCGAGAGAGAGAGAGAGTGAGCGAGAGAGAGAGTTAGTGTTTGTTTCTCATTTGCATACATCATGCATACAGTGATGTTTCACATTTGCATAGCCTCCCTAACCCCTGCCCCCCGCACCTGTATTCTCCTCCTTTTTTCTAGTGTGACGTTTCTTTATGGACTGCACGGGCTACCTTGAGCCGAGTGTTTCTCTCGAGTGGACCGTTCTCACACTCGTTGGCGTGTGTGTGTTCAGCCTGAGGGGGAGCAATGTTAGCGACACAAAGCGCTGGATTTGGCCCTGTGTCTTTCTGCATCACCAGTTCTGTCTCTGCACAGTCACCCTCTCCTCGTCTTCAAGCGCCTCCAATACACACTTCCCTGCCTGTCAGGACCTATTTCAGTGTCCTCCCCAACTGCGGTTGCTGTTAAGCAAGGTTCCCTGTGTCCACAGAGCGTGAATGTGGAAACCTCGGAGACGCGGCAAAAAAAAAAAAAAAAACACGAGAGGGCTTTTTTACCCTTAAAATAAAGGTTTTTTTTTTTCTCCCTCCGTACAGAAGGAGATTAATCAGGTTTCATGCCCACCTTCCACACCCCCAACCCAACCCCAAATGAGTACAAGTGGAACCAATGCTTTATTGTAATCACTCGGAATCGCTCTGCTTATTATGAAAAATCTTCTAGGCCAAAAAGAGGATATTCATTCATGTGCCAAAGCTCTATGCTAGTGCTTGCGGGGGGGGGCCAGCGCTACCATGCTTGAGTCTACCTGTGTTGAACAATGTGCATTAATACTGTCAGTGGCATAAGGTCTGTGATGTCATAAGGAAGCACATGGACCTCTAAGTATGTTCTACTTTACCATAAAGAAGGTAGGAGCATTTTTTAGGCAAATTATGATCTTTCTGTGTTAACTGAGAAATTTTTAGTTTTTGGAGTGTTCTTTCACGCTAACGTAAATCTTTTTCTCACTTGTAGTTGTATCCACTCCTTTTGTCATTCCCTGGAAAAACAAACATTAACTACTGCTGGTTTTGCACTTTATTCTTTGAAGACCCTAAGAATCAGCCAAACTGTAGCTCCTAACCCTTACAACAGCATAACATACATATTATTTCTGAATAATTGATGGTTAATAGAGAATAATAGGCCTAAGATTCAAGAGGTGAACGTGTTGCACTGGAAGTTGAGAGCACTTCCAGACGACTAACTGGTGCTGTTTTTGCAGGTGACGTCCAGCCGCGCTGCGCTGCTGGCTGCAGGCGACCCGGCTCCGTCTCAGAGCCATGGCAGCATCTTGCAGCACTTGTCTGAGCCTCCGCAGCAGCCGTGTCCAGCCCTGGGCCCGGGCCTCTACTACCCCAGCTCCACGCTGCCTGGCCCCCGTGTCAGCTCTCCCCTGAGCTCCATGCAGCCCACCGCAGCCACTGCAGGCTCCCCCACCAAGCTCCAGCGCCTGCCATCCTCTTCCTCCTCCGCCTCGCCCAAACCTTCTCCTGGACGCCTCGCCAAATCCTACAGCAGCAGCTCGCCCATCAACGCGGTGGGCACTGGGGGCTCAGCCTCTGGTTCGCCCCTGCGTCTGGTATCCCCACCCAACAACAGCTCCCCTCTCCACCACCAGCTCAGCGTAGGCAGCTACGCCACGCTCTCGCCCACCAAGCGGCTGGTGCACTCCTCGGAGCAGTACAAGATTTCCCACGACCTGTACGCTACAGCTACTCTGCAGAGACCTGGCAGCCTCGCCGGTGAGTGGCAACTATATATTACAACCGTGTTATCGAGAGGAAACGCACACGTGGGTGGCTGAGTGTGAGCATACTAGCGTTAAGGCTACATTTACAGTACAGGGATAAAATGGTGTGAATTTCTTTTGCTGTCAAACACACAAACACATTTGAAACAGTTTTGTATGCCAGCCCCTGAAAACTGTCATGTCCAAATTGTTGTTGTTGTTTTTTGTTTTGATAGTAATGATAAATTGGTGCATTTCAGAATATTTCAGTGCATTTCAGTCTGTTCACCCTATTATTACAACCACAAAAAAGGGAAAAAATGCAATTTAGCAAAAAAGACTTGAAATGTGAATGTGGACTTCTGTCATGGTATCGCTTGTTGAGTGACACTGGCACATTTTGACTTGCAGTCATGTTTTGGAGGACCAGGCTTCCTCAGTATTATGGTAGTTTGTAAGGAGTACCTCAGGGGCCGGTTGTGGGACCACTTTCGATGTAGGCAATATCAGTCCCAGCCATCAAGACTTGATGTGATGAGCTACTCACCTCATCACATTGGTGATGGACATATGAGTGAGACTAAAATATTCTCCCATTTCCACAAAAGGCTTGGGTTGACAGCAGTTTGATTGTGCAGTCAAGACCTTGGAGGACTGATTCACTTTTGATTGCGATCGGCTTTTTTGGAAATTGTGTTCACCTCTGTCTCATTCTCCTACCTCTTCTCATCATACAGTGTGCCACTTACAGACATGCTTTTCGAAGAGTGCTTTCTTTATCCACTTCCACAAATACACTGCATTTGCTCATAGATGAAGTTCGATTGTGTCTGACACTGAGAACAAGCTAACTAGCCAGCTTCAAAGTGAAAACATCAATGGCTCCTCCGTTGAATTAGGTAAATACCCATGGGAACCTGGTAAATAAACACATTTCACTTCTACATTGAGTTTTCATTACGCTGAGCACATTCCCTCCATTTTTAGCAGCGGAAGTTAGAAGAGGACAGAGGCAGCAAGGGACCGGAGTGGTTTTATATGAATATTTCTCTTTCTGCCTCAGTGTATTGCGTGTCATGGGAAGCTCATCCTTTATTGCAGTCCTTAAGTCTAGAGACAAGATCAGATCCTTTGAAAGAGTTCAGTGCTTTGATATGAAGACTGATTCTGTCTTTGGGATATTCAGATGGATATCAAAGAGCGTAGCTGTGAGTTCACTCAGACAGAGATATTTGTCCCTTGCTGCAATTAGTTCCACTAAGTTTCTCTAATAAAATCCCCTATACGAACAATTATTGTTTCGTCACAATGCCTGTTTAGAGAGGGAAGAAAATTGCATTTAACTAAAGCATCTAAACAAGTTGTTTGTGTGTTCTGTAGCACAATTGCTCCCTAACTACACAATTGTGTACCCATTTAGGCATTAAACCTTCTTAAGAATCAATTCAGTGCGATATTGCCCACTCCTGTTGTAATGGTACATAAGATTTAGCTTTAATAATCAATTACATGCTATTTTGCCCACCCCTAGTGCTATGAGTTAGTAATCAATAGAGTTAAGAATCAATTCATTTCCTTAGTGCCTGCCCCTAGTATCATAATGTATAAGCTTTAGCTTTAATAATTAATGCTGTACCACCCGCCCGTAATGCCACGATGTATAAGATTCACCCTTAATAATCAATTCAGTCATTCATAAGTATGTATATAATGTGTACAGAGTGAAAATTAATAAATAAATATATGGGATGCTTGCAGGGCATGTATTATATGTGTATTTGGAAATAAGAGGAGAACTGCAACTTCATTTGCAACCCTAAAGCCTGCAGGACAGGGAGGTCAGTATAAGAGTATATGCAAATATGAGAGCCTGGACTGTAATATAAACAACGAATAACAGAATATACATGAACACGTTCCGCAGATCACACACAGCACCGACACGTCATTTGCTAAGCAGAACTACAACACTGAGGAGCGCCATGACCATGTAACTTTGACGCTAATGGCTAACTGCTGATCTCAGCAGGCTCCAAACTCATTACAGCTGCACCACGTCTGTTAAAACTTCAATACGACATTAAAAAAGATCACACATGCCTCAAAAGAAGGGTTCTGCCAATAATGCTAATGTTGCTAACGATGCATGAATGCCATGATAGTCTCTGATTAGTGTTACTCAAATATCATGCTAACTAGTGACTCCTGTTTTGCATTCTTTTTTAGTGACATTAGCATGCATCGTTGAACTGTTTATTTTAATGTCACTGTTATTTATGGGGTGGCCGGTGGCCCAGAGGTTAGGGAGTTGCCCCTGCAATCAGAAGTTTGTTGGTTTGAATCCCAGGACTGCCAGTGGCACCACTGAAGTGCCCTTGAGCAAGGAACCGTCTCCACACACTGCTCCATACGAGTGCTGCGTCACTGACTGCCCACTGATTGAATGCGGAGAAAGAATTTCACACTGTTCGCACTGTGTGCAGTGCTGTGGTGTGTTCAAAAATGACTATAAGCGCCCTCTTAACTTTACAGGATGTTCATTTAATTCATGCACAGTTAATGAACAACAACTGTAGATTATGAGAAGCCTCACCAGTTCCCTATATGGCTGAAAATGTCATACTAATTGCGGGTTAAAGTTATAAATATTAATAATAGAAATAAAATAGAAAAAAAATGTTCCTAGTCTATCATCCTGTAGTTTTAATTTTGGAACATAGAAGGAAACTCTACAATACTTAATTAATCATTGAAAACTTAATAGCATATTTCTATTTTTGTACAGTAAACAGTTTGGGGTGGTAGGCTGCTAGCATTCTGGCTACTGAGTGCTGATTGGCTGTTGAGCGGAGCAGCTCATTGGCTGTTCATGCTCACTGACATTGTACACGAGTCACTGTTAGAAAGTCCTGCGACTGAAATTGAGCAGTGTTTTCAAATAAGACAGCAGTGTTTAAATTAATTTTAAGCTCTTCTGTTTTGAGAAAATGAGCGTAATTAATTTGTAGATTCATCATTTACAAATTACATTCTTCAAAGCTCCATATGAAACCCAGTCATTTTTCGCTTGGGAGCATTCACTAATGCCTGCTCACCACTGAAGACATTATTAAGTAGAAATTCTCTTCACTACAAGTTCTGTGATACAACGTCTTCTTCTCCAACACAGCCTTTCTACAAATAATAATACATGAAGAGCAAATACTGATGTATTGCAATACATGCTGGATTTAATAAATCTTTAATTAATGTAATTTGGCCCACTGCTGTAGTGCATAATAAGTGACAATTTTTTTGTCCAGGATTATGACACATTCTTTATGAGATATATGGCAGACATAAATTGTTGTTTTTCCACCAAAAAATCTCTGAAATGAAGAACCTTTTCCTCCTGATGTTAACAAATCTTAAGGAAGGGGAGCTTATTTCTCAGAAAGGAAAGTGGGACTAGACTCGGGTCTGAGGTATGCTGTCTAAATCCGCAGCTGAACACGATGATTTGGAGCAGGTGCTATTGATTCCAGCACTATTGATTCCAGTCTTGTATTACCTGCCACACAGTCAGCGTTCCATCAAACCCACACACCGACACCTGGGACGCAGAAGCAGAAAAGCACTCTGCCTGAGCCGAACCCCTCCCGGCCATCAGCGGCACTCCTGCATGTCACTTTGATTAAAGCACGGGGTCCTGCAGTGCCTTCATGCTTCCCTCCACCAGAGCGCCCAGCCCTGCCTCCGGCGGGAGCCCAGCCCACTAATCCCCACTCCTCAGACCCGGGCCCCAGATCAGGACTCGAGCGCAGGGAACCAGGCTCAGTCATGCTCAGAGGCAAAACAGAGTGAAACAAAGAAAGATGGAAGAGGAGAAACTTTTACAGAGTACACTTTTCAGGGCTGCATAGAGCTGTAATCAGAGTTAACCCCAAATATAACCTGAAAACATTCTCTGTCTCACCCTTGGGTGGATTCTGGGGCTAAAATCTGATTGGCCTCTGAAGTGCCCCTGTCCTGTCACTCACTGCCAGCACCTTATTGATTGGATCTTTACAGATCAGACATCACAGACTAGGTAGTATGTGTGTGTGTGTATATATATATATATCATCCGGCATCCTGGTTGCCTTCCCTCCCACATGATATATATGCAGCATGCATGCATATATATATATCTATATATATCTATCTATCTATCTATCTATCTATATATATATACATATGCATGCATGCTGCATATATATCATGTGGGAGGGAAGGCAACCAGGATGCAGCTTTTATTGTGACAAGAAATGGATTAATAAATGGGGAAACGTATTATATATATATATATATATAAATGTTTCACGTTTTTGACCCGCGCCTTGAGGAGCTGAAATTAGGAGAGCAACCTAATTTTTATGAGCATTTTGTTTCACACCAATAAAAAGTGATAGTTATGAAGTTTTTTTTTTAAATTATTTTTATTCTTGGTGAAACACTGTTTCACCTGTAGTCTTTTAGAAACCGCCACTGATACATTATATATCCCTTTTTATTATGAGTCTTGTCAAAGCTGCATCCTTGTTGCCTTCCCTCCCACATGATGTGTATAAATAAACGTTATATCCATACTTTATATATACATCAATCTGAAGTAAATCTGAAAAAGTTTCAGAAATAGCAGAAAACTGGTTTTGTGAGCCACAAAATTTCATTTGAAGTTATGATTCCACTCTTTAGTTACTGTTAACTTGCTTAGACTTGTCGAACATTAGGTAGCAGGGAGCTACATCACTGACTAACGTTAGCCAGCTGTTTTATACTGTTGCTATGTAGGTCATCCCCCTGCTTGAGGGACAAGCTTCCTTTCTGCAAGACATCTCTTGTTTGTGAAGTAATGTTCCAGACATGCACAACGCGTTGCTAAGTAATTGAAATGAATGCTGCATCCCAGACACATTAGAACTAGGCAAGTGTCTGATCTTCCACTTGAAAATGTTTGATGGAACCGAGCCATCCTGGCTTGAAATGATGGTAGTCCGTGGAGTAAATGCTTAGTAATTTGCTTTTATGTATTAACGATAATATTAGACACATACAGAAGGTGAGAGAGCGATAGGCAGATATAAGTAGCTTTCGGGAAGAGATGCCCAGTCTGCCAGCCAGTGGAATGACTCAGAGCAGCGTGAGATCTGGGGGAGTAACAGAGTCGAGCAGAAACCAGCCAGGGTCAAGACCAGGGCAGCTCCAACCCCTTCTCACCAGGCCGGAAAACATTTAGACTCAAGATAATGATATCAGGTACAAATAATTGTGCTTGGGTGCAGGTTGTATACTTCAACCCTCTGTGGCCCCTGATTTAGAAAAATGTTCCACCTGCCCCTGGTCTGACCCAAACTAATGTACAGCACTAAGAAAATTCGGTCTGGACTTCATCCCCCAACATTCTAAATGATTGTACTTTTTAAATTTCTGGTGTTTTTGGGCTCTATGTGCACCTACAGGCCACTTTATTGGACATACCTTCATCTTTAGTGCACCCCACAGAGAACACACCATTAGACGGCTCACATTTTTCCATGTTGAGTTTGTATTGGTAATCTTCTGGCCCTTCGTTGGCGGTCAGTTTCTGACCACAGGCCCTCTCTAGACTGGAGATTTGTGATCGATGTACTATTTTCGGTCTAGCTGCGACAGCTTTAAAAACCTCAGCAATTCTGCAGTATCATACCAGCACAACCCCCGCGGACAAGCCACTACCGCGTCGATATCACTGCTGTGCTGAGACCACCTCTCAGATGTGGTGTAAACCTGTAAAAAAATGTTGCTAAGCCTCTCTACAACGCGCAGTTTCACAAATTTGCCCTTTTACCCTGAAAAGCAGGGGCCACAGGAAAAAAAACTAATATTTATAGTGTCTCTACAAATGTTATCTTATCCTCTGCTCTTACTGCATATTTTCCAATCATAACCTACTGTAACTGGGCACAGGCATCTCTGACAAGCTTTAAAAAGCTTTATAATAAGCCGCAAAATCTTTAAGTGAGATGGGAAGCATGCTTGTATTGTCCCTTGTTGGATCTTCTTGACATTAATGTTAGCTGCCTGTATCTCATGAGTACATTTGTCTTTAAGTGAAAATGGAAACAAGTTCAATGAAAAGCATTTAAAAAGAATATTTAAAGCAAGCGTCCATGTTGATGTGTAATGTAAAATACAGAGTGTCAGTATGTAGATTTTGCAGCTGCAGGCATGAACATGCCTGGATGTTAAACATGCCTGGATTAATGAACTACATCCACGGTAAGTGGGAAATCGTGAAGGTCAGATTTCCGGCTGAACCTTTAAAGTCCGGTGATGTGCGGCAAAGCAACAGCTGTCAGGCCTCAAATATTACTTTTAATGCAGAAAAGCTTACAGCATTTATTGATTGAGTATAAAACTCTGTGAATGGAAAGATCATTTTATGTTTCAGTGTAAAAATGGAAATGGAAAGATCTATGGCTCCCCTTGTAAAACCTGGCCATTTCCAGCCCTATATATGGTTTATGGTAGATTTGTCTGATAAAGTGTAGGTATGAGGCAGCTGTACCTTATAAACTGGGAATAAAGTTTGAGTGGATTTGAGTTGATAAGGTGGTGCTGTGTGACATTAAGCCTCGAGGCCCATGGAGTGAGTTGAGCAGAAGCTGTTGATGGAGGGATGCGTGATGGATTGTGGAGATCCGGGCTGGGTTTCTGGGCTCCTCTGTGAGGCCTCCTTGCGCACCGGACATTATGAATGCAGCGCGAGGAGGCAACAAAGACGTTACGCTGCCGTCCTGCTGTGGAGGGCACTGCCTCGCACGCTGAAAACGCTTAGCACTTTCGGGCAGAGTGCCAAGCAGGAGAAGCCCAGGAGCGCATTGAATAATGTTTCCTTTTTTTTCCTGCTGATGTAAGACAGTATGGCCAGCTGGGATTAGCATGTTAAACAGAGTCCTGAAATAGCTTTTTCTCTTCACGTGGACATCAACACAAACATTCAGCGGGAATGTATTAGAGAGGCGCGCTCTGCCTCGGGTGAGAGGCTCGCTTGTTAAATCTGGGTTGCAAACAATTTACATTTCAAATGAATTGATTGTTTTTTTTTGGTTTTGTTTTTTTTTTCCCCTCCGAAACTGGGCAAGTTTCTAGAGCCGGAATAGGTTTGTGTTCTTTCTCGAAATGAAAGTAATTTATGGCCTGATAGATCATTAGGGACCCGTGCGTCTAAGGGATGCTGAGATGTGCTATAAGCTTAACAAGCAAAACCCCGCGTTACAGTCTGTGCGAGCTTTTTAATCCCTTTTGAAACGTGCGGTAGGTGATGACAGTAACTCAGATCCAAAACGTGGTCACGGTGATGGGCTTATTTTTAGCATGCGAGAAAAATCATGCAAGAAACTCTCTCAATGTTGACGGCTCCTGCTTTGTCTTTGGTTCACTAGTAGTATGTGCTGTGCAAGATTCTGACCAATAGTGAACATAAACATTAAAGCATTAATATTAAATTAGAACTCGTTCTAGAATCTAAAACTACCATAGACACATACACAGTAAGGGCCTTGAGGTCTAGTTAGGTTAACTGGTATCACTCTGCTGAAGGGCACTTTACATAACACCTACATAAGACTTTCATGACACCTGACCTTTGTTAAGAGTTATTCCAACAAGCACCAGTCACACGTGCAGGAAAACCTTATTTCAGTTTATGAGTTGCCATGAAAGGCTAATGTAGATGTTATGTAGCCTTACAAATGCTGCCCTTCAGTAAAGTGTTTCCATTTAACCAATAATTAATATAGCTGTGTAAACACAACCTGTTGGGCCACAGTCTAGACTTTCTTTCTTGCTGTCAAGTACAAGATGCAAGTTAACCCTTAGAACTCAGAGCCTATTAGTAAAAACGGATGTGAACATATAAGACCTAAAAGAAAAGAAATGTGTTCAGTTTTGCTCTTTAAGGGCATTTGCGTGTGACGTCATTTTTAAATCCCCAGTAGTGGCTCTGCAATCAGAAGGTTGTGGGTTCGAATCCCAACTGCTAGTGTCACCACTGAGGTTCACTTGAGTAAGGTATCTTCCCCACACACTGCTTCACTTGGTGAATGGGTTAAAATGCAGAGAAGGAATTTCACATTGTTCACCTTGTGCTGTGTTGTGTTCACGCGTGACTATAAGGGTTAATAAATTACAAAAAAAAAAAAAATTCTCAACTTTACTTGCTAGACGTTTAATACTCTGTGGCTGTAAGAAAGTTGTGCCACCATCTCATGGGCGCTAGGTAGAGTCATATCTCCAACTCGAACGGTTTAAGTATGATTCTATGTAGGGCTGCACGATTATGGCCAAAATGATCATCACGATTATTTTTATCAATATTGAAATCACGATTATTAATCACAATTATTATTTTAGGTCAAACATTTTTATTGCACTTTCTATTTTAAACAAGCAGTAAGTGAACAAGGCATTCAGCTCAAAATGAAACCTCAAATAAAAATAACTTATAAATAATAAAATAAAATAAAAGGGCTAACACACACACGCACCTGCTGTTTGGCTGAATATTGTTTAAGAAAGTGCTTGATTTGATATGCAGCAGAGCCCGCTATTCTAATGTTAATATCGCTGACGATTAAAATTCGATTAAAATTCGATTAATTGTGCAGCCCTAGTTCTATGCAGACGCTTTGTAAGGTTTGGCAACACACAAGAAACATTAAACTTTGTGGGGTGTTTATCTCCATGGCTTTGGTTAAGAAGGGAACGCACATGACATGCTTCTGAAACATTACAATTCCTTTTATTGCATTTTTTTTCTTAGATGTTTGCCTATTTGTCTGTTTCTCTGTATCTTTTCTTCTTGACTGTTCTTGATTATCCAGTTTTGTATGAAAATCAATCAAAATATTTCAACAATAATAAAGCTCAGCATGATGTCTGACACCTCGAACATCAACACATGCCGTTGTTTCGCTGTATGACGACAATTTAACATTTGTTGTGCTTCCGGTATGGATCCATGCTGCTTGTGTTCTAAGGGTTGATGATTTCGGAGTAGAAATATCAGAATATCAGTTGTATTTGAAAGGACCTGGTAAGCATTTCAAGCAGCTAGTCAAAACTAGTATATTACTATTGACCGTATCAGTTAATGACAAAAAGCCTCTTGCCCATGGAGGTTGTGTCTGTTGTAAAAATATATATATATATATCTTCTGCAGACCATGTTCTAGCAGGTAGAGAGGTATTTCAGCGTGCCCGTATAAGTCCTCATGAATATGGAGCAGTTACGCAGCCTGGATTCCCACACTTATGAGAGGCTTATGAATTTCTTTTTCGGATCTCGGTGTTTCATCATGACGTGAATAGTAGCGTGAGGCAGCGCTGGCTTTTTGTGTGCCTCCTACAGCCTTAGAGGAATCCAGTCTTTAGGGAAGGCGGTGTTACCGCATGGGACACAGAAGCCTGACAGCTCATATCCGCCACCTGGACTAAGTGCTTAGCTTTCAAATAGCCTGTAAAAGCAGTTTCTAGAGAGAACTCCACTCTCAGAGCGCCCTCAAAGAGCTTTCCTAATCACTGATCCTCCTGCTGTGTTTCATTCAAAAGTGTGACCACCATTCAGAACATTTGGAATCACTATTTTCATTAAGATAAAACATATTTGTTTCAAATTCCTGCCTAAAGTGATTCCAATATGACAATACCAAATTTTGCTATTATCCAGTTGTGGCCAGAATTTATGAACAGAGCATTAGTTGCATAGAATGGTTAAGGAATTAACAATAACAATAGCACAGAAAATGCCTCACATTTGGATAGTGCGGATCAAATCTTGAGGCTTACCAAGAAATGGCTCTGAATAGATCTACGAAAACAGTGGTCCAGGTACGCAGTGGTTAGTACCTACCAAAAGTAGGAACCAGTGAACAGTGAACAGTGACAGGATCATGAATGGCCAAGATCTGTTGATGAGGTTAGCCCTTCTAGTAGGATCCCACAGAAGAGCTACTGTAAAACAAATTGCTAAGAAATGTCATCCTGCCGATGATGGAACGGTATCAGATCATCACAGCTTTACGTCTTGCTGTGGATGTGTACTCTAAGCATCCTGTGAGAGTTCTTTACCAATTTAAGGGTTCTTTCAAAAACTTGCAGAGATTTATTCATCTTTACTAGGTTCTTTGCACTTGCAAAAAAATGTTCTCTAAGGAACCATCAATTGAACAGTTGTTCTTCTATCGCATCATGCAAAGACTCCTAACGCTTTAAACACGAGCAGCACAGATACGAGCCAGAAGTGCAACAGCTCCTTAAATGGAAGTTTCTCCAGTTTGTGTTGGTGCTCGAGGTGTCAGGTGTCATGCTGAAAGTTGTTTGGTGTTCCTATGTCACATAATTATTTTAATTAAATAATAATAACCACTACTGGGGTTTTAAAATTGGTGTCACACACACATGCCCATACAGAACAAAACTCACAAATGAAAAAAACACAAGATCTTTGAACCCGGGAGAATTTTCAAGATAGTCTCCGCCAACAAGTGGGTGGGGAAAACCCGCAGAGGGAGGGGGTCCGGAGAGTGGCTGAGCAACGGAGGGGCCGAGTGAAAGAGCAGCAAACAGCGAGCGTGTAGGAGAACAAACACCGGTTCTACATTGATTTACACTGTATATTAGTTAATGGGACCTTTTTGTTTTGGATGGTGTCATACGTCTGTCTGTCTGTCTTTGCCCACATATCACTAGCTCAGCTCTTTTGTATATGTGAAGTGTTCATGTCCGCAGCTCAGGAGAGCCTCCCAGCATGTTCCAGCACTCTGTTGCCTGGCTGACTGGATCTTACTGAGGCTGCTTTGCAGTTCAAAAGCCAGGACTTGCACAGAGTGGAACCTTTTAGACAGGAAAGCGGCGGATAAGTGTTTTTTCCATGAGTTTTGCACGTATCCCTGAGGATCTCAGCCTCAGCCCTGGAGGAACGGATGGGGTTGGAGAGTGGATGCAGTCGCCTGGCTGACACTGATAAGGTGATTACAGGGAGAGCCCACTCTTACTGCGGCTTCTTATTGTCTGAACATATGCACAATTGCATTATACTGGGGGAGCGCCGACTGCACCGATGGAGCCTTCTGCTGAGGAGCCAGCCAAGCACAGTCTGGCCTTCTTGCTGCAAGTTGTGTGCATTACAATACACACACACACACACACACACACACACACACACACACACACACACAGCACACACACACACAGCACAGTATGGAAAGCGGGGTGGGTTTTAGTCGGTTGTATAGCTGTCTCT
>JBBPCY010000001.1:11018649-11039285 GCA_037974405.1 Brachyalestes nurse
TCATCCCAAAGATGCTGGATGGGGTTGAGGTCAGGACTCTGTGTGGACCAGTCAAGTTCTTCCACACTGAACTCCTCTAGTCATGTCTTTACGGAGCTGCTCTGTGTTCTGGGACACAGTCATGCTGGAATAGAAAAGGTTCTTCCACAAACTGGTAACTCAATAACTGGAACCAGAAGTTGGGTTAGATCCCTCAGATGGATTCCCCACAAAAAAGAATGTTCTTACATGCTCCTTGAGTTCCACAGCACATAATGAATCCTATACTTGAGGGGATCTTTGGGGTTATACCTCTACTTGAGTTATTGTTTGATCTTTGTTTGAAGTACCAGTACTTGAGAATGGTTTTAGACTGCTGTACCGACTTCTGCTTTTTAGAGATACAAAACCATATCCATCATCAAAAGCAGTGCTCCAGTGGCTAGGATAGGAGACGTAATTACAAAAGAATTAAATGCTTTTTTTTTAAAGGGGTCGTTTAAATTTACATTAGCAGAGATCAGTGCTGCCCTGGATGGAGATTTTGCCTAATCGATGCACGCCTGTGGGTTTAACATGCCAGAACGCCTGTGGGCCTGAAAGAGCCCTGATGGAAGATCAGGTCTTCAAGGGGATGCCGCACAATGCAGAGCCATTACAAGGCAATTCGGCTATTAAGGCTCAGTATCTGAACTCATGTAAATGTTTCCTCTGTTGTCGCTCTGGGGGAAAATTCATTTCTGCTCCGCTGGACAAACACGCTCTGCTTTTATTTTCTCTAAATATGGCTTCCAAGTGACTTGGCACAGGAGGATTCTTAACATCCAAACGTTTTAAGTGTACTTTAAACAGACAAATAGACTCTCTCTTCGTTCCAGTCCCTTCTTCTGTGAGTTCTCAACCCTGTTCTCGCCTTTCTTTTGCGTCTGATTGCTGACATAACAGAATGAGGCATTAGTGATCTCCTCCAAGCGTGTTGATCTGTCCCATTGCCTTATTAGTGGCAGTTTGAGGAGATTCAAAGACGCTTCATGTGACTTGGAAGCAGCATGTGCTAGCCTTCACCATCTCAGTGTTTCATACATCACACACAGGTTAAGCACTGTGCTATATATATATATATTTTTTTTTTTCTCAATATAGTATTACCATTTAATGGAGGCTAGTAAGGACATAGCAAAGGACACCTGATGATTATATCATGGCATGTTGTACATGCAGTGGATATAAGTATTTTCTTTAGTGGGGAATTTGAAAGATGCCCTTAGACAGATCTGATTTCCCAGCAGAGGAACGGTACGAGAGCAGCGAAGAGATGGAGAGGACCCCCGCCTGCATCACACATTCCTGGAACAGCAGAGAGAGGCGGAGTCCACTGATTTGTATCTGAAAGGTCAAGTAATTTGAAAGAGCACCCCATTATCAGAGCAAATAGAATATTCAGCTTCAGTCAAGGGCTTCAATGCGACAAGAGATTGGAAACGATGCAGAAAGCATGTTGTAGGGAGGGTGGTAGGGCAGACAAACCAGACAATGGAGGACACTGGCTAATATTTACCTCTCTCCAGCGCGCATACGGATCAGTGTTCTCCGAATGTTTTCTGCAGACGTCATGCCGAAACCTGCAGTGACTGTCGGAACAACACGCCTAGACATGAAGAATGCTAAGATCAGACAACCACCACTCCTTCACTGTGCGCAAAATGCAATGCCGAGGTTTTATTAGACATCTTTCAGGTTGATATGATGGGGCAGTATTGTAAAAGGTGTAAGCAAAGTAAGCTAGGTCACAAAACAGCAGCCACGTGTGGCCTAACATTAAAATAGGAACCTAGCTACCTGTAGTAGTAGCTAGCACACAACTGGGTGTTAAGTTGACTGTGCTGGATACAGCTGAGTGAAATGCATGTAAAATAAATGCTTTGTGGCGTTCCACCAGCACTGAAAACATTTGAAAATACTAAAAGCGCCACTCAGATGAACTTGAGGAAATTCAGTTCAATATTAATGACCCTAACTCAAGGAAAGCGCTTTTTTCTTTTTTTCTTCTTTCATCCTTTGTTACATACAGTTACATTTTTAATATGTTTCATCTCTATTGAATCGATTGTTTTTATGATGCCACTAAAAACAACACATATGCAAATTCCTCTGTTCTGATTGGCAGTTTTACGTTGGCCAGTCCTGGCTAGAACACTCCTTATAACATCATATTGAATGGACAGGGCTTAATTGTAACAGATCTAAGCGAATAACAGCCTCATTGGCACAATAGTAGAACAAAACTTTCTACTTTGGGGTCCAATCAACTTTTTTTTTGGGATTCAGTTGTGTATGATTTATGACTGGTTTTAGCACATAAACCCACAGGAGTCTTAAACATGGACCTCAGGAGAAAACACAAACAAGGAAAATTTAGGATATGGGCGCCTTAAATGCCGGGCTTTCATGTGAAACGGCTGAAGCTCAGTGTTTTTAAATGAAACTGCGTCAAAGTGGTATCAGTTGTAAGCTTAAGATTTTAATACAGAATTAGTATCAGTATCAGAAAAGGAGCAGTGGTTGTTCCGCTGTTTCTGTCACGATCAAAGGATCGTTCTGCTGGGTCACTCAAATTGTATAATCACAGTGTACAAAATATACCACCAAGCGGATCAATCCCGTCCGCCGCCCGACACCTCTGGCGTTCATCTGGAGGAGCGATTAGGTCTGAGAGGAGAAGGCACAATTAAGAAAGAAGGGAATGGAGGTTTTACTGTAATTGAAAGTGGCCAGTTATCCACGAGTGTCCTTCAAGCTGAAGGCGGCAGAGGCCAACGGGACTTTCTGAAGGGAGCTCGCGCCCCGTAAAAAGGCTTAGAATGGGTGTTAATTAAAGAATTACAAGGTCAGAATAAACCCCCTTGTCTGTTATGAGCAGGCTGCACCGTGGCCCATTATCGGCAAGCTAGCATGCTTAAGAGCTTCCGTATGAAATTAATAAGCAGCGTCTGTCGACATGTCAACCAGAATGGAGAGAGCGCTAACGAACAGTGTCTCACACACACAATGCTGCCTGCTGCCTCATTTACCAGACAAAGTGCAGTTTTATTGTCATTGGAGCAACATGACGGTAAGGGTCTGTTGTGAATCCACCACTCTGAATTAAGCTTTGGACTGATAATAGCCAAGAAGTTTAACTGAAGTTTGAACTCGAGGAGACCACTAAGTTTCCAATTGACAGAAATAGCTGGGCTACACTTGCTAGTTTATTCCTTGTTCTTACCCTCCAGAGAGTATCTCCTCTCCTGATGCATCTATCTTCTTACATTTAGGCACTTAGAACTCTCTTCTAGTTCTCACTGTCCCGGAACTTGAGTGATTCCCCAGATTGTAAGTCGCTTTGGATAAAAGTGTCTGCCAAATGAATGTAATGTCATGTAATATAATGTAGTTCAAGCTCAAGTTGGGTTTTATTGTCATCCCATTCACATGCACATTATATGACTGAACGAAATTACACTTCCTATAGTCCCAGGTGCACAGACAGTACCAAAACACACAATATACGACATACGACATGAAGACAAAAAGGAAAACAAGACAGTGTAACAAGAAACAGTTCAACAGACATTCATTCAGGAGTAAGATATACTTTAAGGTAGGGAGCAGCAGGTGTCCTCTCATTGGTCAGTTAATCGGGGGCTACTATTGTGCCAATTAGTTTAAACTTAGAATCGTTCCCAGCATAACAGTGACATTGACATGTTGGTTTATGAATGAATCAGCCTCAGCTGTGTTGTTGGGGCTTTTTAACGTTTGTGGCCGCTTTATTGGAAACACTGACACAGTTACATACTAATATTAAATATTAATTACTATCTTTTTCAGTTTGTCATCTCCTTGCCTTTTCTCAGTGGTCTGTTGCTGAGCGCTCCTGGTTGGTGGACTAATCTCAGCCAAACTGTGATGAACTAAAACTCATCACTGGGACAGATAGAATCATACCAGTGCAGCACACATGCCACTTGGCATCAGGGCTGTGCTGAGAATGGTCCAGCACTCAAATAACATCTGGTCAGTGATAGAAGGGGAAGACACTGACTGACAGTTTATGCAGAAACAGATGAGCTACAGTCAGTAACAGTAAACCAACAAAGTGCCCCTATCTGGTCAGTTTTTCCGATAAAAAGGTGAGTGCAGGATGAGGTACGTGTAGATAATAAATGTAATAAACCGATTTTAAAAAGCGAATGAATCTTCCTTTCATGTATGTCATTTTCAGTGGCATTTTGTGACTGTTAGGGCAAGGCCTTCAGTTTGGGGCATTAAGGATTTTTTTTAATTTCCAGAAATCTCTGGGTCTTCACTGAAGGCCTCCCTGGTTGTTATATAATATCGATGTATGAATGCTGCTCCCTTAGAAACGCGTCTAGGACTTCGTTGTTCGTATTCCAAAGGTTGGGTCATGCTGTGTTGATACTTTGAGATAAGATAAGAGTCTCTGAGGGTGACAGAAGGTCCACTTTTCTTGCAGTGTAGTCCCAGAAACAATAGCTTATCCATGCTAAAGCCACAAATGACTGCAGCCTGCTCTGGCTGCTTTATGAGGCAGAGTTTTAGATTGGGCTGATTAGGCCGGGGAAAAGCCATCAAGCAGAGCCAAATTCATATTTGAACTGTCATCTGAAAATATGTTATGAGAAGAACATTTCACTAATATGCCAATTCATTATGCCCTTAAACCAACAGCATTCATATTTATTTTGGTGATAGTTTTAGCTTTATGTTCAAGTACGTTTCCATCACTACATCATTTACCCAAACTCAGAGGATCGACGCAGTCAGTGATTGGCCTGTCGGGACTGCGAGCCCTGAGCATCCTTCCTGTCTTGTATTTGCATTGTAAATGTGTTGGCTGATTGTTTATTACCTCGTTCGGCGCCGTGTTCTACAGGTGTAATTCGTTTCACCGTGTCTGCACGGGTTCTAATGAGCTTCAGGTCGTTTTTCACAGCTAAATCAAGTCCCCAGACCACTAAAAGTGCACTCTGTCTGTTATTTAAAGCTTTATACCATCTAAATGTTGGGGCTAGTGTTCACATAGAACATTTATATTACACACTCAAAAGTAAGCAACCATAGATTTAAAGATTGGACTCAGATAATAAACCAGATAAAATTAAATCGTGGTGATGATTGCTCAGCTTCACATGTTTGACACGAGGAAGCTGTAAGTTAAAAATGATATTTCAGATGTGTCAAGTGATGAATGGAGCTGTAGATTCACATTTTAAAAGTGGACATCAAATCTAATAACAAAAATTAGTGCATAATTAAGATGAAAATGCATGATTTATCAGTAATGTATCAGTTATTTTCTGCTGCTTCACAAAATGAATGAAATATAACAAATATAATACATTTCTGGCAAATTCTTTGTGTTATTGTTGCATGGGGAGCTGGTGGTCTAGTGGTTAGGGAGGTGCCCCTGCGATCGGAAGGCAGTGGGTTTGAATCCCATGACTGCCAGTGGCACCACTGAGGTAATCTTGAGTAAGGTACCATCCCCACACACTGATTTCTGGACGCATTGGTCAATGGGTTAAATGCTCCTCTGAGATCAATAGAGTACATATAAAAAAGTAAAATGACAAATTCTTAACAAGGAAAATACCACTTTACTATAAGACTCAAATGAGTTCTAATTAGTCATTAATTAGGTCATTATAAATCATTTTAAAGAAGTTATAACACATACATAATCTTATCAGACGACGCTGGACCATGTTAGTGTGACTCTCATGTAACAAAGGCAAGGAGACGCACTGAGAGTTCTCGGTTGTAGTGCGAATCGATGAGCTCTATGAACGAGCTGCTGATCTTCACTAAAGTGTCGCTTTGATCGTTTGACAGCCCTGTAAATTGTAGAACATCAGCATAATTCAGTGGAAATGATGTACACATTGAATCAATGTCTTCAATGCATTACTTTTTCCCTGTAGCCTCCACGCAGTGCGCCGTGGTGTAGACTTGAGCAGCTTCCCCTATCGATCGCCTCGGCATTCAGATGTATGGATCTGACAATGACTGGCCCTTTCCCATAACAGGGAAATGGAGACTATCCAATACAACAAGCCTCAATGGTTTTCTTTAAAAGGTGGCAAACCCCTCTGGGGATCGCTCTTGTTTCGGCTGATGGTCTATAACACAGGCTGGAGGACTTCAGGCTGCCGAGGGATGGCCTGCGATGATATCTCTGGAGTTTTTCTCTTAAAGTTTTAAGGCCATGCATATGCATGATGGCCTGCCACTCCATGTCTATTGCTAATTTATCACTGATAAAGGCAACACTGAGACTGAACACACAACGGTGGAAGGAAAGGCCTAAAAATAGGGCCGCTCCCTGTTCCTGCCGGCAATTACTCATGACTTAGCAGTTCTTTAAGCTGAATCATATCACACACCAGTGTGACTAAGCTGAGCCATCTCTTTTCATCGCAGCCCATTTACTTCTTCCCTTTAGTTCTTCGCTTTGTCACGTTCCATTTTTAGCCTATATTGTTTTTATGGGCCGAAGCTTCTTTGAAACAGGGGTATTTAAAGCTCTTCTTGAATGACTCTGCAGCTCAGCCTCATTTGCATATATAGTGCCAGTCAAACGTTTAGACACACACAGTTGCGGAGGGGCTTCAGGGGAACTGCTCGTGTGCACATATGTCACTGATGTTTGATGTGTTTATCCTGGCTGTTCACTTTAAGGGCGAGAGTGATAGATTTTCCAGCAAGACAGTGCACAGTTCATTAAGTGACATTCAAGCATGATTTAAAGCCCATTGAGATCCTGTGGGGTTCCAGAATGTGTTAGGAAGGGAAAAAATCCAGCCACTATGGATGGTCTGGTCTTTCTTCAAGATTAGATCCTACACAGTTACTGCATCAGGGGTCCCAAAATCCAGTCCTGGAGGGCCAGAGCCCAACACAGTTTGGTTCCCCTTCTCATAAACACCCACTAAACCTAACTAGTGAGGTCTATCTGCTGTGGTGGATTCTGGCCCCCAGGACCGGGCTTCAAGACGCCTCCTCTAAACTGTCAAAAAGAATGGTTTACAGTGTTTATCAGCATTCTGTAGCTCATCTAGTCTTTGGGTTCCTCTGTGAGTTCCTGATTATTTCACACTTCATGAACTGTGTGGGGTCTTGTTGGAATATCTGTCATTTTTTCTTCTCCTCCTCCTTTTACTGAACCGGATCCAACACTTGTATATGTGGCCAATTGATTTTGATTGTATTAGACATGAAATCCATGAGATGGAACTTGCAGAGGGGAAAAAGTGTTTTAGATGATTGTTTTTGAGCCCTCTTTGCGTTGATGCCGCTTTACGTTCTCTTGGCAGCTTTTGGCAGCTTCGTGAGGAGCCATCTGGGACGCCAATTCGAAAACAAGTGATTTTGCAAATCAGTTCATTCACACGCATCAGTTCCACTATTTATAGTTGTCTTCGGACATTTCAGCATCAAGCTTTAGACGAAAATGCCTTATATTATTTAAAAAAAAAGCATGGATTGTGTCGCCAACTTTGCCTGGAATGGTCACAGTATTTTAATATTATAATATGAATAAGAGTATTTTAATATTAGTAGAGTATTCATTTTGGCCGGATTTCTGCCACTTCTTAACTGTTGATTTGTTCTGACTCTCCCTTCCCCCTCTGTCCCTCTCTCACTCTCCTCGCGCCATCTTTGTCTGCCTGTCTGTTTCGTTCTCACTCGACGTCTTGCCATTGCATCCTCTGCTTAGAACTAGTCAACCAGTTCTGTGAGCAGGTCCTGAACTTTCTGTTCTGTCCCTACTCTCCTGCCGTAGCCCCGTCCTCCCCCGGTGTTGACTCCGTACCCTTGCAGCGAACGGGAAGTCAGAATGCCACCGGGACGTACCCTCGGGGTGGATACTCGTCCGGCCCAGCCACCAACTACGGCGACCCCTACCGGACCCTGCAGTACTGCTCGTCTGTGGAGTCTCCCTACAGCAAGTCCGGCCCCGCCCTGCCTCCCGAGGGCAACCTGGCCCGCTCGCCCTCCATAGACAGCATCCAGAAAGACCCCAGGTAAGTCTGCAGTTACAGTCTCTTTTGTGCTGTGGTGTTCTCAGCCTCAGAGGCTCTGCCTATAAACTTATTTTAGGAGTATTGTAACGGCGCAAAGCTTTCAGAACCCTGTCAGTCTTGTCTGATTGGCTGCCGTGGGAATGCTCTTCTTTGCGCTGGTTTTCGTCTGTCCAGCGGAAAGCCGTGTTTTAAGTAGCTGGTAATCACTAGTTGCAAACAGAGTTTTGTTACAGGAAGAGTTTTGTTAGTAGGAAGTAAACCAGACGTCTCTGGTGATCGCCTGAAATCTGGCATGTGAAATTTTTTCTCTGTACATTCTTGGAAAATCTGTATCTTTCAGATTATAAGCGCTGTCACTTGAGTGGAAGCCTTATAGGGTTCATGTCCTATATTTTTCTTGCTTTATGTTCTTTTCCATTATTTTCCACTTTTCAACAATCGTGTAGGTTTTATGTATTAAAACAGTCATCATTCAGTTTCACATGGCCAATTCCCACCCTCTGTATCCCTTAAACAAGCTGTTTTTGTTACTGTGCCTTTAAAACTGTGCTGTAAGGCTGAATATGTATGTTGGATTTCAAAACGTACTGTTTTGGCTGCATAGTTTCCATAGACGGGCTACTCAGACCTGGGAAGCAGTGCTGTCTTTTTGAAACTTTCACAATGTTTACATGCTGTGTTGGAGTGTTGCTGTGTTTTCATTATAGTAAATGGACTGTAAACTCATTTTAGGTACGCAAGGACCTTCAGGACTATAAGGAGAGTGTAGTTCTAAACAGTTACGAAGGAAGCAGTGTGTGACTGTTTACTTTTTCCATTTGTTGTGCTGCTAAATCAGGACTAAGAAGTAGCTAATAAAACTGACTACAACAGGAGATTAAGTAGAGGGTCAGTGATGGCATGCTGTGAAAATGCATGGCGCTTGTTGTTTGAGATGGCACTGATCTGTTACCAGGTTTCGATATGGGGCTGATATCAGCAGAAAATGCTGGGTGGGATATTGGAGGGTAAAAAAAGAATCACATTACAGCTCTACAGATATGTGATGTCATGTATTTAGCTGCGAATTCCCTTCTGTATGGTAGTGGAGTGTTCGGTAGTTTGTGTGAAGTTCGGGTAGTTTGAAGTGAAGTGCTTCTAGTAAAAATCAGGACTGAAATAGTAGCATTGTGCAGCCTCTCTCTGTGGCTCCTCATTCTGTTACCGGACAATACGGGACATTTTTTATTTGACAGACATCATCTTTATGAGGGGGCTTTGGACTGAAGGCATTATATTCGGCATAGCAAGCTGGAGAAATAGAAAACCAGACGGTGAATACCTACGTTGTCATATAGAGTACAGCAAAAGTCATTTTAGTAGAGTTATTCATCTTTCAGGACAAATATTTAAAAAACAATTACACAGAAGCCTCTAGTTCTACGTCTAATATTAAATCTGTCAGTGTTTAGTTTAACGTTTGTGTCCCCTGCTGCCACTTTAGCTCTTTCAATCTTAAGTCTCTTACAGATCTACTGTGCCAGCAAAAGTTGCTCCCAAAGCTCTTACTTTCCTCATCATTTACACAAGCAACTACCCCCACACACCTTAGCTGCCTTACACATGAATAGATATACTCTGATAGAGATACAAGTAAAATAATTTAAAAAAAATCCACAACTAAAGCTCAAAAACGATTAAAAGACATGAGAGAAAATGGGTCTTTAGTAGATCTGAATTCTGGTTCCATCAGATAAACAGAAGGTTCATCTGTGAGGAATACGAGAGGATCAAGCTCCAATCTGGCTTCAAATCCACAGGTGATTCCATCCATCCGTCCATTGTGAGATCAACAGTGTGGGTCTGAAAGAACATGCAGTTATCCAAGCAGACATCACTGAGAAAAGCAAACAGACAACAAAGGAGAACATCTGCATACAAACCCTCAACCTGGATGTCCTAATATGGAACAATGTTTCACTGACTGAAGAGTGTTCATTTGTAAAGGAGATTAACTTCCATGGTGATAAGAAGGAAAGGTAAACCACTTCTGAAGTGGAGGTGTTTACAAGCAGCGTGGAAATCCAGAAAAAAAGAAAAGTTGTGATGAAGGCTAAGGGTGGACACACTAAGTGCTGCACCATTTTATATTTTATTTTGGATCTAAGATCTTCCTGAAGCTAAAAAATGAATGCCTTAATGGGCATTTTAGCTGAAAATATAAAAGGCTACTGGGTCCCACGTGAACAGTCCTGTTGCACCGAGCATGGTTGCATAACGCTGAGTGTTCTTTTCCACACTTTGTCCAGGTGGAACTGCCGTCAGAGCGATTATACTCACAACCATTTGGCCCAGCAAGGAAAAAGAGGCTGAAGATGCTCTTTACTTCCCTGCTGACCTGCTCCGCTGTTGAAGGAGACCTCTGCTCATATTGATCTCATCTCAGCAGGATGTGGCACTGGCTAGATGGTCAAAATGGCTTTTGAGGATGGATCCCAGTCGTGTACGTTTGCTCACGCTGCGGTTGGTTGCTTGCGGTCTTGTCGGACAAACCATCCCTCACTTCTGTCGAGCTGTCAATAACACATTCTGTGAGTTTCGAGAACGTCTTCTGTATCTTTTGTGCTGGATCACAAACGAACCACAGCCGTTCTGAATGGCAGAGGCACGTTGAAAACAGTTCCTGGCAGAGTTGCAGGAACATGTTTTGATGAAGAGCACAGCAAGCACTTAATCATTATGCAATGCCGTCGCTGATCTATAAGCAATTTCATGTGTGATTACCGTGGAGGGAGGGGGATAGCAATCTTTCTCAATATTTCTCCCTCTAGATCAATATTAGTAAGAAAACTGGCTGTGTGTTAATTACCCATCTGCCTCGCTACAGTGGTAAACTTGTGCAGACATGACCATGCAGAAGAGATTGGTTTTACGGGCTGTTCTTTCTCTTCTGCCTGTTTGATTTTTATTTCCAAGAGTAATACAAGACTACACTGTGCTTAGAAGACGGGGTCGGAATGCATATGCTTCTATACGAATGAGCCAAAACACTTCAACCACTTATACACAGGGTTCCTTGAAACATTTGTGAATCTGAGTAAATAAGTTCAAGGCCCTGGAAAGTTTTTGAAAACAGGCATAAAAAGACTGTCCTTGAAAGTTGAATATTTTTTGAGAGTTGAAACTTCATGGATGGCAGCCGCTGTCTACGTGTTACTATTTTGCAGCGACAAGTTTGTTTAAAATTATACCTATGCTGACTTTTAATTGGCAAAAGTTCATTTGTTCTTCTGTAGATTTTCGGCACCACATTCTTGTTTATAGTGTAGCCACTATTGTTCTTCTTAAGTTTACTTCTCTTTATTATTCTGTTCACCCATTTTTTGGGCCCCTACTCCTCCCAGAGCTTTCGAGATAGAGACACCGTTCCAACTCTGACACGTCAGGACCAGTCTCGAATAGCGCGCTTGTACACTGCCTTGTCATTCGTTCGTTATTCCCGTTTTCCAGCGAAAAATTCCCGTTTTCCAGCGAAAAATTCCCATAGGGAATGAATAGGGCTCAACTTTCAGATAGTCCTGCTCAGACACGCTTCGTCCGAAACCCACCAAACTTCATGTGATACCTCAGGCCAACTTCTCCGACACACAAACGCAGTCAGTGATGACCTGCACTTGTCTTCTCCTTGTCTTTCGCTCATTGCATTTGCATCTAAAATTGTTTATAGATAATATATTCAGTGGTAGCGGAAAGTAAATGCCGCGTGTGTGGTCCTTGAATTTGAGGATATTGGTCCTGGAAAGTTCTTGAAAGGTACTTATGTTAACCAAGTTATGTTAACTTATGTTATCTTATGTTAACCAAGGTGTGGGAACCCTGTATACAGTTCAAGGAAATGATCATTGATCTCAGTACAACTGCACATGTCATGGTCTGAGGTGAGATTGGTAAAAACTCTACCGTTAGAGAGTCTTTCGTGGATTTTTTTCTTAAAACATAACTAATACCGTATTGGCCCGAATCATAAGACTCAGTTTTTGTTCTAAAAATACTTGTTAGAAAAGGGGGGTCGTCTTATATTCGCGGACTAGATAAAATAGGGGAAGCTTGCGCCTTTTTCCTAAAAATGAACCTGGAAAAGGGGGAGTCGTATTATATTCAGGTCGTCTTATATTCAGGTCGTCTTATATTCGGGCCAATACGGTAATTGTTTGCGGAAGCCCACCGCGAATTCATCACAAATTCACTGTTTATAAACAGTGTTCACCTTCATCTTTTTTTGTGGGACCTTTACAACTGCAATAGCTAAACAAGTAACTTGCGCGTTTTACTTTTAAGGGGCTTAAAGTACGCTTATTCCGGTGTGCTAAACAAAGCAAGTGTCTAATGTCTCTCGGTGGTCCGGCAGCACATGTGTGCTCTTTCGCACCTACTGAGTTGTAGCTGCACTCTTTATACATTTGTGTATTTTGTCATTTTGTCACAAGTTTGTTAATTAAATCATACGCCACCGTCTCTGCAGCTGCAGTCGGTTTTTAATTGGAGTGCGGTGTTTCCACATCGGGGTCAGACGGAACCGTGATCCCCCCCCATCTGAAGCGTGCCACAGTGGGGGGATGCTTCTGAGGCCTTCTGAAATGCTGTAGCTAATTAGCGCTGATGGGTCATGCTCGGTGCAGATGGTGGTGAAAGCTGAGGACGGCTCGTCTGATGAAGCCTGGTGTGGAGAGCCAGCGTAATGATGTCTGCGCTCGCTCGCCAGTCTTCTAATGCTAGTCTCCACGGAGCCGCTCGCCTGCTGACATGTTTTTCTGGCCAGTCTCTTTGTTTACACCTAATCAGTGGTTTATCTATAATTTAACCGGTTTATCCACCCTCTTTTCTTTCATTAACGGTGCAGTTTGCTCCATCTATATCAATTATACATGATAAATTGTTAATGATCATGATCAAAGTGTAGAGATCATTTCTATGGATATCTAGCACCGATCGCCCTCGATGGTCCGGCCCTGTCGGCGCTCTGTTGGGCCTCACTTTCTTCCCGCTGCTGAAGAGTGGGAAGTGTGAAAAGCACTAGGTTCAGAGTGGAGTGAAGGTAAGAGCTCTCTGCTCTATTAAAGTATGAGGTCTATGAAAGGCGGTGGTGGGAGTCATTTAGCCTGTAATGGATCCTCAGTGAGTGAAGGGGAATGAGGTGTTGCCAGTGCCAGCACCACTGAGTGGAACTTTTTTTTTTCCATATGTTACACACTTCCAGCTCAGGCTTGGCCTCTAGGCTTGGGTGATGTAATGGGGTGTCAGTGATGATTGACATGCAATCCGAAGGTTATGTTGGGAAAGAGAACTAATGGAGAACTAGAGGACTCATTACAGTTTAAACAGCTTACTACATCATACTAAAGGCTAGAGTTCTAGCCAAAAGTCTCCACCGTCCACTCCATAACTCCTACAGTGACGGGGCTTCTGAGGAAAATGATGGTTGGAAAGCTATCAAATGTAATAGTTTATGCTTTTCCACAGGTGCTTGTAGCTGAATTCCCCTCTATAATGATAAACGGCAAATTTTTAATATGTGAAACGTCTGGACGTGTCTTTGGATATCTCATACTCTTAAAGTAAGCACTCTGAGGTTTCACAACCAGGAGGAGCTGATATCTTGTTTTTGTGTGCATCTACAGAGAGGTGGTGGTGGTATAGTGGGTGGGATACTTGCCTCTGGACCAAGAGGTCATGGGTTCGAATCCTACCAAGAGGTCATGGGTTCGAATCCTACCTTCAGCAGAACCACCACTGGGTTCCTGAGCAAGACCCTTAACACCAAGTTGCTCCAGGGAGACTGCCCCCTGTAGTTAGGGAATGGAAGCATCTGCTAAGTGCCGTAAATGTAACATAGAACAAAGGAAATGCAAGGAAACACAGACGTTTTAAAGAAATACTTTGTCTTTATCTGTACTGAATGAGGCTGAAAATAATATTTCTGGAGATATTTAACACTAAACATATCCTATCTAAAACAAAGTTGGTCACAAGCAACAAGTAAACAAAATCTTAAAAGTGCCACAACACATATCCAGGATTCTGTTTGGATAATATATCCATGATATAATGTCCTTAAAATGGTTACCAATCTGTTTTGTGCACTTTAGCAATTATATTCAGTCCCTGAGGGTTAAAAGAAGTGAATGTCATTTTTTATGTTCTTATGTTCTTGAATACACAAAAATGAAATATACAGTAAAGTTATTTGTCTATAAACTGGCTCCTTTCTGTTTTTAGAGTTTACAGTCCCATGTGAGGTTTATGTTTGTAAGCTTCACAGGTTTGTAAGACAGTCTTTTAGTAGGAGCACCCAGGAAGCATGAGCATATTAAGTTTATTAATGATAGTTTAAGTATCATTTGATAACATTATACCATTATCAAGATGACGCAGCACTAAGTCGTACTGGTTTGCTATTAGTCACATCACTGACCTTGGAGGTTTCAGTTTATTTCAGAGCAAAAGTGAAGAATAGTGTAAAAAGCCAAGACTAGAGAAGAAGAGAACAAACCTAAGTTGTTCGCATTCATCTGATAGATGTGCTGAGCAGTTTTCTCAAGCTGTTATTTTATAATTTCTACTTGATTATTTGTTTTTTTGTTTTTACTCCTGTAAATGCTGACGGGATCCCGCGCGAACCGGGGCCCCTCTTGCAGTTGTTCTTTGCGGGGGGGTTGGGGGCGGGGATTCTGCGCCGGTCCAAATTCACCATCGGCCCACCGGGCATTTTCCCGGTATGCCCAATGGCCAACCCAGCACTGTTTGAATCCCAGGACTGCCAATGCCACTGAGGTCCCCTTGGGCAAGGTACCATCCCTGCACATTGTTCCCCAGGTGCTGCATCGCTGGCAGCCCACTGCTTCACTTGGTGAATGGGTTAATTGCAGAGAAAAAAATTCACATTGTTCACACTGTGTGCTGTGCTGTGGTGTGTTCATGTGTGACTTTCAGGGGCATTAAACCATGTACTGAGAGCGAGGGTGCTTGTGGAAATACCAGAGAGGCCCACAAAATGTACCATTCATGTATACTACCTAAACTCTGTGGTCCATTTTTTACTGTTTGTGGAATATATTTGATTAATTCCATCAATACATATTATATTTGTGGCAATATAATATTATAATTCTGTAGTGGCATCGGCCATCATTTATGGTGTGGTCTGCTGGCGCAGCAGCATCTCCGCTGGGAACAGAAAGAGACTGAACAGGCTGATCCAGAGTTCTGGGATGCCCTCTGGACCCAGCGGAGGTGGTGAGTGATAGGAGAATGGTGGCTAAGCTGTCATCCCTGTTGGAGAAGATCACCCACCCCATGCAGGAGACTCTGACAGCACTGAGCAGCTCCTTCAGTGGCAGGCTGCTGCACCCACGGTGTGGGAAGGAGAGATATGCAATTTTTTGCATGTATATATATATTGCTTGTATATACAGTAGTACACTTTTAATAGAGTTTTTTGCACTCTGGGCCCATATTAAAGCATTAAGCTAGCTAGCATATGCATTTCCATCAAACTGAACTTATTTAATAAAAAACAGAAATCAGTGACACCGAAGTAACACTATGGACACTTCACTCGGGCCCAGCTTTTGAACAGCTATTTAATTCAAGCATGTTTTTCTGGGTAACGTAAACCAATCCTTACTCAGGGGAGCTTTGCAAACAATTTCGCAATACCTATTTATTAAAGTTAATAAATTATGATTATCTGCTATTCAGGTCATATCGTTTTATTGCCAAAGTGGAAAATCAGAAAGGTGTTAGGCATCTTATTTTGTACAAAATGGAACTTCTATAACTCACATACTTTGATCTTCATTTGTAGCTCCTGAATGACATGTATTTGAGTGACCCAGTGGACTGTCCAACAGAGCAGCTGTCAATCGGGCCTCTAGGCGTCTGTCCCCCCTGATCATTAGTTATGAACTATCCTGATGAAGTTACCCTGGTGTGTCTATCCCTGATCAGTCATAATTAACCATTTCTGTGTACTTAAAATCTCATTAAGGGGTCATTTTAGCCTAGGGATAGAGAAGCTGTCTGTGTTGTCTTGGTGGTCAGATTAAATGTTAATCTAGTGATGCTGTCATGGCTGGGTTGCGATCACAGTTAAAGGTTAGGGGAAGGGGTGAAGGAGGCGACGGGGTTAATGACTGTTTGCAGATCGAATGTACACCTCGTATACGGGGCCCCAAGGTTAAGGCTAAGTTTAGAAATGCACCAATACGTGACAGCAGGAGGACAAGCCCGCCGGTAAAAATGGCAAAGTGTCGCCATCGGATCATTTCACTGGCATTAGAGACACTTAACGTGGAGGGAAAAAGGGAACTGACACCACGCCTCCCTGTTTCACTCCGTCCATTGAGATCCCTCTCCCTTTACCTTTCTCACTCCATCACCGTGATAGATGAGTCTGATAATCTGTCTCTTGTGACTCTCTTACCATGATCCAGTTCAGGTGCGGTGCTGCATGCTGCATGAGACAGAGAAAGAGAGAGACCCGGGCAATGAGACGTCACTACAATTGGAACACAGCCCAAAATAAGCCACAACTAAGGGTGCATGTGCAGTCATTTAGTCCTTGTTAACACCAATAAGGCCAACTGGGTCACCATTAAATCCCATCAGGTGATGTGCTAAGTAAGGCCTTTATCTCTGAGCATGGCAGAGTATTTGACTTATAATTTTCTCATTTTTGTGCAGTCCTGTTATTTAATCACATTACAGCTACGCATGACTGGTTCACTTAACTGCCTTTGTATTATATTAACATACAACAGAAACATGAATCAAAGGCTCATTCAAATTACTTTAAGCTCTCTTTCGAAGGATAATTTATTTAACTGCAGCTTTTTCAGCTTCATTCATATCATTTGGTTGATTGCCACATACAATAATCTTGACTCAAGAACAAAAAACTGTTGACTAAATGTGCTTATAATGGAACCTAATGGGCTTTTGCTTCAGCTTCTATTTTAACTTTTGATTCTCAAAATGTACCCCCCCCCCCCAAGTAATCATCTGTAATAAGTGACTGTGTGTTACTTATGCTGCACATAGAGATTGGATTCACAAATACTTACATTTCATTAAATGTATGTCGTTGCCACTGGCACACTTCCCATAATGCACTTAGCCACCCTCAGCAGATGACCTTACCAATGTCCTTGTGACTGAGTGCAATCAAATCCTCGCAGCAATGTTTCAACTCCTAGTATTATCTTTTCCAGAGAAGATAAGGCGGTTACCACAGCAAACTGCCTCTTAATACCCTTGTGTTCAGAGCATATACTGGTTTAACAACTGTCTACAAGCTGAACATATGAGCGAATTCCAATGAATAGTTGTTTCAGTTCCAATGTATCCCAGTGAGACTTTACATAGCTCTACTTGGCCTTAAAGGAGCTCTTACAACATAATTAGCCATGGTTCTTGCTCCTATGCCTGCTTTTATTTGCTTCTGTAATCCTTTAACAGTCAAATACATTATATGGACAAAAGTACTGGGACATACTGTTGTTCAGAGTTTGGGCCCCTTACTTCTAGTGAAGGACAATGTTAATGCTTCAGTATACCAAGACATTTTGGACAACACTATGCTTCCAACTTTGTGGACACAGTTTGGTGATCAACCTTTTCTATTCCAGCATGACTGTGAGCCAGTGCACAAAGCAGCTCCATAAAGACACGGTTGGATGAGTTCAGTGTGGAAGGCCTTCTCCTCCAACATCAGTGCCTGACCTCTACAGAATGAATGGGTAAAAATTCACACAGAAACTCCAAACTCTTGTGGAAAGCCTTCCATGAAGAGTGGAAGCTGTTAGAGCTGCAAAGGGGGATCAGCTCCATGTTAAAGTCTATGAATTTGAATGCAATGTCATTAAAGTGCATGTTGGTGTAATAGTCAGGCATCCCAATATGTGCAACAACAGATAAGTGCTTTTTGTGTTTTTGTTGTTATAAATGTGCAAAAATGTACTGTACTGTTAAGCTGTACTGGACTGTGAATGAGTATCTTGCTTGTGATCTGTGCTGGAATGCAGGCGTGTTGTCTTGTACCTCCTACATGGACACTCTTCATGTCTGTCGTCATGTTGACAGAAGAGCCATATGTCATGAGAAAGGGGCAGACAGTGATGGTAGTCCTCTGTGTGAGGTAAGCTAAGGTGTCTGTCAGGCCTAGTCCAGACAGCCTGGCCAGATAACAGTGACAGGGATCAGTGCGGTTCCTGGCGAAGCACGGTCAGGCGACACCGCCCCGTCAAACCGGCCACGACAGGCCGAACCGGGGCCAAGCGGTAAGTGACACACAAGACCTGGGCCTTATGTGATTTATTTATTATTTTCTTACTGCATTTACAAACTGTCTCCCTCATGCCCAAAATAAAGTAATGCTTTAAATTAGTATAGGCGTTCCTCTCGCTTTTCAAAATATCAGCATCATTTACTCAGAGTGGTTTGAAGTGAAAAGCTACACTAGACAAAATGACCAGTAGTGTTCTCCTTGGGGAGGAACCAGCCACCTAAAGCATGTTTTGCCTTTATAATATTTTTAGTTGTCACTAAAATGTCTATGAAAATGCTGCCTTATACATCAGTCATTGCTTAGGGTTGAAAGGTGCATACAGCGCAATGAATGACAAAACAGTAAACTTTATTTTTCTGATTTATCAGTATCTTAGCATAATGTGTACATTTTAGCATTATGTGTAAAAATATTATTTTTAAAAATTACATTTATATTAGGGGTGTTAAACAATTAAAAAAAATGTAATTAATTATAAGCTCTCTGATGAATTAATCTGGATAAGTTGGGAGATGGATCAAATGATTTTTAAAAGTGGGGGGACACGTCGCCCTCCATAATGGTTAAGGTGCCCATGCATCTCAGGCCACAATTATAACCCAGAAGCAACAATAGAATAACGCCCCCTTCACACTATTTCTCCAGTACTGTAAGAGACTCGGAAAGCAGAGATCATTTTGTCAGGGAGTTAGTTAGTCAAGCACAGGTAGACGTGCTCAGTTTGGGTCTGAGAGCCTGTTCGAGTGTGGCTGGACGGGGTGTCAAGCGATAAAAAAAAATAATCTAATTAATATATACATTAGGGGTGTATATTCTGAGGTTTATATGTATATATGTTTAGATATATACAACCTCAGAATATGTATGGGCTAGTGGGTCGTTTTGGATAGTAAATGGCGTGGATAGTAAAGTTTGTTCACTCCGTGATTGCATCATTATTTGAAATATTGCCTCTTGGACTGAGATATTTTCTTTGTAGGTTAATTTAGAGCTGAATAGAAATATCTGGTGCTTCTTTCTACTAGTACCTATTCAAGCACATTGAAAAGTGTTTACTTTTCTTTTCTTTTCTATAGGTTCATTCTTTTCACCTGTACAAATTTCCCCTGAATTCCTTTGTGAATTTTTTTTGTTTTGTTCACCAGATGCTACGTTCTGGTATGCAAGAATTCATTCTTGAAGATAACCTGTGTTAGATGCAAAAGAAGAAAGTCAGGAACTTTCACTCTGGACAGTACTGGGCCTTTTTCTGTTTCACTGATTTTATTTTGTTGTTAATATATTTTTATTGCTTTAACACAATTACACTTAAAACAGAACACTACAATACACAATATGAAAGAAGTAAAACATATGAGCACATAAGCAAATGTGAAAAAGAATGAAAAAAGAACAATTTAATAAATGTTTCACTGATTACACAGGTCAACAAAAAACCTTTTTTTGTAATCATCAGAAACCACAACACACTTTTCTAAACCAGTTTTTCATCCTGATTTTGGATCTGCTTTCAGTTTTTTTCAGTAACATCAGCTTTTTGAATTATGTGTATTATTAGATTTACAATAGACTTGCATTCGGTTTTTCTTAAATCGCAGGCACCAATCAAGTCACTGTTTCAAATATTTTCAGTGTGAAGTCAGATAGGCGCACACCGTGGCATAGATATAATGATCAGTGCCAGTCAGCTACCACTGTTTCTTCAAAAATGCTTAGCATATGATTATTATATGCTAATTATACCAGCTATCATGCAATATATAACTGTAAAACTGTACCTGTGGGAAAAACTAAACACAGATTTGAAATCAGCATGAAAAACACTACAAAACCCACATAAACGTATCCCTGATGATTTTGACCTGTTGACCTGTGTAATTATTTCATACACAAGCCATGCAGTTTTAAACTGCATATTTTACTCTTGACCTAATTCATTTGTGCACATCTTTTCCACGTGGAAACATGATAGTACATCAGCAACATTTTGTTTTCAGTTCACATATTTTTGGTAACAGTTGATGTTGATGTAATATAATGTCCACATAAACATTATACACATCTGTTACCAAAATATGTGTTGATGTAATATATCCTTTTCAAATGGGAGGAAGTTTCTACAGACACTATTCATATTTGTCCAAGTGACACACACACACATGCACACACAGACACGCACGCACACACACATGCACACACACACACGTGCACATACATACATACACACACACACACACACACATATA
>JBBPCY010000001.1:11039385-11054385 GCA_037974405.1 Brachyalestes nurse
TATATATATACACCCACATACATATTGCCCGCAGTTGTAAAAATATCAAGGTTGAGGCTGTAGAGACCTCATGCGGGTCACCGTTTGAGAAATGTCTTGCTTTATTATACCACCTTCACAGCTCCAAATGCGGAGTAATGACGCATAGCTCTTGAGCAACTTCAGCCGGGAGGGTTGCCTGTTTCAGGAAAATCAACCCCTTTGACTCACGTGCTCTTTTAAACCGGATGGAATAGACCAAACACATCTCAAGACCCGCCTTTTGTCTTCCGTGGCCTTTTTGACGGCGTGGCCGTGGACGAGCATGCTGGAACTGGATCTTCAAAGAGAGCGTCGCGAATGATAGTCTGATCCTGAATTATTATGTTTGCGCCTCCATTGTTGGTGCTTTGTCTCGGGTATAATGAGAAGCGTTTTGTACACATGACTTTGTGAGATTTGCTGCCAAGTGCTTTGTGATGGAAATAGGGTGCTTGAGGGAGGGGGCGGCGGCGGGTAAGGGGGGGTGGGATGTGGGGAGTATGTTGCCAAGCAAGACAAGCCAAGTAATTGGTGCATCCATTGTGAAGAGAAGCTTCTGTCACCAGTTTGTTTATGTTGATGTGATAGTGACTGCCATCATGTATAGACTCTCCCACTGGGAGACTGAGTTGTCACACGCTGAATGACCAGTTCTGCTCTTAGTCTTTCTAGTAATTACAGTCAGGAGTTTCGTTAACAGTTATCAAGACCATCGTGGGTGCTGTTAGTCGATGGTGCCACAAACGCCTAGAGGATCTGCTTTCTGCTCATTAGGACTGTTGCCCTCATCATCAACCACAATGGCCTGACCTACTGAGAGAAGGCAGTGTCAAGTGTAGTTGGTCTGTCAATTTGCAGACATGTTTGGCATCTGCAATTAGCTTCATTAACTTTGAACTAGGGTCACGTTTCCTTTGGCCAGGTTCTACACCGTCGCTGCTCTGCCTCAGTCCCGTCTGGTTCCACCCCCTTGTTATCATATCTGCCTGGGTTTCGATTGTAACCCTGTCCCATAATCAGCTTCGTCTCACTTGTGTCTTTGTACTGTTTTTTATACCCCTTAGCCTGCTGCTGCTCTCCGCCATGCATTGTTGGCTTGTCCTGATGCAGCGCTTTAAGTTCCCTTTTTTTCTTTCCCAGTCAGTCTGGTGGTTCAGTCTTTTTTTTTTAAGAGTTCTTGTTATTTTCTCCACCATCGTGTTTTTATTGTTGTTTTCCGTAGCAATGGGAGACACTTTATGGAGCTTTGAACCAGCTGAACCAGTAGCTTCTTAAAATGATTAGCTGTTTTGAAAAGCCGGTAAATGTGTGTAAAGGCAACACAACTTTAACACCCACAAATCAAGTATTTCGAAGTCACTTATTTATAATTTCGTGTATTCTGTAATATTCTGGAATAAATAAAAATGTATGTAGAATATGCAGACCTTTATATTTAAGCAACCCTGAAGCAGATTCATTCTTTCATTTGTGCTTAGAATTAAATAAAATATTTACGTGCTATATAAAATAATATGAACACAGTGATGGCAGTCTGATAATAGTATTATAACTCAGTTTTGATGCTTACAGTGAAATGCAGATGTTTACATAATCTTGATCAAGCACGTTCAGGTGCTTTTCTGAATGAAAATTAGAGCTCATTCTCTCTAGGGAGCAAACATAAATGTGACGTAATTGTAGTGCACAATATCTGTTTTGTGCCGAGTTTAACATATGGGTATAAAATCTAAAATAAAATAAAAAATGAAACATGAAATTAAAAATGTGTACATTTGTACAGACCACATGCTGTGCTGTTTCTTCCCAAAAATGTTAAATTCATCAAATAAACAGTGAGTGTAATGCAGAAGACTATTCTCCTGGTCGATTTTAGAATCCCAAAGTAACCATAAGTGTACTCAAATGTGTTCCTTTGTCTGATTTATTACTATCTTAGTTAGATATGGAGATTCCTTGCTAAAGGTACTAAAGATGTACGCTTCAGGGTATCACCCCAGTGGTAACAGTAGTATCCTTTTGCAGACTACTGTATTAAAATGTCTGTAAATGATCAAAAACATAGAGAGAATACAACCTTAAAATGTCGTAGAAGAATGTTCTGAACAGTTTGATGTAACACAACTTGATTAGCTGAAATCATGTGACTTGATAAAGCATCCACTTCATAAAGCATCTCTGAGCATTTTGTATATACTCACCACTAGGGGTGTTGAAGTTAATCACATACTCGATGCATCGCGATGCAAACGTGGACGATGATGCATCAATGCAGTGGCAGGACATAATCGGTTATATCATGATGACATTGCTTGATCTAGTTAAAAAGTAGCACTGCAGAATGTTTTGTTTTTGAAGACTGACCATATCCATTAAAGATGTAGGCTAGGCCTATACTTCTTACTTTGGTTACAATTTAATGCTATATAACCAATTTCTGTTCACGTTTTGATGAGCTTTCTATACTTTCTATTTCTTTTTTACAATTTAGGGTAATGGTCACAATTTTTGTTCATAAAAACGGGAGCTTACATCTCACTGCTTGTATTTGAAAACATAACAATGTGAAGTAATGTATAAAATTGATGGGATGCATCGTGATGCATCGAGATATCGAATGGAATCGAAACGTTGACATGAGTATCGTAATCGAATCGAATCGTGAGGCCTGTGAAGGTTCACACCTCTACTCACCACTGTGAACCTTTCTCTCTGCAAATAAACAGACTCATCAAACACACACCGCCTCCTGCTTCCGTGTTATACTGGGGCTACGAAGCTAAAGTAGCCAAACAAACAACTACAACAATAACAACAAACAACTAACAGGCGACTTATACTGCACCAGATAGCATTGTCCAAACCACCAGAATCATCACGCACTCGCCTCAAGCCAAACGGAGCTCATCAGGCCTGCTAATGCAGTCTTGACGCAGTTCGGGATACGTGAGTGATGAAGAACGCGTATAAAGCGAATATAGTTGGTTCATGTACTCATGACCAGCATGCTGACAGCTAGACTGGTTCAGCGTCTCGGTTAAGTGAGTGAAGTGAAGACGGTATGGATTCCAGAGGCAGGCACAGCCTCCTCAGCACTGATTCATCGAATCAATGAAGGAGAAGGAGTGTGTGTGGTACTCAAGGTTAATGCATAGCTGCATGTGTCAGCTTCTTTGGGCTCATTTCAAAGCTCACAAGATGGATTACTGGAACATGCCGCCTAAGCAAAAATCATATCTTTTAATGTTCTCGGCCCTTTAGCCCCATTGTCCAGTCCTTATGGCCCCCATTCTCTCTGACGTGGCGCTTTCGAGATGAGGAAGCGTGGTTTGATCAGTCAGAGCAGCCATTTGATGGGACATTTTTTGGTCAGAAGTGCTTAAGAGGGAGACGAGCCCCCGCACATCTGCATTCATGCCTTGATTTTGACCTTTCCCAATGACACGGGCCAAATCCAGTGTTCGCAATCAATTACTTGACTCAGTGGGGCTCGGCAGTGGCTTGGGGATTGCAAAATAGATGGTTATTGTTCAAAAAAGAAAAGGCGGTGGGCATTTTCTGCGCTTCAGTGGAGAACGCCTTAGTTATTTCATTCGCTGTGCCTTCGAGCAGGTGTTCCCCTTAACTCAAACTCCTGTTAACCACAATTGAAAATTGCGTCTTCTGTAATGGGACATTTTGAAAATAAATGTTTTTTTCGACCAAATCTAGGAGTGTGTGAGAGCAGGTCTACAGAACCCGATTTTGCTGAGTGCTTATAGCACTTCTGTTCGTTTTGTTAGAGTCTGGGTATTATGCGAGATTCGCTCAGCAAAAATAGGCCTCAAAAGCAACCTTAAGTGTTTTTTTTTTTTTCTCCAAATACAAAGGTAGTGCTTTATGTATCAAGATCAAGAAGAACTTCTTTCCCAAATACAGTTGAGTATACAGTGGAACAAAAGAATGCTTTGACCCGGTTTGGACCGCCTGGGATTTCTGGAGGGATGCATTCTGCTAGATTTCTGAATCTCTGATTGGGAGAATGGTGGTTCAAGAATGTAGATATGTAATAATAACCCACAGGAGGCCAATTACTTTACAGTGGTTAGGCTTGTACTTCTGAAAGGCTCACTGGAGTGAAGAAAAGACAGCTGCTTGCTATTTAGTTTGATAAAGAATCATCGTTTCACAACGAACAAGCGCAGAAACCAGTTCTGGTTTCATTGTGGTGGAATTCCGAGAGCTGTGGTGATTTGAGCATGAAGTAAAAAAAAAATTGAGGGTAAAACATAATGAGATACAACAAAAAAACTCAAGCTATCAAGTTACAAACCAGATCTGATGTCCGGAACGCATTATTTCTTACTGACTACTTTTACTTATACAAATGAGTCGTGCAGCCCATAGTGTAGTAAGCATTTTATTTATCTCCTGTTTTGCTGTTGGAAAAAAAAAACAGAGTTGAGGACCACTTGAATGCAGCGACAGCCCAAGGAGGCAGAACCATCTGGAGATTTAAATGGATTCTTTTGTTGTCAGATTTGCTTCTTTATATTTGTTGCCATGCCCCTAATCACAAGGTACAACTGAGAAATGCAAGGATGCTGATTACGCCCTGAACATGCAAATGGGATAGTTTAGACTTGATTGCCAGCAGCTCGTTTTGAAGGGAGCTGAATGCGAGCTGGTGTTTACCAACATCTAATGGGATTAATCTGGGTGCTGGGGACTGCAGGCTGATTTCTGCAGCTGGATAGAGTACCCCCACCCCCTCCAGCCCTCCATCCAGTGTGTATCTCAGGACTTTTTTTCCCTAAAGCCTTGCCCACTCTCCATCACATCAGCTTTCTCTTTTTTTTGTTCTGCAAGCTGACCACACACAGCCTGGCCCCTGCTAGCTCTTTATTTTGTTCCAAGTACTTGCTCAAATTGGCCATTTCCCTAGGCGGAGGAGAAGTAAAGCAAGGCCTCATCTGGGGAAAGCGTGAAGATCCATTTTTAAACTCAGGTGGGGCTGTTTACCGAGTACTAACGCTTCTTACTCGTCCTGCTTTAATATCTTCAAAGGCTTCTTCTCTATCAGCGCTCGGCAGCGCTCTGACCCGCTTTGAAATGAAAAGTAAATGTTTGCTGGGAGGATGCTCCGTACGCAGACATGAGTCATCCCACTCTCGCCTTTTGTTTCACTCGGCCCATGTTTTTGTGATGAGCGTATGCACATGTGCGTGCGTTTCTGCGTTACGGCTGCAGGATGCATAGTTCATTTGTCATTGCAATACAACTTTCCTGCTACAAAACACGTAGGCTTCCACGTTAGCCAGACCACATCATCAGTCCTAGCTGAAGTTTAAGGGCCGTGTTGTGTTTTTGTCTTGGGTGGTTTTAATGTGTGATGGCTGTCAAGCCATTAAAGTAATTGGCTGTGATTAATAACATTCCTTTGTGTAGTTAATCACAATTAATGGCCTCACTTTTCCATTTGACCCTAATTTTTTACCCAAGCAATGTGTTTTATTATAGTTTCATAAATGGGCAGAGTAAGCTTCATCAGAATGTACTTTAATCAGTCAATAGTATTATGTGAATGCACATAACCCTGATCCTGTTTTTTCAACCAGTTTGTGAAAATATCTTATATATCAAATACAGTCAGTGGTTTCAACTCCTCTGTGACTCTCACTCTTGCTTTTGTTCAAGGATTCTTGTTGCAGTCAAGGCCTCTAGAGAGGAACTGGAGCTTTCCACTTAATTGTTGCTTTTGTTAGTTTGCTGCTCGTTGATGTATACATAAGTCTCCCTTATGCACTGTTGAGCATAATCTGCTGGTGTTGGGTTTAATTCAGACTCCCCGGCAGAATCTGATACCCCTTCAGATGCACATGGAGGATATAGGTTTCTAGTTTTTCTGTTTAAAAGTAGCATCAATGTTTTGCTTGTAAATGATACTTTGGCACTAAGCTTAGGTGATAAACATATTCAGCCTGCACTACTGTCGATGGCTCGTTGTCCCTATTTCGCTGCAGTAACAACCTCACCTCTTGTTGGAAAGCTTTACCCTCTATGTTGGAATCTTGCTGTGAGGATATAATTGCATTTGGCCATGAGAGCTTTAGTGAGGTCAGGTGTTACCTACTGATTACTGATGCTGTATATTTCTGATATTGGATGATTAGTTCTGGATCAGAAATGCCACTCCAGCTCATTACGAAGGTGTTTGTTGGAGCGCCATCGCTTCAGAGAATGCAGTTTCCCTGCGATGCTAGAGGGCTTTATACCCCTCTAGCTGATGCTTAGCATGTGGGATGGTGGCTGGAGGCTCGTGTGAAGCTGCTTCAAAGCATCTTATTCTATTGGCAGTGCTTGTGCCACCTGTGTGGGCTCATTTGAACACATGTCTGGAATGGATTCACCTTCAAATAGCTGAAATCCCAGTGGTGTTTGGACACATAGTGTAAAGTACACTCCATATCATTTCACACCACTTCTATTGGTCCGTTTGTCTCACAATGTTTAGAAAATGTAACGGGAGCTAGTTTTTACAAATGAAAAAATGAATGGATATAAGAGATTTTATATGACAGTGTTCACCTGCATCATAGTGCCCTTATTATTTGCTGTAGTAAGGAATAGTTACAGAGCAAAAACATCCACCCAGTTACAGTTGTCCAGGCTTGTGTGTGTGTGTGTGTTGTGGGGCTTAGCAGAGCGAAGGTAGGGATGCTGGCAAGATATATGTGTGTAAGCCCACAGTGCTGTAGTCCTGCGGCTGTAATTATTCCACCTACAGAACTCTCCCCCCGGCTACTGTATGAGGCATTAGAATAAGCTGTGTGTAAGTCATTCAAGGGCATTCTCATCTTTGCTGCACTGAGCAAGGAGCTAACGCTAACCGAGGCGATTCCACCAGAGGTGATTACTGCGGGACAGCGGTGTACCCATATATACACACGCACACCAAACGCTAACATGATTTGACTTCAGGCGGGTCTTCTCTGCATCGCAGGAGCTGATCCGTAATGCATTTAGGCCTGATGGTTATTGACTTAGTGTGTGTTTCAGACCAGAAGGCAGTCTCGCCCTCACTTTGGGGTATTACTTTACAACACCAACTCCACTAACATGCCTTAATTCAGTCCTGGGCCATCAATAAAAGCGTGTGAGGGTCAGATTGCTGCCCACTGAAGTGCAGAAACAGCCCCTACGCTCTAAAATGGTATTCGTGGAATTGGCGGTAAGTGGCATTCACAGAAACTGGAGAAGCTGACCATAAGCTCAGGCTACGCGCAAGTGCAGTCATTGGTGTAGTCAAAGGGACCTTTTATCCAGACACAGGACAACCCTTGGCCTTGACCGGGTAACTCCAAGTCTTCTGAACTGCTTCTAATTAGTGCTGGGTGGTATGTCGTCTATGCTAGTATATATGTGCTCCATCAGTATTCAATAGACTCTCGAAGCATGCAATCTTGATATTACCGAACTAAATTGCTTTATACTTTCGATATGTCATCTCTTCGTTGACCTATTATTATTCTGAAGATCATACAATGTAAACAAAGCTATCAACGAAGTTCAAATATGAGTAACAGCAGCACTGTGTGATCAGTCACAAAATTGAATATATGAATATCAAAATATGAATTTTGAAAATTTACTTCAAGATGTAGTTTAAGGTTTTTCTCAAGCACCAGCAGCCCCTACTATGTGCTTGTCAGTGGTGATTGGTGACCATTAGCCATATTAATTACAGATGTACAGTATCAGGCAAAAGTTTGGACACACTTTCTCATTCAACCATTTTGTTTGGAGACACCTTATCTTTACCACAAAATTATAAACCAAAAAACACTTAAATACCGCTTCCTTTCCATTCATACTGAGTACAAGGCTTCGGTGAACCGCACGAGGAGTCGAGTTGGAGGAGTCGACTTGTCTCTCTCGGTTCACCGCTCTGTTCAAACAAAAAAAACGCTCCGCCAGCTGCCCGGAGCCACAAAACTCACTCAAAACACAATAAAACAATTCCACAGAAACTCCAACGCAGTTTTATCACAACCCAGCAGCTTATAGACACTTTTAAGCCCAGTGTCATAACTTTCATGTACTCACAGCGAATCAATTCAGCAAACAAAGAGTCCGTCCGTGCTTGTATGTTAGTAAACTTGTGGGAGGGCTCTTTGAAACACTAAGATCCTCAGCTATTGGTTAAAGAAAAGAAACTCCTCCTGTTACAGTGAAAAACGTATGTTTCTGAGTGGGAACTGTATACAGGAAGGAGTTATACGGAAAGGGGTGTGTCGCGATTCATCCTCCTCACACCGCGACACGGGTTCGTGGAACTGAGTGTCGCAAATTCGGTTTTGTATTATATATCATTACAGCCCTAATATATATATATATATAAATATATATAAAAATACAGATGGGTAGGTGAATAAATGGCTCTGTTAGCACACACCCAGGCTGTGATAAACAGCAGTAGTGTGGGAAATGGCTTCATACTTATTCATACTTCATACATAAGATTTCTTCATATTATAAAGTATTAGAAGACTGTCAATCAAAAGTCTGTCAGTGAAATGTCTGTGGTGTGTTACCACTCATTCAACAAAACTTTTCTCAGTGTCATACCTTGGGTAAAATTACTCCTGTGTGTAATTTAAAAAGTGATAATGCCAAAAAGCTGAGATAATCTGGTCTGAATTAATTCAGTGTTACCATCTAATCCTCGGCTTCTGCTGTAATGTACTACTGTGTAAGCAGACGCCTCTGTCCCACCAGAGAGGGCTCATTATATCATAACACATCAGTGTATTTGTAATCGGTGAAGAATGTGTGGCACCCTGTGGCGGGAAGATAAGGGACGGTGTTGGTTCCTGGACACAGATAAGTGACACAGTGATTGACTGCCCAGTGGCTTGCAGGGGATATCTACTACTGCAGAAGTTCTCCACTCTAGGAACCGCTGACAGTTCACTTTAATGTCTGTTATAGCTCCAGAAGCACACAGTGAATTGAGTCAAGGGCTGCGTAGAGGTGATTACCTGGCTCAGGTGGCCTCAACATGGCTGTAATAGAGATAGTTCATCTTCTAATCTTCATCACAATATAAAGACAGATAGCTGTACAATGTAGCACTGTGAGTCACAAAGATGTTTGGTTAACTGAATGACCGTAGTGACTAAAGGCTTGCATACAAGGATTTAGATCTTTGGGTCCTCATGTTCCTCGTGAAAGATCAACACAAAAATGTGTCTGTTTCAGTGGTCTGATCCTGTCTTTACTGTTGTTTGGATTTAATAAACTGTAATAATCTTTCCCCTGTGTTCTCGTCTATGTCGTTGTCTGATACGTGAGTTTGTTGTTGTTTTGGTTATAGGCCCATCTTAACTCCACACTTTTGTTCCCTGTGTTTTGATCCATCCACCCCATCCAGGTGTTCTTGTTTAGTATAGTAAGCTTCTCTCTCTTTGACTCTCAACCATTCCCTCTCTCTCTCTCTCTCTCTCTCTCTGTGTCACTCTGACACTCTGACTCTGACTGTGTATGGTCAATGGTAACATGCCTGTTCTCTCTCAGGTCCTGTAGGTGTACTCTGAAGCTGTGTTCGAAAAGTGCACTTGTTCACTCGCTCACTCATTTACTACATAGTGGTTGCTATATAGGAGGGTTAACTAGTGAACAAGGGGAGGCGACGTTTAGTTAATTTCGGACACTCGGGATGTTACGTTTTTACTAACTGCTTAAATAGTGCGCCGGATCTTGCCAATTTATCTCTGTCGCATAAACACACATCTTGTCTCTCGGTTCCACGGGACTTAATTCATTACCATAATATAATGATAACCTTGAACAACAGAGGTTCCTCCTCTTCTTGACTTTATTTCGTGGGATAACAGTAAAAGAAACGCGCAGTGCATGATGGTATATGTATATTCATGTAGTGTACAGTGTCTGGACACTAGATTTTGGCACACTGCGATTTTGTAGTGCACTAACTAGTGGGTGAAATTGACAGCTGGAATTTCAAACAACACTACAAAATGGCTGACTCACTAAATAGTGCCCTACATAGTGAACAAGTGCACTTTTCGATCACAGCTTGAGTGTGTATGATCAATTATAAAGTGCCTGTTCTCTCTCGGGTCCTGTAGGTGTACTCTGAGTGTGTATGATCAGTGATAACGTACCTGTTCTCTCTCGGGTCCTGTAGGTGTACTCTGAGTGTGTGAAGTCAGTGATAACGTGCCTGTTCTCTCTCGGGTCCTGTAGGTGTACTCTGAGTGTGACACTGGAGCAGGCCCTCCTCCTCGCCCGCAGTCACGGCCTGCCGCCCCGCTGCATCATGCAGGCCACCGACGTCATGAGGAAACAGGTACTGTCCCAACTCTTTCTCACACTGGCGATGAGAGGAGTGTCATTTTATTTGGCTTATTTTTGACTGTGGGCTCACTGAAAAGAGAGGGGATATCAAATGGAAAGTGTAGTTACTAACATGCGAGTCTGATGCAGTCTTTGTGCATGATCTGTCATGACAGATTATGTGCATTGTTATAACAGTGATGTGATATCAGTACCGGCAATTGTCATGACATGGTCAGTGTCACATCCCTTAAACAGGATGTAACATAAACTGTAATGACATCTACGTATGAATCGTTCAAGCAGAACAAACACATCTAACTGAAGTCCTGAACCAGTGAAGAAACAGGAGCAGAAGATTCCAGATGATCAGGTGGTGATCAGTATACTGGTGGTGCTGAATGCTGAGTGGTTGGAACTCCTTTATCTAGGCTCCTTGTATCTTTAGGCACTTTGCGGCCTGTCACAGTAAAACAACTGTTCCCATCTCTTTCATTTAATATATTCAATATGCTGAAGGTAAGATAGTTTGACAGAAATGCAATGATAGTATTTTTGCATCAACAAGGTGATTCAAAGCAAAATATAAAGGAATAATGGTCAAGTACTGTACTTGTTTATCATTCAAAAAGCTGTGAGTAAAAATAATCACAGAAGGATAGAAGGATGTGCTGTTCCTGTTTTGCTGACCCAGTTCTCAGTGCGTCACCTGAATAAGAGCCGCTCTCGTTACTTTAATGGTGGATTTATTTTATCACAGGTTGTTTAATCACTGGGCTGGAACAGGATTAGCAGAAACTCCACTTCTCTTCCATTCCTCCTTTTCTTGACACCTAATGTAATCTCCCCCTCCCTTCACTCCCTTCTTCCCGTTCTCCCATTTTTTTCTGTCTTTCTTTCTTTCATTTTCCTTTCTTTCTTTGTTTATTTCTTTCTTTATGTCCACCCCTATTCTCTCCTTATTTCCTCTCTCTGTAGTTTTCTCTGTCTCACACTCTTTATTTCTTTCTTTAGCACCCTCTGTTTTCTTTCTTTTTTGTCTCTTACACTTTTTTCTTTATCTCTCCCCCTTTATTCTCGTTTGTCTTCTGTTTCTGAAATGTTCTCTCTGTAGTTCCCTCTTTCTGTCAGACATTTTTTCTTTCTCTTCTGCGCTCTCCTACTCCATCATTTTTTCCTCTTCCTTTCTCGTTCCCTTCACCTTATCTTTCTCTTTTTCTCATCTCCAGTCTCTCTTTCTCATCTCTTTTGCTCCTACTCTTTTTTACATTAAACTACACTCTGTAAGAATGAGCATTCAGACTGTGTGTGAAATGTGTGTGTGTGTTCTGAATGATCTCTCTGTGAGGTTCTCAGCCTTTTTCTTTTTGTCTCCCCTAACACTACACTGTCCTTCATAAAGGCAGAAGTAGGGGCGTGTGATATTCTACACATCATTATGAACTCCCAGGCTTCTGTAACTCGAGGCCAGGAGAGTCGGGGTGGAGCTGGAGGTCGAACGCCCGGCCCTGAGCCAAAACAGGGACAGTTTAGGCAGCATCTGCCCTTCAGAAGCAGATTCATATTCATATAGATACCTCAGTGCTGCACTACAGCAAAGCCCCATGCTGATAGGAGCACTGTATGGTAATTATATCAAACCTAACATATTGATGGAGGCATCTGTCTCCACAGTAGTATGTGTGTGCGTGTGTGTGTGTGTGTGTATGTGTGTTAATCATAGTAAAATGGATCCGCATGTGAAGGGAGAGCTTTCTGTGAGTGGTCAGGTTTTCTATCAGTGTATAAATGAAGCTCCATGCTGCCTTTATTGTTAGATGTGCTGTAATAATTTCTTAACACAATTCACACCTTTATGGAAACATTTATTACTGATTTGATTCATTAATGATATGAAGCACCTAGGAATGCGATGGAATGCGAATTGAGGAATGAGGCTGATGGTTGACAGTGCAGAAATTGGGGCTACATGTATGTGAATAGCATTACAGAGAAAAAAAAATATATAGGGGTACAAATGTAGTAAAATTTGTAGAAATCCAGTACATTTACCATCAGATTGGGTTTTTCTTGTGTCTCAAGTCTCTGGGGTGTGAGTCTGAATAGACTAAAGAGTCTCTGAGGTCCGAGTTTATGTCTTTGGGTGCAAGTCTGAGGCCAATCTTGAGTCCCCTTTGCATGAATCTGAGTCAGATCTTGAGTCATTGGGGCATGAGTCTGAACAGATGTGGACGACCTAAGCACTGACGTATGTCACTAAATGCCGTAAACATCAGCATAAACGTAAATCTTGGGTGGGAGCCTGAGTTGAGTCTTGAGTTTCTTTTAGTAGAGAATTTTAGTTAAATCTATGATCTATCTATCTACTTATTAATTTATTGACTTAAACTAGTTCCAATTTAATTGGTTCTAATTTAATTAGCGTATTTTTCTCACAGAATGAAGTTCAAAGTCAGTCATCGTGCAGCTCAAGTCCAAATTGCTGCATTGAGTCCCCATCTCACACAGAAAAAGCAAGACTGAAATACGAATAAAATCCTTTCACATTTACATGTTTGTTAGACGCTCCAAATGAATTCTTCTCACTCCTTCCTGGTTTCAGAGTGTTCCCGAGCCTTTGATTATAGTCTGGGTCGGTGTGACATGGCTCTGTTTCCATCCATGCTGTTTCAAAAGACTTTTTATTGCATATTCCTGGTAAATGTTCAATGAAAAAAGGCCCAAAACGTAGGGCTGGTTGATTGAGACTGCAGGCGTTCAGAGGTGGATTCAGTAGCCTGTGCTGGCTCGCCTGGTTGCGGATGGCAGTTTAATAAAGTATTCAGAGGACTGGACTGCCTGGGGAGGCGATCCGCTGCCCCCACCGGTTCCACTCAGACGTCAGATTAGTGTGGATATGAATGGCTCTACAGCACCCTCTGGCTGGCTATTTATTAATTCAGCAAATGTTCGGCCTCTCGCAGGAGGCTGTGGAAAAGCCTCATCCATCAGAACATCCATCAGTGCTGCAGTAGTTCCAGTCTGTGAGCACCTCTCCTCAGAAAGGCAGCTTATTCAAAGTTCACTCACTAAAATGAAAGATTGTGGGCACTTTTAAAGGTAATCAAAGAGTAGCTGGTTCTGCTTTTGTATATATATGATTTATTGGGGTTTTTTGATTTACATTTTTTAGATCATGTGAAGGATAGGAGCTCAAAAAGCACAAGTATGAATTTCTCAGGCACTCTTCTGGAAACTAAAAAAGGACAAAGGATTATTAAACCTGTTCCAGCACTTTTCGACGTAGGCTACCCTTACTCTCCTCAATAAAAGGCTAGCCCAAAACAGCTGGATGGCTCATATGTATACAGTAATCCCCCGGGTCATGTTCCAAGAGCACCAGCGTATAGTGAAAAAACACGTTGTTGTGTTTGGTAAAAGAAAAATGACTGAAAATGTCTATTTTTATAGTGTAAACCCTAAAGATGCCCCCAACCATGCTCCCAGAACACATTCATTTCATTTTAAACCCATTACCCTTAAAGAAAATGTAAAGGTAAACCCGTATTCACCTCTTTTAATTTAAATTCCTCACCGAGATATGCAACTCGGAAGGTCACGGGATAAAAGTATTGGGATACCGTGGCGAGGTGAACGGTTTTCGGGGAATAACCCCTGATCTACTCGGGCTAAACATACAATTTAGGGCTTGCTGGAAAGGTCTCCTGGAGATCAATTGAACTGAAGTGTCTGAGTGCTTGCACCGCAGAGAAATCATGCTTGGAGCGCGGGGGCTCAACCCTGGTGTGGAATCTGAAAAAAGTTCCCTTGTGTGAAAACATCCATAAAAATATATGTATTGCCACAAAAAAAGCACAAAAAAGGACATTTGCAGTTGCCGCGTTATTGTGGGGATTTCCGCGTAAAACTATGAGTTCAGTTCTCAAAAAAAATCAGTGTGTGACTGAATCCGTGACTCCTGATCTGTGTAAAACTGGGGGTTTACTGTATAACCACCCTGGCCTTTATCACACCAGGGCAGTTTCGGTGCATCCCTTCCAGCAGTTTTTGGAAATAGCTTGTGTCCAAACCCTCCCAGCACCTTTTCAAGTCTGCAAACAGTCTTGTTTGCTGGACACTTCTCAGACTTGGTCCACCTCATTCCTACAGCTTAATGGGAGAACGATCTGGAGTCTGGGGAGGCCAAGACATCATTCTCAAAACATTTTGCTTTTCTTTGGACTGGATATAATTTTGGCACTATTTCGAAGAATGATTCGTAAACCAGAAGGAAATATGTGATGTTGGATCCTTGTTAATACTTGTTGATCAAAGTGACTTTCTGGGCACTAAAGACAGACCTGATATGTCTCTAAAAAAAACAATAGTTTAAACCTTTGTGGCTAAATAATGAGCTGGTACAGACAATTACATTTGTCAAGTATTTCTAATGTTTTCTTGTAAGATTTTGAGAGAGTAGCATTTCATGTATTTTTTTTATCTGAAGGTGGGCCCAAACTGTAGTGTATATATGATAAAATACACCAATACACAATACAGTTTCTTTTTTATTACAATTCTTCTGATAAGTAGTGAGTGTAATAAGGACTATGTTGGGTGGGGAATGCGTGTGACTTGATTTGAATCCAGAGTGTGAGCAGG
>JBBPCY010000001.1:11060920-11075473 GCA_037974405.1 Brachyalestes nurse
CATTGACCTGTAAGTATGTCTACTTGATTAAAATCTGTGTAGCAGCCTGATTCCATGTGAATTTTAAATTCCCTTCTAGAATAGTAATTACATGTTGTAGATCATTGGGGTAAGATTAAACCTTTTTTAAATGTGTGTATGTAAATGTTTTTATGTTCTCTCTCCAACCACAGCCCTCCTTGATGCACCATGTATCCGCTTGACTGCTACCAGTTTGGAAGAGGACAACTCTTTATGGGGTACAATGCACTGTTACCTTTCTCGGGTTCCCTGCATGTTTGGTCAGGAGGGCTTACAACATTATTTAAAGTGAAACTGAAATGTTCCAAATTTGTATTGCCTTTTGGAGGTCCAACTGACTAGTATTTTGGAGGTCAAACTTTGAATAATTTTATGGGAGACATTTGCAGTGGAGCCCCAACCACTCACTTTGTGACTACTAGTTTAAAAACCATAAGACTACACCATGATACATTTAGGTTTAGGACTGTACTATAGGCCTAATACTAAAAAACTGAATAGTTGCATTATATGTAGTGCTGTAGACGTATTTGTATTGCACCGTTAGTCCTTTATCAGTGTTGTCTTGTCTTGAGGTGATGTTAAAGCAAAACAACAGGTTTTTGATTTGATCATTTGATGTCAACCCCAGAATTAGATAAGACGGTCCGTATGCTTCTCTTGTTTTTTTGCAGTGCCCAGTCTGACACCATTTGCATAGCACAATTCCCTGGAAATGGATGCCATCCCTTTTAGGTCATCATAGGTTGTAGCTAGTGGCATCCACTAGCTACAGTGAAGAATGCTAAAATAGATTAACAGCACCAGACTGGGCATTGGAAGCACAGAGAAGAGAAGAGAAATTAGCTAATTTTCCAAAAAATGTATGTTTTCCCTTTAACGTTTTCACTGATGACATTTGTTAGCATGAATTTAGGGTAAAAATCTTTAAAATAATAGTTTACTTGTCTGTCTGTGATGCAGATAATTGCTCTTAATTAAGGTGTTCGATAGTAAAAGATTGTAATTCAAATAAAGTAAAGTTTTGTTTGTTATTGCCATTCATTTGACCTTTTTTTTTGTTTGTTTTTCTTTTTTTGGAGGGGGGTTGTTTTGTTTTTGCTTTATTGCCGCAGATCACTGGTGATCCCAGCAATGGGCCTATGCTCATTTACTTACTTTGAGTTTTTATCATGTGTTTATGTGTATGAGTGTGCAGGTTATGTGCCTCATATATTCCTCTTTTCTTTGTTCCTGAAGTGGGGAGGCAGATGAACATTAGAAGTGCCAGTGTCCCCTTCTTTTGTGCTCAAATGTGCATTTGAATTAGATTTTTTCCATGTGCCTTTGTTCACGCATAAGTGTTAGTTGTTCTTGGGTTGTTCCAGGAAGGGTTATCTTTTTGTCAATAAAATCCATGTTAATGATTGAAACCATGTCTCATGTCTTATAAGTAAAATAAACATGTAAAAACTGCTCATACACAACATATCATCAGGAATTAACATAATCTTGATGTAATTATAATTAGGGGTTTTGTTTAATAAGGGTTATTTGAATGTTTTTTTTTACAGATAAAACCAACAATCTTACAGGGAGCACACTTAATTCAAATTGAAAGTCCAGTAAATATTCAGGAAATGTTAAATTACACTCAAAAATCTAAATTTACATGTGATATTATCTAAAATTATCAGTAAATTGTTGTAATTTTAAACCCATTATCTAGTTTTTTGACAAGTGTTTGACGTTTTGAAAGAGAAATAAAATTATTTTGTGTTGTATACTGTAGTATTACATCAAATATAATTGAATATACAACTTTTTTACATCAAATAATGTTATTTAAACCAACTGTTAACTGTATATTTCTGTAAATTTAAGCATTATTATTCATATTGCAGCATTCATTGACCTTGTTTATAGGTAATTTAATTGTTTAATCACATTAAAATGTTCCTAATTTAATGTTTAAAAGCACTTGAAAAAGGCAAAATCCCATGTAAAATTAGGGCAACAAACTGTATTTTAATTACTGCAAATAACTGTATTTTTATGAGAAAGTTAGGCTATTTTCTGTTATTTTACGGTATTATTTTGTTTTTTTTGGGATTTTTTTTACAGTGTATTGTTTACTGCCTGTAAAAAAGGTTTTATTAGGGGGTGTACCGCCCACGGGCCGGCCCCCTAGCGGCGAAAGACGGGAAGGATAACTCTGGGAGTTGGAAGGGATGTGTCGCGATTCAGCCTTCTCACACCACAACACAGGTTCGTGGATCTGAGTGTAGCGATTTCTGTTTAATATCAAATATCTTTACAGCCCTAATGTTTACAGTTAATAAAAAAAACACATGCAGAACTTTGGAATCAATGTATTTAAGATTTTAAGATTTTAAGAAAAATAAATAGAAATGTCAAGGCAAGTCAAACTACCTCAAAAGTGGCTGACAAGCCTCAGACTCCAGAGGGTTAATGGCACCCTATTCAAGTAATCCTCCTGAATTCTCTCATCCAAGTCATTCGTCTGCTTCAAATTAAGAATAATCAATTCCTTTGAATAAGAAAAATAGCAGAGCAGCCATGCTAAAATGTCATCAGACATCCTTCCCAATAAGAGAGAGGTAATATGTTCACTGAAGGGAAGACATAATTAAGTGCATGGCTCACAAGGTTCTGTGACATTTCACAAAAAAAGAACTTCACCATGACAGATTACATTCTTTCACTGAGCCACCAATCCTAACCAGGGTCACAGAGGTGCTGCAGCAGAGGCAGAGAACCCTCACAGGGCAGAGACACAGATAAACACATTCACACACACAGTCATACCTAGAGGCAATTTAGCATTTGCAATCCACCTGACATACACCTTTCTAGACTGTGGGAGGAGCCCAAGCAGACACAGAACATGAAAACCTTGCAAACTAAACACAGAAATGCCAAGACCACCCAATCTGAGTCAAACCCAGGACCTTCTCACTATAAGGCAACAGCGCTAACTGCCACCATGTCGCCCTGACAACTTCATATGACTGTTTCTGAACATTTCTCAAATATTCATAGTCATTAGAAATTGACCCAAAACAACATCCCCACTTCACAAAGAACAACTTACCCCCCCCCCCCACCTTATATGTATTAGATTTGTATATGGCACTTTGATATTTTGCCATTACAAATGGCACTTTGATATTTTGTGTTGTTGTTCTGCACACCTAACAACTCTATAATTCTATATTTCTTCAAATGTTTACTTCGCTAAATGTTGCCGTGTCCTGCACTTTCTCTCTTGCTCTCCTTGCATGCTAATTTCCACGATCTGTTATGTGTCAAGCTAACACACAAGTATATTTCGTTTTTATGGCTTTTATTACAAATGTCTATGGACAGGCATTCAGGTAACATTGTTTATTCTGTATAGTGCATTTACAGTGAATCCTTCAGTGAAGTTAAAAAACCAAAGGAACCTGTTACTCTGCTAGCTTTGCTGAGCCATTCAGCCTAATACAGTGAGGACAAAGCACAGGAGCGTTTGATACCCAGTGTTCTTAAAGTTCTCCCTAGCTTGTGGGTGCTGGCAGATTTAGCAGTAAGAATTTTCCTTGTTAAACTCTAATGATACTGCATTAGCAGCAACTCTAAAAGATGCGGTTGGTGCTTCAGGAGACCGAGACCTAGGTACATGTGCTAGCCTTCACCCCCTAGATTTTGTAGTACCGTGTGACTGGATAGCAGGTGGAAACAGGCTTGACCAAAAAAAAAATGGATCAACGGCACAAAATGACCCTTTACTTGTCAAAATGTAAAGTCTATTGATTAGAGAATAATCGACTGTTAGAGTAAATAGCAGAGAGTAAAAGAATACTGTAATGACAAAAATGTAATTTTTCAATTCCAAGATCCACTTATGCATTGTCATTTTTTGACAAAATCACTGGCTGTTCCAACCAAACAGGAGCACAACTCAAATAATGCAAGCACATATTACCCTGCTGTCCACAATGCTGTAGACAAGCGTGCTATTAGAAAACTGTACATACAGATATGAGCAGCCTCCTCCACTGAGAAGTCCAGGGAGGCTGGGTTGCTAAAGTGTAAGCAGCAGTCAGACAGTTTTAGAACCTTCTTGTGTGTTCTGTCTCAGGAGATCCACCGTCTGAATAGCAGCTAGTGACAGCCTCAAATTAAATCAATTGCACTGTAGTCGGCATCTCTATTTGTGTGATTACTAGAAATGAATGTGGAAGGACCTGGGCTAAGGCTGAAAAATCAATCAGCCTTGTTGGTGGCAGCCCCCTGCTTCACTTGGTGAATGGGTTAAACGAAGAGAAAGAATTTCACATTGTTCACGCTGTGTGCTTTACTGTGGTGTGTTCACATGTAAGGGGCCACTTTATATACACACAGAACGAGAGAGCACACTATATATTTTCTTTTCTTATCTGCCATTTAGGTCAATAATTACACCTGTACTACCAGTGACCAGTGATTTATGCTCCTAAATCTTCGCATGAAAAAATGGTGTAATTGTATACAGTTATACTCATCAATGTGTGAATTTGAACAATACTTTATTACACTCAAAAACTTTACAAACTTTAGTTGCCAGAAGAACTGGAATAAGACATAAAAAAGTAAAGATCCAAAATAAAAGGACATCAGTAGTGGAAGCACATAGAGAACCAAGGTGAAGGATGTGCACACTAGGTGTTCTGGCATATAGGCAAACACGTCTAATTCCTCTGCCATGTCAGGGGGCTTTAGATAATGCATTAGTTTGAGAAATTTGTCCTGAGGAGCCAATCAATCTTGCTGTTGCCACCACATTATTAAACGTGTGCTGGGGACAAAAGATCAGTTCTCAGTGCAAAAAACATTAAACTCCATTACCTTACACTGTTGCATTGCATTACCTTACAGCAGCTGAGGACAGTACTGCTGTTTTAATGGAACAACACATCCAACTGTATTATGTTTCAGCACAGGACACATGTGAAATTTCCATCAGAAATTCTGTTTGCAATTTTAGTGCAAAATTTGAATAGAAATTCTTTGTGCAAGTAAATTAATCTACATACTGTCGCTTTCATATTAAAACCGAATGTCCAATATTGTTGCATTTGTTTGCTACTGTTATATCATGTGAAGAGTACACAACAAGAGCACAACATGGGCGGATCACCCCTTCCCTGTAAAAAAATCAGAGGGTATGCACACTCCTTGTAAGCATGTTGTTGTTGCCCAAATGTTTTCTAGAAAATGAGGACTCAGAATTTTAAAAAATCATTTTGTTCACTGATACACCAAATAATCAAGTCTAAAGCAAAGGAAATATAGGTGAAATCTCCAAATTCACAATTAAAAATAGAAGAAGTCAGAGCATGTTTGAAGAAATATATCTTTAAAATAAACCAGTAGCCAGTTTATTATGCAAGACAGAACAGAAATATTAGTGTGGCATTGCAGCCTACTGTTCTAAAAGAGTCATTAAAGACCATTTACTTTGTCCTTTGAAAAAACATTTTAAAGAAGCTGTGAGATTTATACCATACCTAATCAACTATGCTACACATACTATATATTCACCAGTTGGTTGAAACACTAAAATTACCTGCCTAATATTGTGTAGGTCCCCATCATGCCACCAACACAACTCTGGCACCAAGAGGCTTGCGCCAGATTCTTTAAAGGTGAGATATTATGCAAAGCTCACTTTAGTTATGATAGGTCTATGGGCTATACAAAACATGTTCATGAAGTTCTTTGCACAAAATCACTCTCACATAAAGAGATATCACCGGGTTTATTCTTCGCAGTTTGGGTCCCTTTTAAAACGAGCCGTTTGGACGGAGGGCCCAGTGTGACATCCCACTGGGCCAATTTGCATAGAATCGACCCTCATCTGTCGAGACCCTGCCCACTAGATTAGCTGAAGATTTGCCATTTTGTCTGCTAGTCTTACGAGCTTAGCGAGAGCGCTACGGCTACAGGCAGAGGCAGATCACTCATGAAGTGTTGTGTTGTTGCGGCAAAGAACAGCCCAAATCACTCCACTTTCTCCCAGACAAAGAAAACCAAAGGACTGCGTGGCTCCATTTCATTTTCGATGGCTATGTACCAGCAACAATCGGTTTCGTTCCACCTTAAAAAGTTCCACCTTTCCACCTTAAAAAGTTCCACCTTTTCGCCCCCTAGTGGCGAAAGACGGGAAGGATAATTCTGGGGGTTGGGTGTGTCGCAATTCAGCCTTCTCACACCGTGACACGGGTTCGTGTACCTGGGTATCACGATTTCGGTTTTGTATCTTATATCGTTAGAGCCCTAACCTGATTGTACGGATCCTTGCATAATCCTTAATGTAATGCTACAGTTATGTAATAGTAGGACCTGAGAAACCAAGTAGAGGAAAAAATATCAGTCTTGCGATTTTACTGCGATGCTGTAAAGTCTGGATATATTGTTTCAGGTGGTACATTAACAAAACCAACATTCTGACAAAGGCAGTTAAGGCCCACCCACTTTCACACCAATTCACCAAGTCCTTTAATGGTTAAAAATGAGACTTTTGTAAGATTACATTAAGACCTTGATTCATTAGAACACCCAGTAACTCAAGTGGAGCTATGATTGGACACCAGAAAAACTGATATTCATTTGCATATTGCAGTCTTACGTAATATCAGTACTGCAGAGTCAGATATCGTGATAATGATTAGCAGGCAATATGTTGTCTAGCCATATTACATAGCAAAATCCGAAAAGATCTGGTGAATGAATAATGTCCACGACCTTAAATTTTACTTTAACCATTATTAACCTGCCAGTTTAATACTGTACAATAAAACCAAAAGCAATATGTTCACCATTACTATGTTTCCATTCCATTTAACTTTCAATAATGCTTTTAATTCAAATAAATGGTGCCTTGCTTGAGTAATGACTTGGTTTAAATGGCTCCTCAGTGCCCGGTGAGAATTCCCTTATATGTATGAAAGACACTTGAACAATTCTCTGCCTGAGATTACATTTGATTTAATTAAAATAGAAATAATAGAAATAAAATTATGTAACTGATGAGAAACCACTTTACATGTGCTATAGTGATGTGGCAAATATGGAATATTCAATATTCAATAATAATAATAATAACAAAGCCCTGAGTGAGGTCTCTTACCACCCCTCCTATTGGACAGATCCGACTCTGAGCTTAAGGCTGCTGGTTGACTGCTTTCTGAAATTTCCCATATGTGAATGCTTGCTCTGCGGTCTGAAATGGGTCACTGATGAAAATGACTATCCCCCATCCACCCAGCCCGCACAGCTCCCAGACCACACAGACCATCCATCCAATCCACACTTCTTTTAACGCAGTTCTGCTTTATAAGCACCTCAGGGAGGAAGAGCAGCTGATATTTTCTTCATTACATTTCTAATATTCCGCTGTCTGTGCATCATATTTAAAATCGTACACACTGCAAGTTTTTGGTCAAATTTTTTTATAGGTGTCATAACTGACTGCTTTTCTATAGTGTTTAATCATCATATGTAAGTTTAATCAGCATAACATTGGTTTCCAGCAGAGTCAGTGTGGATTAGAGAAATGGTTCTCAACCTTTTCAACTTTAAGGCCCACCTATCTATCATGGCATGTTGTCAAGGCCCATTTGACCACATTAGATGACATTAACTTTCACCCCCTATTTGGGCAGCCACCTTGCTTTCTGCATTACCAAGCTCACAATTCAAAGTTATAAATGTTCGCAGTTGGACTCACTTCAAAGCTAAGACTAAGAAGTTGCATATGCCAGAAAAGTAAAATATGTAAGTAGTAAGTAAAAGTAAAATATGTATATGGAATACTGGTTTTCATATATGACTGTGTCAAACCTCTTTGAATTCAGCAATCTTTATCGTTCCTGTCAGAGGGTTTTTATTTTTGACACTGAAAACCCATAGCCACAACTTCTAATTTTGAGCGAATAAAAAATGAATGTTATATACGGTTCTTAGTGCAAGCAGTACCATTTTGTGAAAGCAGAGACGCAATTTTGTTTGGAGAAATTCTTATTTTTACCACAGAATTATAAATCAATAACGGCTTCAATACCTCTTCTCTCCCACTCATCCCATTCATAAAGTTCAAACTCAGTCAGAAAGAGTCGGCTCTGCCTCTCCGCCCAGTACGCGTGTATACACAGCCAGAAATACTTGAGAAATACTCGACAAAACTCGCTCAAAACACAATAAAACAATTCCAAAGCAGTCTTATCACAACCCGGCCAGCAAGACACTTTTAGCGTAATGTTTTGATTCCCAATCACTTACTTTTGAAGAATAACAGAGTCCAAAGGTCTGCCTCTCGAGCGCGTCTCTCGGAGCTTCTCTTCGATTTTACCCTGGAAATTCTTTTTTTCTGGCCAAATATCCCCATTAAATGTCTTCAAATGTCCTCAAATACTGTAATCCCGCCGTTTTACCCGGATCAGCACTCGCGGGTTCAGTCACACACAGATTTTTTCTGAGAACTGAACTCTCCACATTACGCGGAAAGGGGAGCCGTTCACCTCGCCGCGTGTCCCAATACTTTTGTCTCACGACCTTCCGAGTTGCATATCTCTGCGGGGAATTTAAATAAAAAGACGGGTTTACCTTAAAAAGAGGCGAATACAGGTTTACCTTTACATTTTCTTTAAGGGTAATGCATTAAACTGAGTTTAAAATGAAAAAGTGTTCTGGGAGCATGTTTGGGGACACATTTAACGTTTACACTATAAAAATAGGCATTTTTTTTACCAAAACACAACAACGCAGTTTTTCAACTATATACGGGTGCTCTTGGAACGTAACCCCCGCGAAAAGCGAGGGATTAATGTATTCCTTAATCAAAGGTATTAAAAGAATTTGTTTCACTAATGTCCTCTACTTATCTGGGAAGGCTTTACACTAGATATTGGAATATTTGCTGTGAGGACTGGATTGCATTCACCTGCAAGAAAATTAGTGAGATCAAGTACTGATGTTGGATAATTAGTTCTGGATCACAAGCATCTCCCCAACTCCTTCGCCCCAACTGGATCGAGCTCCATCACTCTGCAGAATGCAGTTCCACTCTTCCACAGCCCATTAGTGGGGGGATTTATAGCCCTCTGGCAGACACTTGGCATTGGGCATTGGATTCAGCTGAATCTCTGAATATCTGTATGACACCTTAAAGTAGCTGAACTGCCTCATTATGTGTCTGGAAACCTTTGGACATGCAGTGCACTTCACATCAAAGCCACTTTTCCTACTGGGCATTTTTTTCTGGACGAATGATACAAAATTCAGGGTTTCGAGTTTTAAGCAGAGTGCTTGATACTTTTGCGCCATTTCCTATTGTATTGTGTCACTGAGCGTGTGCTAGTCTTGTCATCATTTGCAGCCAGCCAGATGCGGTTCAGCCACCAAATATCTCAATTCCGACCCTGCATATTTGCCAGAGTGCCTCTCAGCCGCTCTCGGTGCCGTGAAACACTCTGGCGAGCCATTGAAGAGCAGTGAAGCGGTGTTTTTGGAATTGAGCCCCACCCCACTGGGAGCCTGACACTCTTTCCTCTCTGTAAATCACTTCCACCAGCCAAAATCAAATGTCTAAAACCTCCTAGGTCTCCTAGGCAAGAAAAGCTCTCTAATAGAAACAGGTTTTTCACAGTCACAAAGCAGAATCCCTCATGGCATCTCGAACAAAAAAGGAGGCATCTTAGAGTTAGGGTCTTTCTTTATTTTCTTTCATGCTCAAGCATCAGGCATCAAGCTGAGTGGGAGGGAAAAAAGCCCTTTATTTACTTTGTTAAATATCTCGGCGAGTGCTGCGGATGATAAGGAAGCTCATCGTGATGGCGGAGTGCTCCACAGCCAAGCAGGCGCTGAGCTCCCGGCCTCTATCAGCGGCCATCTTGGGAATCCTTCCTTCTCATCCGTGGACGGTTTGGCCTTCAGCCCAGGGGCCGCTTGATTAGGGGGTTGTTTTTTCGAGGGGAGGCGCCATGTCTGCTTTGATAGGAGCAGAGAGTACACAAGCAGCCGGCGATAAGCAGAGGGAGATAGACATGGGGAGCCGAGGCCTTTGATGAATGACTCTGTCTGTGGTGCGGCCCGACTGGAACGAGCTGTGCGAAGACGTGCAGGGTTTGTCAGTCGTCTCCGAGAGAGAGGTCCTGCTGAGCTTCCCCGGCTTGCACTCCGGTCGGTCTGTTACCAGGCGAGCATTGCAACATGTTGCAGCAACACCATTGGGATGATATTGATTTTTGCATTGGCTTCATATATTAACAGCCAAATTGAATTCCATGACAGTTGGCTGAGATGCAATGATGGCTTGTTTTTCTGCACATATTGGCTGTTTTATCAAGTACAGCCACTGGTACCACTTTGCTATAAGACTACACTTACAAAGGTTTCTAAATTATTTGTAATCACGTTGCTAATTAGGTTTATTACAGTTTATTACTCATTATAACAAGTTATAACAGTGGTCATACTTTGATCACTATTTGGCAATATCTGGTATTTTAATGGCGAAGTTAAGTACTTGAAGTTTCACACACTGCCTAAGAAAGACAAGCTCAGCAACTAGCAAGATCTGAGATCTTGCCAAATAGTGAGTCTGCTTCGATGCTTCGCAACTGTTATAACTTGTTTATAACTGCTTATTAATGATTTATAAACTGTCTACAACCTAATTAACGACCTGGTTATAGTTTATAAACCCATTATAAAAGTAGTCTTGTTGTAAAGTGTTAGCCAGCCGCCATATAGGTGCACTTTGTATGTTAACGTTTACTAACTTTAGCCCTTTTATTGCTGTGCATTATTTGTCAGCCATGCTCTACTGCATTGAACATGAAATGGGACCACCATAAGATAACTGCCCACCAGAAGTGGACCTTTTTTTTTTAGCACAGCTGTGATACTAGTATTGCAGAGGCACATTAGTGGGTGTTGTGTCCCAGTTGATTGACAAACCCTGCATGTATTGGTCACAGCAGTTGGTTCCTTTTCAATGATGTTCACAAACTGCTTGTTTATTGGCCATCTTACCTTAAGTAGTGTTATTCTGATGAGTTCTAGGTTCCTTTCTCTAACTGTTGTGTCTAAGGCAAAAAAAGTGGATGACAAATGTATGCAAAACTGACCAATGTTGCTTGAAATGTGGTAAATCAAGTTGATTAAGGAAAATGTTGGCACCAAAATGTATTCATATCCCTCCCTTTTTAATATGAATGAGGAAGAGAAGCTCTGTTTGCACGTTACCGTGAATATGGCCCGGAACTCATGCTATACATGCACATGTGATGCTGAATATGTGTACTATGATAAATATATCGTCATACTGTTCAGCCCTAAACTTATTACAGGCAAAACTTTCATGATATATTGCTTATCGTAATGGTAACATTCTACACACTATTCTGTGATACGCAGTGGATCACATGTTTTTTGAAGTTAGCTAGTTTCTCCCCAAGATCAGGATGACTAAAAAAGTGGCTATATAGATCCACTGCTTTACCATTTGTGTGCGTTATATGTTCTTAAGTGTGTTTGTCCTAAACTGGAAATGGACCCATATATACAATGGTGGTGCCCCTCTCCTTTGCTTATCCTCGTGATCTGTTATCTTTAAAGTTTTTCCTCTCCACCAAAGCATTATAAACGTTCCTTTAACCTGCCTTTTATCAATTTGATTATAATTTCATTAGCGCCCCCTTGAGGAGTTACAGAGTAAATTAATTCAGTAGTAAGTAAACAGTGAGTGAATTCAGTAAAGACAGAAAGAAATTGTTGTAACTACTGTATTCAACAATGCCTCCCAAGAGGAACCATCTTGATATGTTGCCATATTGATTTTTTTGATCCCAGCCTTCATATAATTCTGTTGAATAGTCTTTTACCAGTAAGGTCTCTGAGTTTGAGGTAATGCTCATCACGGAGAATTCTCAGCCGTGCTGACATGGAAGAAATGCAAATCCAAATGAACTCATGGCAGTGTTCAGTCTAAATGCAAATGCGAGATGGTGGTTATAATCTGAATTATGGGCCCATATGCCTTAGAAGGCTCGGGAGCGACTCCTCGCTCAGAGCAGGTAATTGCGTTCATTAGGAGCATGTTGCTGGCAGGAGGAGAACAGCTGCAGAGTTCAGTGCTGGAGAGAGTGGGAGAAACTCTCCACGTTCTCCAGACGCCCAGGCGCTTCTCAGTGGGCCCCTAGTAACCATGCTTAACTCTCCAGCTCCCTGTGTTGAGCTAGCGGGAGAGCTATCTTATTAGCATTCAGAACATGGAAGCCCTCATGGAGCCGAATTTTCACCCTGCTGGGCAGCGACCACAGATGTCACATTGTGTCCTTTCTGATGGCCAAATGCCTGGGTCTTCCTCTAAGACTGCTTCCCTATAAAGCAGACTTCATTCCCAATTGACCATCTGCCAACACGTCAATGCAACTGGTGGTTTTTTAAAGGGCTAAATGAAAACCATTGACCTGGAATTCATGCGTTACCCTTTCTGGACAGCAATTAAAGCTAGTGTTCACATAGTAGATCTTACTTCTCTGCTATTAAACACTGAGCACTTGCTTGTTTACCTGCACCCAATTGAGTGCGCCTCATGTTTCAAGATCAGATTTTATGAGTCAGATTTTATGTAGCACCCGTTTGAGAAAGTATAAAACGGTGACTATTTAAAACTGAAGAAAGCGGGGGATTTGCTTGTAAAAAGGTTTTAAGGTGTGCTTGAAATACGACGCTAATCGTGTTCAATATGTAATTAACAAACAAAGGCTGTTAATTGACTAGATGGGGTTTATCGAGAGTGACAGAAAATAAATGACATGTATAAGCAATAAAAGCGAAGGGCCTCGTTAAGCGTGGAAAATTAGCCAGTAACCCGACCGGAACCTCAAACAGGCGCTGGTGGTGTCGGGCTTCAGCCGCGCTCGCTGCGTTAATCATGATGCCAGTACATCACCCTTCAGCTGGACATTGACCAGTATTGACGCTGTCACACAACATCTGTCGCTCTGACAATGTACACGCATGCACAGCGCCTCTTAAAAATAAAGGTGCTAGACTGGATTATCTGGAACGATGACCACTATTCTATAAAGAACCTTCCAACTGACGGTTCTTTAAAGGGTCATATCATGGAAACGAGTCTGAATTCTGCAGTGTTTTCCCTCCCCAGTCTGGACAGATCTCATATTGAAACTGAAGTCACTGTTTTTGTCACATACTGTAACACGTTTGCATGCATTCAGCCCACCGAGTCATAAGGAGGGTTTCGGCCCAGACTGCTTTGGAATGACAGTCAGCCAGCCAATCAGAACAGAGGTCATTTGCAGAAAGGTTTAAGAACAACAATGGCATGTTTAATTCTAAAAGGTGGGGTATGTAGAAGTGTATAAAACCAAATATGTGTCATGAACTGGCCACTCGGACGAAGACAGATTGTTGGATTTGAGGCCTTTGGAGAACCATTTTCTCTAAAAGAGATGTGTGAGCTTTAGGAATGTTCTTGAAGTTTGAGGAGCCCCTCGAGCTTTTCCAATATCTGCACGTTCAAGCCAAGAACCGTTTAGGAAGCTTTATATTTAGCAGTAGCAAGTATCTGCTCTCCACACCCAAGTGCTTTAATAAAGGCAACTGCCTTGCTTTTTCCGCTTTGTCAGCACAGGACTACCCTCCATGCACTCCTCTGCAGATTTATTAAATAATTTTATCGTTTTGGAATATTGACAGAGGGCTCCTACTTATTGGGTGGACCCTGTCAAAAGACTGGCACTCCATCATAATGATGGCCAGATATATCAAACGTCTGCTATACTCTAATTGCCGCCCTCTCCTCCTTCTTCTGATAGCAGTCTAGCACAGCGTGGCCCACAAGAGTGAAAAATAATGAAACGTCCCAGTAACTCATTGCTCTTTTTCGCTGAATCTGGCTATGTTATGCATTTTTTGCGGTCGCCTTGTGTTCCTGCCAAGTTGTGGGAGTGGAGCTGTCTTCCATCAAACCCTTGCTTCCATGATCAACAGCGAATAATCACTTGATACTTCTGTTATTAACCCTTAAAAGTCTGCAACAGAGTTGTAATTGTCTGTTTTATGTACTATTTACCTGTAATGGGGAGGGAGCATGGCCTATTTTGGTTTTTGATAAATCATTTAAAAGTATTTGCGCATGGCTATTTTTTTAAATAGAGGTTAATATTTTCTCTCATGTCCAAATAAACACTGGGCTCATGTCCAAATAAACATTAGACTAAGGAAAAATACAGTATATGGACAAAAGTATCGGGACACGCCTGTTTCTCAGGGTTTGGGCCCCTTTCTTCCAGTGAAGGACAATCTTAATACTTCAACATATGAAGATATTCTGGACAACGCCATGCTTCCAGCTTTGTGGACCCAGTTTGGTGAAGAACCTTTTCTATTCCTGTGTCCGAGTGCACAAAGCAGCTCCATAAAGACGTGGCTGGAGGAGTTCAGTGTGGAAGAACTTGACTGGTCCACACAGAGTCC
>JBBPCY010000001.1:11109934-11120026 GCA_037974405.1 Brachyalestes nurse
TGTAAGGCAGCAGAAGTGTTACGCCAGTAGGTGGCACTATTGCACCACACTACAACCCAGGTTTATGATTTACTGGCACTTTTTGGTCCCTCTGTGATTCCGTATTACTTTAATCACGTCTTCTCCGTCGTACCGTGTATTCTCCGTACAACATCATGTACCAAACCATGACCCATGTACCGTGACGGCCCTATTCAGTAGTAATTCAAAACGTTCTGTAATTTGCTGAACCGGGAATGGAGGAGGGGAACAAATAAAATAATAAATAAAATGATAAATAAAATAATAAGAAAATTAATTACGCTCTATCATCTATGTATCTCAAAAGCTGTATCTGAGTAAGAGGCTACAATTGTAGCTTCTTTAGCAACATATTGCGCATGACTAGTAATACTTTGTTGCCCCCTACTTTTATTTAGAACTAAAATAATGAAAATACTTAATTATGGCTAATTGTAAAGGTGATTTGGGGGATTTGAGTAGTCATGTACTTGTAATTGAAGATCTCCAAGATGATAATTGGAAGACATGGCTAATTGCTAAAATGGAGACTTACTTAGCACAGTTTCTTTGTCCTTAAGATCAAAACTGGACTACTGTGTTCTACGTTTTTGGTCATGACGTAATTAGAAGGAAAACGAAATTTCACCAGATCTCAGTCTTGTTGGATGGGGTTTGATTTTTTTTTTATTCTTTTCTAACCTCATGCTGTTCTATCTGCCATTGACTGGAAGCTGTTTTGTTATTTATTTAGTGCTGTTTCATTTTATCCTAACGCTGAAGTAAGCATACTGACCAGTCCCTTACACTACCGGACCTTTTCTGTGAAACCAATCCAGCTCAAATAGGGCTTTAACAAATGTTCCCCTACGACCACTTATGCATGATTAATCTTGCTGGTAGATGATTTGAGCTCTGAGAACTTCTATCAGGAACTGGAAAACAAAAGAACCAGTTCACCTTCACCTGCAATGATTGGCTCAAGCCGAGAAATAGCTTTCATGCTGAGAAATCCATAAATATACGTTTGAATGTTCAGAGGGCTGAGAGATGTGTAATTCAGCCTTTGTTCAGCATGCCAGAGCACAGGCTGCTTCAGCCATTATCACAGACACCAGGACAGAAAGGCCTATTGAGAAATAACATGGCCAAGTCTCGGAGATATTTACCGAAAATGTCCAATCGATAAATGTTTGTTGTGCCTCATGCGCTCGCTATTGTGTTCCTCTATTTAGCCCTTGCGCGTCGTCTCTTGCGTAAATTATGTAGACCATCTCTCTCTCATGAAAGGCTGGCCTTCAGAGGCCCATGACTAAGCGGTCCGAACTTCATTAGGAACAATGGCCGCGCTGAAAGGCCGGGTGAAAACACTAGCGAGGATTGGCATTGAAAAAGAGCTTGTGATGATTTTTTTTTCCAGACAAGACACACAACGAGACGTTGAAAAGTCAGCTATTGAATTATGGAAGGCATTTTTTCTTTCAGTCTAATGCTTCCAAGTAAAATTATGAAGTCTCAGAGATTTGCAATAACAGGCAGGTTAGTCTTTAAAGTTTGCAACTATAACTAATTAATGGTGTCATTTTATATAAATAGTTCCTCATTTGTTGCTAATTTTAAGTTAATTTCTGTGACCTGGTGCTTCTCCACCTTTCGTCCTATAAGTGCATGGTACCCCTCACCACCCTGGTCAGGAGGATAAGTGGCTTGGATGGATGGATGGATGGATGGATGGATGGATGGATGGATGGATAAATGATTGTATGGATGGATGAATGGATGATGGAATGACTGGATGCATTTATGGGTGGGTGGATGGATGGGTGGGTGGATGTACACATGGATAGATGGGTGGGTGGAGGGATGAATGTATGGATAGATGGGTAGGTGGGTGGCTGGATGCACAGATGGGGGCGTGGATGGATGGATGAATGAGTGGATGGATGGTTGGATGGATTGGAGGATGGGTGGATTGATGCATGGATGGACAGATGAATAAATGGGTGGATGGATGACCAGATGAACTTTCCCTCTGTGCCACATTGTGGCAAATGTCTGGGAATCATTATGACAAAGCAGTGTGAGGTCAAAACTAACTACACCAGCCATTCTAAACCAGCCGTTCCCAAACTTAACAATGCTGCAGCCCAATACGATATCTAAAAATCTTCTGCAGCCCATCTGATCCCTTAAGCGCAGTTCTGACAAACACACGAGAGTCGGGTGTGGTTTATTTATATTTATTTCAGAAACAGAACAGTAAATTCTCTGTATATTTAGGCCTATGACAATTAATAATCCATCCATGTGCATGTAGCAATTTGTAAAACAAGTGCAAAAAGTGAGTTATGCTGTTTGACACTGCATAGTCAAACACTCACACAAAACAAATTCACAATATCCAACCTACCATTAGTTATGTTCGTTGTCATGAGATATTATGGAGCCTCAGGAACCCACCTCCTCAGTAAAGTGTTACAAAAATCATTTTTAAGCAGTGTAGGTCAACAAGGTATAAGTCAAAAATAAACTTGCTCGAAGTCAAATAAGGCCATATGAGGTTGTGTGAGCATGTAGGTCCAGGTACAGAGTGTAGGACCTCCCGCCGGGACAAAATAAAAGCCTCCAGGCCCTGACAACTCAAAAAAGCAAGCAGTGCTCTGACAGTAAGAGGCCAGCTCTGAGGAGGCAGACCCATGATGGTTTCAGACTTTTTTTCTCAAGAGATCATGTGACTCACTTCACATTCCTGACCTTTAGAACCCAGGAAAGGCCACAAGTCGGTTTGTGTCAGACATGACTATGAAAATGCCCTCTGTGATGTCCATACACACTGTGCCCCCACACAAGGACTCTGTCCCACATCCTGCAGAGTACCAGGGGGATCGTGGGCAGAATTTCAATGAAATGTGATGATTTAGGTTTGCGTAATTCTCTTTAGTGAAGTATGAGCTTCCGTAACTTGTTAGCTACATGAGCCTCGTACACGCCCCGGTCCAAACCAAAAGACGCAAATTTTAGAGATCAAAATACACTTAGCAACCTTTAGTAAAAGTCATGTCTATGTATCTCATCATATGAATATGTATACAGTAACCCCCTGCTTTACCGCGGATTGACAGTCACGGTTTCAGTCCATCGCGGATTTTCGAACCTCCCACCTCTGAGTACACCTGACTGTGACGTCCGGGCCTCGTGCGCCACGCGATGGTTACCAAGGCAACCAGACACCTGAATGGCCCAAACATAAACAACTAGGAAGAGGGGGTGTGGCCCAAACATAAACAACGAGGATGAGGGGGTGTGGCGCAAGAGGCCCGGACGTCACAGTCAGCTTCACTCAGAGGCGGGAGGTTTGAAAGTAACCAATCCGAAAACGTTATTTACTTCTCCTTGCTGCTGATTGGCCGCTGCACTTTGGCGCAGCTGCAGTCCAGAATTTCCCCTGTGGAGCGTCTCGAGTGATCTTATGTTTTTCGTTTTGTTCTTCTTAAAGCTCTGTATTTTCATTAGCGTAAATTAAATGATTTTATTACTGTATTTACCTTCTTATACCAAAGAAAATGCCACGAAAACGTGTGTGTGTGTGAATTAAAGTCCAGTCTATACAGGGGTAACATTAGTATTTACATTCTAGCACTGCTGGTAAACTGTAAACTGTACAGTACGGATACGGGTTTACCTTTACATTTTCTTTAAGGGTAATGCATTAAATGCATTAATATTTGGGGGTATATTTAGGGTTTACACTATAAAAATTTTTAGGCCACATCACAATGCGGTTTTTCACTATACGCGGGTACTCCTGGAACGCAGCTGTATATACATATGTATATAGGGCCGTTAAACAATATTTTAAGCATATATGTTTGGCAATTTTGTTTTTCTGATCTTTAAAAATAGTAGAAATTAACTGTTTATCTTGTAAAATAATTAAAATATTTAGAAGATCAGAAATGTTATTTAAATGTTCTTGGTTACCTAGGAAGATGTCAGTTTAACATCTCAAAATGATCATTTTCTCTTAATTCTTAAATATTTGATCTGGTAAATAATTTTTATTCTTAGGTAGCTCCCTTTACACTTCAACTCGAATCTGTTTTTGACAAAAGTTTTGGAATTGGTGATGCAAATGCTAAAGCTTATCTAAATGAAATCAATAAACATGCACTGCTGCTCAGTTATAAACAGATGGTTTATCAGCAACGAGAACAGCGTTCATGCTTCTCAGTGGCGTGAGTGGGTTTGCCTCACCAAATAGGAGGTTGTGAACATGAAAACTGTGTTCCCTATAGATCTATGGATACTTTAGTTAGTAGTACATGACCTGTAAAACCCCCCTTGACCATCAGCAGTGTTGGGATTAGTGGTTCTTTAGTAAAGGCATTGGTTAAATCTAGAACTCAAAGAATCATTCTGTGCCTTGTAAAACGGCCTTCTTTCCTTCTCTGTGATGGAAAACCTGCTGAATGTGGTTCTTTGAATACATTTTTAAAATATATCTATTTTAAAAAGCTATTGTTAAAAGATACAGAAACTATATTATACCAAGGGGTAGATTTAATAGAGTCTATTACATTCGGCTTCAGCTGTGATTAATAGACATTTCGGTTCTGTGCTGGGGCGTCTGAGCTGTAAATGAGATTAGACAGGGACAGAAGTGAGCTTGAGCAACAGAGAGTTGACTTTCACTTAATTAATTGGAGCGAGCGTGTCACCTTAGTAACTGACACTGATGTGAAAAGCAGTCCGTATATGATGTCATTTATATGCCACGCATGAATTACACTGTTTCAGTGATATGCTGAATATAACAAGTCATGCTGTTATGCAGAGCAGGTTCAGTCTGAAGCACTCTATCTCATTTTGTTATGTTAGCCCAAGGTGCACAGATCAGAGCTGGAACAAGCCCAGGTTCTATATTTTGCACAGCCAGCAGCATGGAGAGCGCAGTCTGGTTACACTGCCCCCTGCAGGCTGAATATTGAGCTGCAGCTCATCTGGAAAGGCTGTGGACTGAGAGACCTGGGGAATGACTGACGTCACCCAGCAGGTCAAGGGCATGAAGGACAAAGCAAGCCATCACTGCATCACACACAGGAGTTATTACACCTCCGGCCATGTTTATTATGAACAGAACATTGATTTCTGAAGGTCCCACGCAAGCTTCCTCCTCCCTCTGTGCTCTCTCTCTTTCTTCCCTTTATATCTCTTTCCCCCTCTCTCCCTCTCTCTCTCATTCTCTTTCTCTTTTTCTCTCTCTCATTCTCTTTCTCTCTCTCTTTCTTCCCTGTTCATCTCTCTTTCCCTCCCTCTCTCTCTCTCATTCTCTTTCTCTCTCTCTTTCTTCCCTTTACATCTCCCTTTCCCCCTCTCTCTCTCTCTCACTCTCTCATTCTATGTCTGTCTGTCTGTCTATCTATATGTCAGTCTATCTGTATATCTGTCTGTGTGTTTGTGTGTCTGTCTATCTGTCTGTCTGTCAATCTATTTGTCTGTCTATTTATCTGTCTGTCTGTCTGTCTGTCTGAGTCTTCCTGTGTTTCTCTTATCTCTCTCTCACTGCTATGAGTGTATTTTAATTAAAATGAACATTTTTCTTCACACTCTCTCTCTCTCGCTCTCTCTCTCTCTCTCGCTCTCTACCTCTACCTACCTCTACCTCTACCTGATCCTCTCACTTTCCATTCTCTCCACTCTCTCCTGTGGTTTTCTCTCCCAGTTCCTCTTCTCCCCTGAGCTGTTGAAATGTCACTAGGGATGACGGTAAAGAAAGGGCGCTACCGTACAGATTGCTATTATTAACATTTGCGTCTCATCTGGATGTGGCGTAATGACAGTTATTTCATGAGGCCGTGACTTTTTCCCCCTCTCGTTCCTCATTCTGGAGGTGTCGATTAGACAGCCATGCCACCTGAGGTGTGATGGTCCTGTTGTAGGTGCGAGGAAGCCAAAAAGAGAGAAAAGGGAAAACGGAGGGAAAATGGAGAGCTGATGAGAAAATGGAGTGTGATGCTCTTGATAAGGAAACGGGGGCGGCATGCCAGTTGATCGCAATAGAGTTTAAAATCTACACTGCCTTCAATTATCAAATATCAGCATGATATTTTAATACAGGTGCAGATGAAAGGCATGGAAAGGTGAGATGGACTTTGATGTAGTTGGATTTAAGTGTACAAGCGGTTCACCAGGGCATCTCTAGTAATTATTTTCAGAAGGAGAAACAAGGGTCAGGTCGCAGGCAGGAGGGTAATCTTATGAAAATGTGCAAAGCAGATGCAGGCAAATGAGGTCTAAACTTGGTAAGCTACAGAAAAACTGTGAAACTAGAACAGGGAGCCATGGCTTAGTACTGCCGGAGTACACGTGAGACTTTACAGAGGGACACACAGCGCTTTCAGTGTGGTCCAATTGTTAAGTCCTTCACTATTCGCCATAAAGTGTTTTCTACATACTGAACTGACCAGAGAATGGAGATTTAACAACCATTTGAACAGCGCTTTGACATGGCTTGTAGATTAAATAGTGCACTATTTCTGATCTTGAACACACTCTGGTATGAGGAACTGTGGCATACCGTGAACAGAGGGTTTTCCATTAGACATAAAGTGACCTGTGCCTGTTGCAGCCCATTCTTGATGGCAGGGCCAAAAGCAGGCCACAGCTAAACTGACTGCTTTCCGATTGTTTTTTTTTTTTTACTGATGCGAACTAACAACTGAGAAGCTGACAAAGTACAAGCACTACTAACTGTTTGGGCTGAGTTTTCTATGAAGATAAATTTGTGACGTGGAGTCTCCGGTTTCTCCCATAGTCCATAGACATGCGTGTCAGGTGAATTGTGGATTCTAAATTAACCATAAGTGTGTGAGTGAGTGGTGCCCCTTCCGGGGTGAGTTCCTTGCGCCCATTGACCCTGGGGTAGGCTCCGGGTACCCGCGACCCTTGTGAAGATGAAGCGGTTTCAGAAAGTGAATGAGTGAGAATCAGTTGACAAATTGCCAGTAGTAGGCATCAATATGTCACCATAGGTTGCGTAGCAATTGTCATGGTCGCATATGTTTTCACATGAATGAGCCATGATTATAGTTGCCTCTTGGTGTATCATTGGTTGGTGTAATACCCTTCGTGAAAAATAGTCCTTATGGTGCAACTGGCCCCGGCTTACTGTAACACACTGACCTCTAAAGACCAACATCCCAGTGAAAGCAAAGAAACTGAAATATCTGGATCATTTGCTGTTCTTATGTTGGGATTGTTGGGAGACTGTGGAGTATTTACACTGGTTTTTTGATGTATCTGTTCTCAGTGTGTCTGGCCTTAATGTTCATATGTTCCTGACTCAACTGATTAAGTGGATCAGGTGTATTGGATTAGACCTGGCGCTAAACCTTGCAGTGAGTAGATTACCGGGAGGAAAGCTAGAACAGTGGTTCCCAACCCTGGTCCTGGAGCCAGGACCTGGAGTTAGTGTTTTCTATGCTCCCAACAAGGCTAATTAAACTAATTAGCCAATTAACAAGACTTTCCTGGGCAGGCGTGGGTGAAAAGCATGGGACCTCTGAGACCAAGATTGGAAACTATGGTTCTTACTGTTTAAAGTAAAACACATTATTATAAGTTAACAAATGTTATTTGATTTTTTTTAGGTACAGCACCAGTGTAGTTTCACACCAGACAAAATCTAATTTGCACAGAGATGTTTGTGATCTCCTTCCGACTAGCATAACCTTCTTATCTCTGGTTGGCTAGTATAATAGGCACTACAGGCCATCTGTTTGAAAAAGGAAAGAGTCATTTTGAACTTGCTGAGAGGTTCAGTGGGTACAAAGTGCCCACAGGCCTTCGGAAGGAGAACCAGAGTGAAACAAAGTCCAGCTTTGGAGTGGTGGAGTCTCAGCGCTCCCGATCCCAGGCCTCAGGCTTCTAATATTGTGGTGGGTGTTGACAGGATCAGCCAGGCTGTCTGATTAGATGCAGGCCCACAGCCAACCCGCAGAAGCGTCTCCGTTCCTGTGACGGCTTGTGGAGCTCTTGGAATGATCTTGATTCCCTTAAATTTCCCTGAAATGTAATCTAATCTCCCTCTGAATCATAACCAGACATAAAGACTCTCTAAAAAGAGCCTTACCAGTTGTTAAGAAGAGCTTCTGCACTTTGTCTTAGCAAAGTGTTTAAAGACATTTTATATTTTTATCACTTACAAATTCAACTGTATTTTAATAGGCGTTCATACAGCAACCCAGATCTTCAGAACTGTCTCCAAGCATACCTGAAGGCCCACTTCTGCATAGGCTGAGCATCTGCCTTGGTGCCTCTGGGTCCTTAGTAATGAACACTTCCCTCGACTCCCCAAGGCACAGAAAAGATATTTTCCCATGTATGTGTTAACCACTGTTTTTAGATAACCGTGCCTAGGGAGCTTCGCCAATTGACTTTGCTCCATTAGCTTGGTCTTATCTACAAATGAGAATTAGGTAGCATGCCATGCATAAGAGTGGAAGTAACACGTCAAAAATGGGCTTTTTGGACCATGAGCTGATCCCTGTATAATGGATTAAGATGCAGCGTTACATCATGCCCATACTTGCTATTCACCCTGTGTAGAGCTGAAGCTCCTGCTTTAATATGTCCTTCAAAGTCCATCAATCACTGGTACATTAGCCTTGCGCTGCTAATGAAGAGGCTGAAAAGAGTTATGAGATTGTGGAATAATTGCGATTGCGAGCCTTTAATTGCATTGAAACTCGCTCTTCCTTAAACGCATTGTTTTCGAGTGGCTGGTTCCTCGGGAGAATGGGCAACATCAAAAAGACCATCCATCCTTTACAGGTTCTTTTTTTTTTTTTTTGCCAAAAGACAGGTCTGCCGTCTTGTTCCCCATAAAGTTACAGAGATACCGCCCTCGTTCTTTTCAAGTTTGAAGTTGAAGAAGGAGGAACTAGGGATGCCTAAAATGGCGCAAGTCCTCCGCGGGCCAGGCCTAAAGGGAGCGGACCACAAACGCCGTTTACGTGGAGCTTTGTGCCTTTTCTCTCCGGCTCACACGGCCTTCAGCCGGCTGTCCGACATCGTTATTCTCAACAAGCACAATAGTCGCGTAGCAACAGCTGCGTATCCTTGCCGACAGGGCCGCACGGCAGAGGTGTGTGTGTGTGTGTGTGTGTGTGTGTGTGTGTGTGTGTGTGTGCCTTGCCAGTGTAGGGACTGCGTGCAAAAAAAGTGGGGCAGCTTTGAACTGCTCAGTGTCAGAAAGCACCCACCCTTTGATCTCGCCCCCAAACCCCTTTCAGAAACGGGCCTGTCACAGACGGGGCAAGCGGATGTCGAGGGGAATGTTCCTGGTTGCTGTCAGAGGAGTCATGGTGCGAAAATGCAGCTTGAATACGTCCTTTTTTTTCCTCCTTCACTCTTTGTCCACTAACCCTTAACCTGTGCGAGAGGCCTCAGCTCTGTCTTTTCGAAGTTTAGACGTTGTGATGTTTTGATATTTTTCCTGTAGCTTAATCAGTGAGGCTCCCTTGCACTTCTCTGACTCCTTGCAGTGTCTATGCAAATCAGCTGCACTTGTTTTGAACAGTTTTGTATTTGGAAAAAAAACCAACTGTGACTCATAATAGACCTCTGAAGTTGTACGTCATTCCACAGACAGTGAGATGCCTATGAAATACTCAAGGCTTTGCCTGGGAGAAAAATAAATGCTGGTACATTTTCTTCTACCTCTCTTCAAATATCATATATGTATTTATATGGGTGTTCTAAATCCATGGTTCTCAGAGTGGGGTCCCTAGAGGTCTGTGCCAAATAGACGTAAAGCCATATAGGCATAGGAAGGGATTTGTACCACATGACATCCCTAATAAAGAAAGCCTCTCCCTCCTGAACTGATTGCCTGTACACTTTGACTAACATTCTACACTGTATACAAAAGTACGCCTGACCATTACACCAATAGGGACTTTCATGATGTTGCATTCAAATACAGAGACTTTAATATGGAGCCTGTCTCCCTTTACAGCTATAACAGCTTCCACTCTTCTTGGAAGGCTTTCCACAAGATTCTGGAGTTTCTGTGGGAATTTGTGTCCATTC
>JBBPCY010000001.1:11136408-11149393 GCA_037974405.1 Brachyalestes nurse
TGAGTGAGTGAGTGAGTGAGTGAGTGAGTGAGTGAGTGAGTGAGAGAGAGAGAGAGAGAGAGAGTGAGAGAAAGAGTGAGAGAGAGAGTGAATGAGTGTGAGAGTGGGTGAGAGAAGGTGAGAGTTTGACTGAGAGAGTGAGAGAGTGATGGCGTCCAGGGTGTTTCTCCACCTTGGTAGACTCCTTCAACTCTGGTTAAGGATAAGCGCTTCAGATAAATTAATGGATGGATTTTAGAGCACAGCCCCTTTTTGTCTATCACCTCACCAAAAGCTGCTTACCGTGTTTCACTGAACTATCTGAATACATTTCAGACTCACGCATGCTAATTTGTCCTGGTTCACTGATGATGTTTTCAGATCCAGCCAATTGTGTCTCACGTCGCGGCACCCTGGGATTCTAACAGGCTAATTGTCTTTGTGGTTCAGCATGCTCTGCTTGTTTTCATGAACAGGCAGCCCAAGGTCTCATATCATACGCGGATACGCCTCGTGATCTTGTGAATATTTAATCTCACTCCCACACAATCCCCGCGCAGTGTGAAAGTGGTGGAATAGGACACGCAATAATCGCCAAGGTCCTGTTTCTTTAAAGTTAATGAAGCCGGTACCGCACAGCCAAATGTTGCAAATGAAGATAATTAATGTGTTTTGTCAGGAGGAAAGACAGCTGTCCATCTCACTAAGTATTAACTCGCCGACAAAAACAAGGCAGCAGACTTATTATCCAGTCAGATGTTGTTTATGAGACCATGCAGGCTGTGAACCTGGGACAATAAACACCAGTCACATGTTTCTGGTTGCCTATGACAGTCAGTTCTCTGGCCACAAAGGGTTTTTGAAGCAACATCATAAAAGAAATACTTTCGGTTCCATAAAAAACTCCTTGATGGATATTTCTTTAACCTTTAGAATGCAAGCAGCATGGATCGTGACATAGGCACAACAAATGGTAAATAGTCATCATACGGCAAAACACCTCCTTATATGGAAGTTCCCCTGATTTCTGTTGGTGCTCGAGGTGTCGGACGTCATGCTGAGCTTTGTTTGGTGTTTCACGTAGAACCAAAGTTACTGTCATTTAAAAACGTAATAATAAACGCTACTGGGATTTAAAAAAAAAAGGAATCACACACAAATTAACATAAAGAACAAAAATAATTTCTTTTCTTTTAGGTCTTAGAAACAAAATAAAATGGAAAAAACACAAGATCTTTGAACCCAGGAGAACTCTCAGGATAGTCTCCGCCCACAAGTGGGTGGAGTAAACCCACAGAGGGTGGGGCTCCAGAGAGCGGCTGAGTAAAAGAGCAACAAACGAAGAGCATGTAGGAAATAAGACACTAGTTTTAGACTATTTTACATTTGTTGAAATCAGTTTTACTAATACGATCGAGCGGTTAAAGAAACACATTTGTAAGAAGCTGTGAGTGAGCCTTTTTAAAGGAACCTCCCAGCAGTGCAGAGAACCTGTACCCGGGGTTGTGCCTCTTAGTCTGTTCTCTGGCCACTAAGGGCCATTTGGAGCCACATTTTAGAAGAAGCACTTTTGTTCCCCTAAAGAACCCCTCGATGGATTTTTCTTGAAAGAACTTTTTTAAAAGTTGAAAGAGCCTCCAAAGGATATGAAGAACCTACGCAAGAACCACACAGCAAAGCCGAGAAACGTTTTTTTGCTGCTGCAGTTGCTTTGCTCTTTAGCTTCGTTTGGCTTGGCGTTTTACTGAAAGTGTCAGATTTCTTTGGCCCTGTTTGAGATCAGGCCGTATGTTAGTTCATATGACAAGGATGGCTACCCAGACGGGCAGCTGCAGCCGGGCGGGCCTCTGATAAACTTGGCTTTCCCTTCTCACGGAGCATGGAGCTCTGCATCTTTTTCCAATTAGTCACATCTCATTTTTCTAGTCCAATACTCTTCCTTATTCAAAATTCATGAGACTTCATGAACAAAGTCCCAGGCACCGATCCTAACAGTCCTCCAAGGCCAATAAATCCTGATTACAGCAGCAGCAGAGGAGGATAAGATACAGGCTCATAACATGCTGGGTATCTGTTTACATCAGTGGAGAAGGCTGCAGCTCCTCTTGGGTCTTAGTATGAAGCATTACAGTGGAAATGACCATGTAGGGGCCATCATCTGTTCCTCCTGAGAGTCAAAAGAGTCTAATATATTTTCAGTAGATCAATCTTAACATTAGCTGATGTTTTATTTTCTGTCCATTACTTAATAAGAGACTTACCCTGCGTTCACACCGCCGGCGCATTCGCCCTGGCCACCCTGCCAACGACGCTGCCCAGAGATTTTTGGACACTCTGACGTAGATTGAATGCTTGTCTTGTATTCAAAGGGTCCGCAAATCGAACAAGCTCAGGCGGTGGACTTCTACATTTCGATTGGTTGCCGCCGAACCGCGTCATAGCTCATTACCATAAAGTTGACAACTCTCCTTGACGCTCTCACTGCCCAAGACGCGCCGCCGGCTCACATTGAAAATGAATGACTTCCGGCCATTTTGACACTCTCGCCGCCGGCGGTGTGAACACAGGGTTAGAATGCGCTTTGGAATACATTCAGCCAATATTATCTAGGCTTTTTACTATGTATTGTGCATTGTTAGATACTGCGTTTCCTTAAAATCACTCTCAAATTAAATTGTACAATTCAGACACATAGTGCCCTGAAAATACAGGGATCAGTTTTAGGCCAGCACTGTTCATTTTCCAATGTATAAAGCTACAATCATGTTTAAATCATATTTGTGATGTCACAACCACTGTTCTCTGAATGAGTCACAATACAAGGCAGCCAGTCAGAACAGAGACCTTTAAAATGAACATTACTAAAAACAGCCAGTTTGATTGCAAGGGTTAAAGTGTGGTTGGAAAGTGGTCATGTAAAAATGAATTATGTATTATTAATAAATAACGCAGGAAAATTGTAGAACATAGGCTCTTTAACTTATGGTCTGTGTTGTCCTCAGATCCCGGCAAATCCGGTTGCGCAGGAGAGCGTGCGGAAGGACTATGACGCACTTCCTCCCTTTCAGAACTCAACCAGGAACTTTGAGGAGCCCTTTTTCGAGGATGCAGTCCATCGCCCCGCTCCCACCACCGATCTCAGTATGCACCTGGGACTCAAGTCCACCGGCAACTACGTGGACTTCTATTCCGCCGCCCGTCCCTATAGCGAACTCAACTACGAGACAAGTCACTACCCCGCCTCGCCCGACTCCTGGGTGTAGGACTCAGTGACCCCCGCAGAGAGGGGGCACCTCCGGACAGGCTGGAAAACTGTGCATGTGCATGAATACCACTAAACATTTCTTCAGCGAGTTTTCGTTTGTCAAAACAAAAGCTGGTTCCGCAGAGAGAGAGAGAGGTAGAGAGGAAGAGAGAGGCTTAAGATCAAGAGAAGGAACTGTAGCAGGGAAAGGAAAGAAATGATGCTTCGAGAGAGAAGAAAGGAGAGAAAGGATGAAAAATGACAAGGGAGCACTTACAGGGAAGGCAGAACTCTCGACCTGCAAACGCAGGACGGGCGCCACCGAAAGCTTTCAGGAAGTTGAAGGTAGGAAACTAAAGAGCACACAAGTTTAGAGGAGGGACACATACAGAGAAGTAGGCATGAAAAAAGAGTTGGGAACCGCTTTTTCACTTTATCATTTGAGTTACTTTTCCATTGCTTCATTGTGACTCATTTTGGGTTTTTTTTTTTTTTTGCCGGATGTCGTCCGTGTTCGATTTTTCCAGCCTTTTTATCTATTTTTTTTTCTTTATTTTTTTTTTACTTTTTTTGGTACTTTTTTTATTTGTCAATGTAAAGTATTTGGTGTACATTACAAAGATACGAGTGCATTGTGTACATTACACTGCTGCCACTCGGAGCCTCCGGTGGCTTTGGGTTTTGGTTTTACGGTACTTCAAAAAATAAAATAAAACTAAAAAAAAACGAAGAAAAAAAAACAACAAAAATAGAACAATTTAGAGAGATGTATCAGCTATCGGTGTCCCATTTTCAGAACGGAGTGTGTTTCAAGAGCAAGGAGGACGTATCTAGCAGTATTGTTCGTTCCAATAACGTGAGTATGTTTGTGGCATCTAAAGCAGTTACGAGAAGATCATTCCACACTCCTCGTCGATGAAGTGCTTTCTCACTGCCTAAAAAAAATAGATGTAGATATTAATAGTTTTGGGGGTTATTTTTGGAGTTATACTAGATTTTCTTTTGTTTTTCTCTCTCTCTCTCACTCTTTTGGGGGTAATAGAAAAGAAGCATAAAAAAAATATTTGTCATCCATAACTGCAGAAGAAAAAAAAAAAATTGTTCCTGTGCTAACACGAAGAGATAACTGACGTTGTGCCAAACTTAAATTAGCACTGGAGATGTTTTAACCTACGTTGGAAGAGTTTCTACTACTTACTTCTATCCTCTTTGGTCTGTAACTGCTTTTTTTGGTTCATAAATGTCTTTTTATTTGATGTTTTTTTGTTTGTTTGGTTTTTTTTTTTTTCTGGAATTAAGCTACTAATCTAGGCAACACTGGAATACTACCAGGAGGGTAAAATCTTTGTGAGCTTAATTCCCTCCAAAGATGTACAAAATCTGTCTCTCTATGTTAGCTGAGTGTGTGCTGTATGTCGATCGATGTTGGAGGCGAGAGAGCCGATGCTTGTTTCTAACGGGTGGCTTCTACTGTTTGACTTGGCAAAGCACCGTGAACTACTACACTGAAATGTTCATAGAGAATGATGAATATATAAATATACATATAAATATAAATCTATATAATTTTTATGTGCAGATGTCGGTGTCACTAAAAGCAACAAACCTGCAAGAAAAGACTTGTATAAAAGGATTATGTTCACCTAAATGTTCTGAGAAAATGAAAAAAAAAAAAAAAAAAAAGAAAAGAAAACCACTGGCAATGTTGACCCCCGGTCTCAGTTGTGTTGTTAACGAGCTACATAGATAATCAGGCTGGATTTTGATGATGATGTTCTGGTGCCAGGACAATAAATTACTGTTTGCAATCTTTAGCGCTGTTTGGCTTTTACCGTTACACGACATGGCGGTCTGAAAATAACCGCTCGTCTTATTCATGCTATTGTCTTCTCTTTTTGTCCTCCTCTTCTATTTTTTCCATCCCATACCGCAGCGGTCCTCAAGGGACCTCCAGGCAGTCCACATGTTTCCTCTTACCGTATGAGCTGAGAGTTGGGTTGGAGCGAAAATATGGACCATCTGGGGTCTCTGAGGACCAGTCTGACAACCTCTGTGTATGTTTGACATTGGCCTGATGGACAGATGCAAATGTGAACCACCTCTTAGCTTCAGGAGTGTGTTTGGGGTGGATGGGAGGGTGAAGGCTAGCATGAGGAAGGAAGAGTGCATCATTTCGATGGACAGAGGCTACCTCTTAGCTTCTGGTTTGTTTCATTACTTGTGTAGGTTAAAGCTTTTTTTTTTTTTTTGGATATCTACCCAATTCTTTTTAATCATTTTTTCTTTTCCCCATTATTTAGCCCATTCTCTTCCTCTAGCTAGACCTCACCCCAGGCTGGGATGGTGAAGGCTAGCACTTGAGACACAAGGAGCACCTTCATCATTTTGAACTGCCACATGCATCCGCTAACAGACTCCTGAGCTGAGAGGAGTGCCATCTTAGCCACCTAGTGAGAGAAAGGCCAATTAGGCTCCCTTGCACTTCCAGCCTTAGGTGCCTGTGGCCAGGGATGGAACTCAAAGTCTCAAAAGAGTTTGCTTCTTTAGTTTAGGTCTGCATTGGAGCTTTGGGACTAACAAGTGACAGAAGCTTGTACCATTCAACATGGTCAAAATCATGTATGCACACACAAGTCATCACACATTCACCACAAATACTCTACACAGCCAAAAGCATTAGAACGCCTTACCATTATACCATCAGGGCTTTAATGACATTGCAAAGACTTTAATATGACATTTGTCCCCCTTTGCGGCTATAACAGCTTCCACTCTTCTTGGAAGACTTTCCACAAGATATGGGAGCTTTTCTGTGGGAATTTGTGCCGATTCATTCATTCAGATTAGTTTCAGTTCATCCCAAAGGTGCTGGATGGGGTTGAGGTCAGGGCTCTGTGTGGACCAGTCGAGTTTTTCCACACTGAACTCCTCCAGCCACGTCTTTATGGAGCTGCTTTGTGTTCTGGGACACAGTCCTGCTGGAATAGAAAAGGTTCTTCTCCAAACTGGGTCCACAAAGTTGGAAGTATGGCGTTGTCCAAAGTGTCTTGGTCTGCTGAAGCATTAAGATTGATCTTCACTGGAAGTAAGGGGTCTAGCCCAAACCCTGAAAAAACAGGCGCGTCCCAATACTTTTGTCTGTATTGTGTATATGGACAACATTCAAGCTTTTGCTGTTATCACAGGTAAAGTTACAGAAGTCAACGTCTCGTTAATGAGCCTGTATGAGATTACTTATCAACTTTTGCTTGTTCAAAGTGTGTGATGATTTAGGCCTGCAGTTTGGTCAAACTTTTCATAGCTCCACTGTAACACTAAATAATCAGATGCTTGACTCCAAGCACACCCTTAGTAATCAACTACATTAGGGACGAAGGAAAACTGTGAAAATATTTTTTGACAAACTATCATTTGTTAAAGGGTCCATGTCTTTTAAAAGTGGATTTCCATTGATTTTTTTTTAAGTAAGATTGTAATGTAATATGCACATATTAGCAATTCCTCCCACGTCAATTCAAAATGCAAAAGCAGCCCTTTTCAAATGCATTTATTTTGATGTCACCTCTCATTTGTATTTATTTGTTGATTTAGCCCACAACAGTTTATCTGCCCTCCTTTGTGTTAAAATTCTAAAAAATGTTTCAGCGTTTTCAGTAAAAAGGCAGCGCAATCACTCATTTCAACACATCAGTCCTCAAGGCACAGTACTTGATTCAGATTTTGGAAAATGTCAAATAAATTATGCGCATTTTTTTTTTGTTAGATAAACCCACACAAATGTGACAAGTGGGCCTCGGGGTGAAAAATAAAATTGGAGAAAAACGTAGTCCGTGGGCCCTTTAATTGAACGGAGGATGACTGATTAGAGCAATGTCTTTATCTAACACTGTGTCTCTTCATGTTACTCTGACTCCTCCTGCTGCGTTCGCTGGTTGCAGCTCCACAGGTGTTCATAAACCTTCCCTCACCCATCACGCAGAGCGTCATCTGCTACAAGAGGAGCCAGAGCCAGCGGAGGGCAGCCTCGCTCCTCCTGTAATCCACAGCTCAGCAGAGAGCCCGAGTGTCAGGACATTAAATATTTTGTCTCCAGCAGACTGGGAATGATGTACGACAAAGTCTTTTCCATGCTGTTCCGAAGAGGCTCACGATCCACACATGGCCAGGCAGGCACAAAGGAGAAACCTATTACTCAGAGTACTCGGAGCAAAGGATCCAGGCTTTTATATCAGGACACAATGCGTTCGCAGAAGACCGCACAGTTCCCCACAAATAATCCCAAGCAGCGAATTCTCCACTCTCAGTCACTGCAGCCTCTTGGGGAAGCGTTTTTTGGGGGATTAAGTTTAGAGCCCCCTTAAATTCATCCCTTTTGAGAGGCTCTATCTGCTCATTTTCTGTCAGTCAGGATATTAGTATTAGTAGCCCCGGTTCTTCCCTTTCAGAAACCAGCAGCTCCTCGATCGCTTCATTTCTAAAACAGGAAATGAAGGACATGCACAATGGATGCATGGTTGCAACACTGTATGCGTGTTTTGTGGCAGCATTACCAGATTAGTCACGAAGTGTAATCCAGTACTGATCACAGATTACATCAATTAAAATTGCTCAAAGTGTAATCTAATTTCATCCTTTTTAGGCTACTTCTGATGTTTTCCCTCTGTGTAGTTGCTATGCAACCATTGGTCAAAGTGCTAACCGCTTCAGCTTCATCTGCCTGAAAATACACCCTCCTTTCAACTGTCTCCAAAATCTACATGCAACTACTATCAGCCATAGTTTAGTTTAGGGCCTCCCGCGCCGTTTGGACCATTGGGCGACGAGATCTCTCCATTTGGCTCGGCCCTCAGCGGCTGTGGCAGCGGCATCTGGTTGGTCCCACTGCAAACCAATCACACTCGGGTCATCAATAAAAGTTCTCCGCCAGGTAATCTTTGGGTGCCCTTGTCTACGTTTTCCTCTCGGAGGGTGCCATCACAGCGCCACTCTTGGTATTCGATCTTCTGATAGGCGAAGAATGTGACCAGCAAATCTGAATCTACGTTCAGTGACTGTCCTAGAGAGTGGACCGGTGTTAGTTCGGCAATAGATTAATGAGCTATAGTGAAATGAGTTTCAGGCCATGAGGTTTGAAAGTCATTTTTTGTCTGGTTTCTCAAAATTTGTCCAGTCAAAAATGTAATTTTTCGGAACGTAAGTTGTTTATGAAAAAAGACTTGACTGCGACCTGATCACGTATAGAAAAGTCTTATTACGCTTAAGAAAGTAGCTGTAGTCTGGTTATGAAAGTAGGTTTTCCTATTCTAAATTCTAAGTAGTAGTATTATTATTTTTATTCCACTTGTTTTTTTGGAGCCGCTTCTCCTTCAAGCCTGTTTTAAATTGTGGCACCGTTCCAACTCTAGTACATGCCTCCCCAGTTGCACTTGTACACTATTGGATCAGATGATTATAGGCTGAGTGATGATCATTTAAAGTTCAGATTTTTTGAGCTATTCACCTTGTGCATGAATACAAACAGAGAGGAACGTTCTGAGCTAGGAGGGCCAGCAAAAAGCAGCAGCAGCACTGGGTAAGGACACTGAAGGCTTTAGGAGCATTTTGTCCCGTAAATGGAATGAGTCAGTTCGTGGCTCAAAGGGTGGAATAAACTGTGGTAAATCCAAAAGAACCTGGGAGACCTTTTAATGCCCTGGACTCTGATACAGAGCTGCAAGCCCTACTAACTGGGTAGCTTGTCATGCTAAAGGAGCATCCAAACCTTCTTTTCCTCTGCTCAAAGAAATGGAGACCACCATCAGTGCAGATTATTAACGGCCTATGTTTCAGATTTATGCTGATTTACTCGTGATAATTTAATGCGAAAAAGTAATATTTATCTCAGGCCCAGCCAGCAGCTAATGGTAAGTAGCGTTCTAACTCTGTTTTTTGTGTACATTTCTTTTCATGAACAGCCTTTCATAGTACAGCACCAGTCAATTATAAACTGAAATATTGTTTAGATTTTTACTACAGATTTTTTTTTTTACAAATTTTACTACTTACAAGGTCTTTTGTATTTTGTACTTTTAACATAATATATAAGTAGTTCAGTACTAATCAGCACCGTACATCACACCAGTCTGCAAGGTTCCCTCCTGTCTGTCCGCTATCATGTACGGTGAGTGCTGTAAAGTAATGTGATACATGTTAACAGTTTTGATCCTCCAAGTTTAAATGCTCTTTTAATTGCGAACCCTGCTCTGAGTTCTGTTGGAATGGCCGTATTGGTACACTGATGATCTGATTGCATTTGGCGGTCTAAATGTCCAGGACATCCAAATCAGAACAAGCCGGTTTCATCATGTCGTGGTGAGATATATTACAGTTCATTCCAAGCGCAATTGGATGCACTTTTTGTTGCTTGGGCTGAACTCCAGCAAACTGACATAAAACAATGAATATGAGGTGAAAGCACACAGGTTTAATTTAAGGGTATCTACATAATTGGAAAAATTGGCTACTTGGTCTGGCCTGCTGTGCATCATTAGTTTTTGTGCAAGTGAGCAAAAGGTCCACAGCTGACTGTAGATGTGGCATTTGCATCTGTTGCTCTTGTCTCTCAGTCCGAGGATTAAAGGAACATCAGGCCATCATGAGGTTCATAATCAATCCATTAATTGGCTTTCAAATGTTGGCCAACAACCTGGCAGTCTACAGAATATAAAAAGAGAGAGAGAGAATGCACCATCATAAGATTTAAATAAGGCCAGCTTTGGTGGAGCTCTGAGTCAAAGTCTGTCTGTCTGTCTGTCTGTCTGTCTGTCTGTCTGTCTGTCTGTCTGTCTGTCTGTCAGTCAGTCAGTCAGTCAGTCAGTCAGTCAGTCAGTCAGTCAGTCAGTCAGTCAGTCAGTCAGTCAGTCAATCAATCAATCAATCAATCAATCAATCAACCAATCACTCGCTCAGTCAGTCAATCAGTCAATCAGTCAGTCAGTCAGTCAATCAGTCCATCAATCACTCACTCACTCACTCACTCAGTCAGTCAGTCAATCAGTCAGTCAGTCAATCAGTCAGTCAGTCAATCAGTCAGTCAGTCAATCAGTCAATCAATCAATTACTCAGTCAGTCAGTCAGTCAGTCTGTCAATCACACAGTCAGTCAGTCAGTCAATCAATCAATCAATCAATCAGTAAATCGATCAGTCAGTCAGAAATATCTTCATAAAACAATATAAACATAACAATGTAAAAAACTACAGGTGAATTGTATCTAAATTGTATCTGAATTGTATCTACTGTTAAAATGATGGAATCACTGGTTATATGATTATCATATGATTTTATGATTATCTTATTATGGTTTATGATTATATTGTATGAATATGTTATATGTAATATGATTATCTTATTATTTATGATTATGTTATATGATTATATTATATGATTATGGTTTATGATTATGTTATATGATTATATTATATGATTATGGTTTATGATTATATTATATGATTGTTATATGATTGTTTTATGATTATATTATATGATTGTTATATGATTGTAATATGATTATGATCATGTTATATGATAATGTTATATGATGATATTGTATGACTATGATTTATGTTATATGGTTTCTGTTCTAGATGAGCAGTGTGTGGCGGGCGGGCTGGTCCGTGGTGTTCCTCAGTGTAATCATGTTACAGAGGTGGGAGACGCTGGCGGTGGGAGCCTGTCCTTATATAGCAGGAGGAGCTTTCCTGATCCGGGACTCCAGACCCACTCAGACACGGAGAACCAGCGGCTGCATTAATCCCATTACAGCAGGAACATTCTACACTACACACTAAAGCTGTCTTAAAAATGTGCTTTCCAGTACTTCAGTGATTAAGTTTTTATATTCTGTTATTATTATATACTGGGGCAGCTGGTGGCCTAGTGATTAGGGAATTGCCCCCGCAATCAGAAGATTGTGGGTTCGAATCCCAGCACTGCTAGGGACACCACTGAGGTACCTTTGGGCAAGGTAACATCCCCACTCTGCTCCCCGGTGCCCCGTATGATCAACTGTGTGGCGTAAATTCATTATAACGTATAGTTTTACAGATTCCTACTAATTCAGCTATAAATATCTATATTCATCAATGCATTTATTCTGTTGTTATAAAATGTTGTTTATAAACTTTTGGACAGTAAAGTTTGATGAATGAACCAAAAGAAATGAGTAAGAATTGAAATCTTTCTGAAATCTTTACCTTTAAATTTGTCATGTTTTTGTTTTCTTTAAAAGTTAACATGAATTAAATACGGTTCAAGATTCAAGTTTGAAGTTTAAGTCACATAAACAGTTATTTTCATACAACATGCAGCTCCTGAGACTCCTGAAAATAGAAAACAGAATAAAGAATAGAATAATAGAATAAATGGACAAAAATACGCAAATGTAACGAAATAAATGTATATATACACAAACTATAGATGAAATTTATTTAAATATTTATTTGAAACTAACAATAACAATAACCAACAACAATAATAACAATAACAATTACAATAACAATGTCTTTTTATATAGTGCCTTTCTCAAGCCCAAGTGGCTTCACAGATCAAGTTAAGCATGAAAACAACATAAAAGCAACATTGATCAGAGAGTTAAGAGTCAAAAAACATAAAGCGGAGATGAACTGCAGCATGTGGGTTACAGAACAGAACGAGAAGGTGGAGACTGGCTCTGATAGAAAAGACGTTTTGAACCGAGAGCAGTGAGAAAGACGATGGATTACAGAGACTCTGGAGTTTTGTAGCGATGATGTAAACTGATCTGCCTCCCATCCTGGATAATGTAATTTGGGAGCTGTGAGCAGACGGGGTCCAGAGGAAAGTGATGGAAATTATGAACTGCAGCCACTTTAAATGAGGAAAAGAGCTTCAGTAGTTCTGAAAATATCACATCTGTGTCAAACAAACAAACAAACAAACAAATAAATAATGTTACTGTAAAAGGTGAGAAGGTTTAAGGGGAATACAATAGAAAAATGTGTCAAATGAAAAGATCTGTACTGATACAATGTAACAAAGTACAACCACAAAAAAATTAACTGACGTAAGCGATAGCACTGAGATGGATTTTCGGGTAATGCTGTTTAAATGCGTAGGAGGGATAAAAACTCCCTAAATGTGTTTTACGACAGCACATTTGAATCCATTTGGTCTCTGCAGGGCAGTGCAGGGGCTGCGGAAGTGCGGCTGCGGGAGCATCGAGAGCTGCGGTGATTAAGGTCGCTCTGTGCCCCTGTTAGAACAGCCTATGTTCTCTTTAATGGGCCGCTAACTTTCCTGAGAATCTTAAAAACACCCCAGTTTTCCTTAAATGTGGCTTTAAAACATGTTGACTGGTGTAACTTGTCTGGTTTTCCCGTGTTGCTTGGCATTTGAATGTTCCTTGTGTCTTTTGCCCCTGGTTTCCTGTCTATATTGTTGTTTATACTCTCCATGTGTGTTTGCCTTCTCCATGTGCCTGTGTCTCCATGTGAGTGTGTTGTTGTTTTGGTCATAGCTCCACCTTAACTCCGCCCTCTTGTCGCGCTGCTCACCTGTGCCTCCACCCCTGGCCAGGTGTTGTGTTTCAGTCATCAGACTCTATAACTCCTCCCCCTGACACACACACACCCATCAGACTCCATAACTCCTCCCCCGTCACACACACACACACCTATCAGACTCTATAACTCCTCCCCCTGTCACACACCCACCCATCAGACTCCATAACTCCTCCCCCATCTCA
>JBBPCY010000001.1:11150915-11169576 GCA_037974405.1 Brachyalestes nurse
CTTATTTATTTATTTATTTATTTTTTTGAAGGAGGTCCTGAATTCTGGCATTAGCAGTCTTAGATGCCTTTGAGTGTTTAGTGAAGCCAATGTGATTTATTAACGCTGCAGCGTTGTTAAACAGCTGTCTTTCACCTTAAGTAACAAAAATAACGTTACCAGGTGAGTTAGGAATGAGAGTTTGCTCTTAGGCTTCATAAGTGTTTACAAACCTTCTAAACAACAGGCTAACTTACATTAGCGCTAACACCCAATTCAAGGGCATTTACCAGCTTGATAAATTACTTTCGTTTTATACATTATTTTAATATGCCCACTTTAGTTTTTGCAGCATTCTCTAGTATTTGACTTTTGTTGTTATGCCCCGAGTGGAGTGTTGCATCAATTAGCAAGCTAACGATGTTCCTGAGGTAAAATGGACTAACATTAGATTTATTGATTCACTAAGTATCAGGACTGACAGGTATGTAAATACTATTGTGTGAAATCTGTCTTTTTTATTTCCAAATGAAATAGGATATACATGACCAAGAAATTATCAGAGCTTGAAGCTAACAGAATTGATAAGACATTATATGGTCAAAAGTATTGGGACACTTGTCCATTACACCAAATGAACAAAAGTTAAGGGACGCCTGACCATTACATCACACGGGACTTTAATAACATTGCATTTAAATAGCAAAGTTTTGTGCTTGCATTAATGGCAGTGGAAGTCTGGAACTCTTTAGCTCTGTGACTTTACGAGTTGCTGCTGTTCCTAAACACGTCCACTAGCCAATAATACTATAGATCTGTTCTGGTGGCCTGGTAGTTAGGGCGTTGCCCCTCTGATTGGAAGGTCATGGGTTTGAATCCCAAGACTGCCAGAGGCACCACTGTGGCACCCCTGAGCAAGGTGCTGCTTCACTGGCTGCCCACTGCTTCACTTGTGTGAATGGGTAAATACAGAGAACGGTTTTGGGGCAGCTGGTGGCCTAGTGATTAGGAAGCCATGCGGTCAGAAGGTCATGGTTTTGAATCCCAAGACTGCTAGTGGCAACACTGAGGTACTATTGAGCAAGGTACCGTTCCCACACACTGCTCCCTCTGCAGACTGCCCTCTGCTTCACTTGGTAAATGGATTAGATTCAGAGAAAGAATTTAACACTGTTCACACTGTGTGTTGTGCCGTGGTGTTTCCATGTATGACTATAAGGGGCCACTTTACTTTTACAGGACAGTTGACTGTAGAGATCCAGAGAGGATAAAATCTCACAAATGGTCTTATTGCAAAGTTGGCATCCTATCAGGGTACCACTGAGTCACTGAGCTCTTCAGAATGACCCATTTTAGATTGCATGGCTAGGTGCTTGATTTATACAACTGCTATGGGAATGATTGAAACACCTGAATTAAATAATTAAGAGGTGTGTCCCAATACCTTTGTCCATATTTCGCAGCATAATTTCTCCTTCTGTCCGCAGTATGACTGGAGAGAGGGAGCAGAGTCTGTTCTTCGTCTCTGTGCCAGACCTGAGCAAGCTCTGCAGTGTTTTCCTGTCCTTTCAGAACTGCTCTAATGAAGGAGAGCTAAGGAATACGCTGCTGAAAACCTGCAGGTGAGGCCCACGCGAAGAACAGTCTTGGCAGAGTAGTCGGTAAATGTAAAGATACTATAAATATTATTCTTTAGAGAGGCACCTAAATTGCACACATTGCTGACACAAGCGTTAAGTTGTGCACACAGCTTGTACAATCTAAATTGAAAAGTAAGTTCTGAAGCAGCATATGAGCCTACAGTCACCCTGACCAATGCCAAGGTTTGGCTAATGGGGTATAAAACCCTTCTGGAGCAGTGGAACTCTTATAACGGAGTGCCATCTAGTAATCTGTGAGGAATCTTTGAAAAGATTGTGCAATCAAATTCTCACAGCAGTACCTAGGCTTCCCAGAAGAGTGGAGGCCGTTTCTGCAGCAAGGGGCAAAACAAATTCCTTACTTCGATGGTCAGGACCTTCAATAAGTAGGTTTTATTTGGGTAGTGGGTCGTTTTCAGCACTGCAATGACACTTGTCATAATACAGCAGTACTGCTGGAGTTTTTTAAACATGGTGAACAAAAACTATCTACTCTGTTAAACACAGTTAACCTGTTTGTTGGTCCACCTTGCAGAAAAGTTTTTGATGATATCCTGATGCTGCACAGTTTGATGGTCATCTGTTAGTCCTGTTAGTGATCTGTTTCTGCCCACTAGGCTCTGTAGATTGGATTTTCTCCAGTAGCACTACTGTGTTGAGAAAAATCTAGCACCTACATAGATTGTGGGGCAGCTGGTAGCCTGGTAGTTAGGGAGCTGCCCTTCCAATCAGATGGTTGTGGTTTGAATAACAAGACTGCCAGTGGCACAATTGAAGTACCACTGAGCAAGGTACCATCCCCACACACTGCATGGTTTAAATGCAGAGTAATTTCCTCCAGCATCAATAAAATATAAGGAAATAAAAAAAATAACCTAATAGCTGGTGGTGCTGTGGGGTACCTGGCCATATATGCATAGAGTATAGGGGGCTAACAAATGGTGCAGAGAAACAGATGAACCCTAGCCTGTAATTGTAACTACACAGTGGACCCATAAAAAATGAACAATGCGTAGCGATAGAAGTTAATTATAACTTTAGAAGTGAGCAGTCTGTATATTGTATACATATGAATTCAAAGCTTCTCCTTGATTTGGCACTTTACTGTTTTGTGTTACGTTATATGTGGAAATTGTGTTAATTTTTCACTGTTTTTCAGGGAACTTCTGCTTTCGTGTTCAGACGTCATTGCCTCTCCAGTACTGGGCTCTTATGGCGGCATCAGCGTTATAATGGCTGTAAGTATTTCAGTTAGCTTGTGTTCAGGCTTAATGATGTAGTTTGTTTCACCACAAACAGCACTAGTGATAATGTGATAAGCCCCTCCACACAGGAAGTGTTTCTGCTTGCAGTTGTTATCTCCACTCAGATTCAGCTGATTCATGACTGTGGTGCCACGCTGGTGATTAATTTTATTTCAGTTGTTTGACTTTTATTTCTTGTATTGTTTTCTTGGATACCTGCATGTGTTTAGTTCTTGTCCAAATAAAAAAGGGGAAAAGAAAATACAGAGCGAACAAGCATGCAAGCACAGACACCCAAAAGGGTATAAATGGAAAGAAAGGTAAAAGTACTGTCACCAATTCTGAGTTTCTAAACAGTTATCTAATATCTCAGTGTTTGCAAGTAAAGGATAAGAGGAGATTCCAAAATGTCCTGTTGACAAACATTCTTTAGCTGCTGCATAACAGAAGGCCTCTGCTGTTTTTCAAATAAAGAATCTCCAAAATGAATCAAAATTTTTACTTCCAGAATAGACATCTCAGGTATCTTACGGTTGCTGCTACCTTGCGTCCCATTTGTGTGCATGAATGTGTCTCTTCAGTGTCTGTGCGTGACAGTGTGCGTGACAGTGTGCGTGACAGTGTGCGTGCCGACACAGCCTGTGCTTAGGCATGCTCCGTGAGAAGCCAAATGGCTGGTGCACATTCCAGACATTCTGTCAGCTCTCTTCCTTTCTTGGATTTAGGCCAAGATAAAGCAATCGCACTTAGAGGAAGTGTCAAACTCCGCTAATGAGCTGCCCATCTATTTAACCCTGCCATGGACCTCTTGATGTGGATCCAACGAGTGTGACAGGAGCTCAGTGTCAGACTCTAGACAGCATTTCATTCCAGCTAGCAGCTTTTGATGGTATTTTGAAATGCTGGTAAATAATTAACAGTGTTGTGCTTATGCAACTGCCTTTTGTACTCACGCAGCCAAAGGAGACACAAGCAACATCAAAATAATGTTGCTGGGATCGTTGGGGCATTTTATAAATGTTTCATTCTCTTTGTTCAGGTGTCCCTGAGTTACTGGTCACCTGTCAGGCTGACAGATTTTATACTAAGACTTTGACCTTTAGTTAACCCCTGCATTCACTATCTGCTCTGTTTATCACTCTGACCTCTTCATTAGATTACATTATTCAAGAAAGGATTCGTCCAGGCCTATGCACAGAAGCACGGTTTGCAGGTTAGTTCTAATTTTAAAGAGATAGATCTTGATCTGTATCAGTCATGGGAATTCACTGAAGCTATCCACTGCATGCAAGCTGATGGTACACCATATCTCAAAAACTATCTAGACACATCTGATTGGTGAATTCAGCTACTTCAACTTACAAAGTTACTAAGTCACAAAGTTTTTTCTCTGGGGCAGATACAACTCTGATTACCGGGTTCATTGATGGTGGCAGCTCTAGTTATATCTGGGCAGCTTTTCTGAGTTTTCCTATAATGAATGAGTTTCTCTTTTTACACTGTTGAGTTCAGTTGGGTTCTCCTCAGAGGGTTCAGCCAGACACTTTGCAGACTTGTCTGTCTTACTCCATTACTGCTAGACTGGCCCCTAGCTGGAACAGAGCAGGCCAGTACCTGATTGCAGGTAAGTTACAGCAAAAGACAAAAATGTCTATAATGCAAGCTGAACAAACTTACCTTCGCATAGTTTTTCTCTCAGGGTTGTGGAGTGGTTCTGACAGTTGTAAAATAGTTTGCAATATATTGTTAAATGCTTTAAAAAAAGAAATTCCAAAAGTTAAAATGGACTTTAGAGACCCAATTAAATAAGACAGTAATAAAGCTTGTTAAATGATAAAACTTTCAACAAGCAATAGAAATGTGAAATGATAAAACAAATGATAAAACACTACACGATAAAGACCAGACTGAATAAATAGGATTTCAGTTTATGTTTAAAATGATCAATATTTAAATTTCTCTCACGTTCACTGGAAGGCTTTTCCAGCTGTTTTGAATATAATGGCTGAAAGCAGCATCACCAAATGGTTTCGACTGCTTTGTAGGACAGCTAAAAGAAAGGAACTGGAGAACCTGAGGGGCCTTTCTGGTTAATATTTTTTTAAAGAAGTGGTGTTCTGGTACAAGGTCATGTAGTGCCTGATAAACTAATAAAGAATATTAAAATCAGAACATGAAAACTATTCTTACAATAGTGTAGCCTGCTAGTTGTAAAAAGCAGGCATCAGTCTCTCTGTGATGCTCAGAGAGAGACATAAAGGCTGTGACACTCTGCACATTCAAATTAAAATTAGTCAAATATCACTTTTATATTTCTTGTTTCTTGGTTAAAATGTAGTGTCTTTATTTTTGGATTCAGTTTCTTTCTCTGAGCCTTTGAACTAAAAATAAATACTTCTGTTTTTTCTTAATTAGTAGTAAAAAGTTCACATCCACGCCTTGGAATAAGTTAAGTAAGTTGGTTGGCCCAGTGTCATCAGCTGATGTGGCCACATACAGCTGAGTGTAATCAGTATAGCTGCGGAAAGGAGTGCTATGGCTTCTGGTGGCATTACCCAATGGTAGCATGTGCAAATGAAAAAATTATGGTCCTAAAATTGATCCTAGTGGCACCCCACACATTACATCATAGTGTTTGGAGAAGTAGTCATGTATAGATACAAAAAAATCTATCAAAGATTTGAGGTAAATTAGTTAAAAACAGTATCAAACTGACCAACATGCTCTGTACTCAGGTCAAATAGAAGCAGAACTGAGGGCCTTTGTTGTCAAGATTTGTTTTAATATTGTTCACTAGTTTAGGCAAGGCTTTCTCTTTCTTTTTTCTATATATGTATTCTCAACAAAGGCTGAGTGCATATTGAAATGAATAGATATCCATCATATTTTAAGGTTATGCAGATTTTCTTAGAAAATTGTAGGGGGTCTCTATTCACAACTGTAAAGTGAGAAAAGTAGATGGCCACAATAGTCCCAAGAATCAACTAGTGAAGGAATACCAGTCTACTCTGTATTTTCAGTGTTGTAGAGCTCATTAATCTGTTTTCATAAATGTCCCTCCTGTCTTTGTAGAATGCTGTCTCATATGATGTTATACCTACAGAGTAAAGGTCACTGTCAGCAGTTTGTTGAATGGTTATGCTGTTAACATTTAATGCAGTCTGACTTTGTGACCACTTTTGACCTGCTTTCTGGTGTTTAATGAACTGGTCCAAAAAAACGCTCACTGTCTATTAATACATCTCATATAAATTGCATGGAACATTTGTGATATTATAACTTTTAGTAAGTTAGATAATGACATTTAATTATTTGTGTCTATTCAGAATAGCAGTTATTCAGTGCCTGACCTCATAAATGCTCTGATTGGGCACAAATTCCCACAGAAACTCCAAAATCTTGTGGGAAGCCTTCCAAGACGAGTGGAAGGTGTTATAGGTACAAAGGGATTTTTTTTAAGTGTATTTATTTGAAAGCAATGTCATTAAAGACACTGTTGGTATAATAGTCAGGTGTCCCTATGCTTTTGTCTATATAGGATACTTCAAAATGTGATTAAAGGAAGGTGAGTTTTGCCCACTTATGTAATGTTATGTAACTTATCCTGTAAAGTGAATTTGTTTGTAGCGTATTCTGTAAACTGTCCTGATATGTAGTTCATCCTTAGAGACAGGATTGTACTACATGGTGAAACTCATGCCCTTGTTTTGGAGGACATTGTGTGGTGAACCTGCCCCTAAGTGACCTTGAGCGTTGTTGAAACTTCAGCTTCCTCTCACAGTTATCATAACTTTAGAGATACCCTTGATTCCTTCGGCAGAGAGTTTCAATACTGTCAAGGTGCATGGATTTTTGAAAGCAAACTGTGTATATGTCATAACAGAAAAGGCAATTTCCTTGCATTCATGTAATTTGTGTGTTTTCCAGGAAAGGACTTCCTGTCTGAGGCTGGAAAACTGACTGCCGTTGGTAGGTTGAAATTAAACTTTAGCTCAAGAAAAGAGAGCAATATTCTTACTTTAAGGTCCCTTATTTGTTGGCATTTTTGTTAACATTCCTTTTAGTATTCTGCCATTTATTGTACCTTAACTCCACAAAATAAAGAAAAGTGCAGATGTTTGCACTTTAGCATCTTTGCTTAGGCAATGTTCCAACTAATAATCAGCAATAAAAAGATTGTACACGCTTCCTGCATATCCTCTGAAAAAAGTTATAGTTTTAGTTGTTGGTGTTGTTGGTGCTGATGCTGTTTTGTTCACAGTGCTGGAGTTGAGCGTGAATGCGACTCAGTTGTGTGTCAGTGTGGAGGCCAACAACGTAAGGCTTCCTCCAACTCTGGTAAGAAACAACAACTATTGCTGTGTACGATGAAATCTTTTGAGCCACTTGTTTAAGGACTCGTAGAATGTTCTGTGCACTGATTATTGTACACTAGTTAGTGGAAGTCCTGCTAATGTAGGAGTACAAAAACAGGGTGGGCCACGGATAAGTAGCCCGTCTCCAATACCGCTGCCATGCTAAATTAAAATGATTGTAATACGATTACAAAATATGGCATCGGCCGTGGAAATGCTGCCTCCCTCTCCTGTCATCTGCTGTAACTTGTGGGTAAGTGAGTAAAAACAATCCACTTGCTCGTTCACCTTATCATACTATTGCCAGAGGCGGGCTACTTATCCGTGGCCCACCCTGTGTTTGGTTTTAGACATTAGAACTGCCTACTCACACTTAGAAAGACTCCACTGTTGTTCTGTATGTTATCTGATCAGCTATGGCATAAAACCAGGGAGAGATAAAGTAAATCATTTTGGTGATCTCATTACGGTGGCGTCTGCGAAGGGGTAAGATATATGGCCTCCACACTTGGAGCAATTTTGATAAGAATTAACCACTGCATACCAGGACCACCCCACAAAACCTACTCTGACCCAATCGTCTTGTCATCACAATTTGGTCCTTGTCAAAGTCACTCAGATCCTTGCGGTTACTAATTTCTCCTGCTTACAAACACCAGCATGTGGTGTTCACAATGTATTCCCCCTCAAAGGTGCTGTTGTAATGAGTTGTTCACATTACCTGTCAGTGGTTTTAATGTTTTGGCTGATTTGTGTTTGTCAACCTGAGCCTATAGAATGAGAAATAAGTGTGTGTGTGTGTGTATATGTGTGTGTGTGTGTGTGTGTGTGTGTGTGTGTGGTATAAAATATAGATATACCAGTTCACTGCCAAGTCAACATTTTGAAATTCTGGAGACAAAGCCAACTAAGAGTATAGTAGGAGCCTAGTACAGTACACTAGGAGCAAATTATCATAAGAGTACACCTCCAGTGAAAATAGATGAGAGAACATGACCTTAGGCCCAGTCACATTGTACCTACTTCAAGCAATCTGCACTCAGCACAGGTGAACCTTTGCCATCTATGACAGCTGAATGGACAGGTTTCTCACATTCAGTCACAGTCGAATAGCTAAGACAAGCTTCAGGCTCCCTCCAGTGTTATGGGAGCACATGCTGCATGTATGGCCTTGCTATAGACACAGTATCTTGCGGTATCTAATTTGTATAAGAAATATAGATCTCTGATATTCAGTGTCTTCTTGTCAATATTTGCAGCTTGTTTTGGAAAGCAATCACTTGTTATTGTGTTGTCTGTTGTCAGCTGGAAGACTTTAATGTGCCCCCTTTGGTGATGAAAACGTTTCTCAGTAATAGAGAGGCAGTTCTCCACACGACCATGCCGAATAACTGGGTCTACATACTGCCAAGGTGGGTGGAAATGATAGGGGTTGCTCAGTGTATGTTATAACTTAAAGCACCTCTCTGTTAAATGTTTGTTGATATTTTGTTTTTGTACATTTTGACAGATTAGACAAAAGAATCATGGTTAAATGTACAGTTTGGGTACCAACCAATACAATAGCAAAATATTTTTGATGATTTTCTGCGAATAATCGTGACTAATCGCATTGTTATACGCAAAATTCAATAATGAATTCAAAGGTAGTGTATTGTGCGCTTTTATTTTAAAGGGGACATATTATACCTCTTTTTAAACAAGTTATAATAGGTCTGTGGGCTACAAAACATGTTCATGAAGTTCTTTGCACAAAATCACTTTCACATAAAGAGATCTCACCATCTCTATTCTTGACAGTTTCAGTCCCGTTTAAAATGAGCTATTTAATGGCTCTGTCCCTTTTATGCAAATGAGCTGTTCCTGACCACGGCCCACCCATCCCATGCTAACGCTGCGTTTACCACACGTGAAAATTTTAGAAAACAGAGGCACTGTCCAGCCCTATATGTTGGACCCCGAGTCGGACGCAGAGCGAGGTGAACATACACTTCATGTGACTCGCCTTTGCCTGTAGCCGCAGCACTCGGCATCTTATGTGTGCTCGTAAAACCAGCAGACAAAAATGGTGGATCTTCTACTAATCTAGTGGGTGGGGGCTCGACAGATTCTATGAAAATTTCCTTCTCCTGACGTCAGAATAAGGGAGCCGTCCAAATGGTTCATAGAAGCATATGATTCCTGACACCAAAATCTTTCAACTACCTCACAGAAAATGTATGGATGTTTTTTTTGCGTTTGGAGTGTTTATAGGAGCAGTAGAGAAATATAAAAGGATGCAAAAATATGTCCCCTTTAAATGGAGGTGTGGCATTCATCATCTGGTTCCACAGGGCACTGTTCACAATGAAGTGGTCGTCAGTGTGGGATGTGGCCAAAGGACGTCCAATTCTATGCCTTTCTGTGACTCTTCCAGTCTCTCTGTATCTCTGTTGCAACCAGCTGATTACACTCTGACACTCTAAACTCAGTGGCCACTTCCGTCTGAGAACATCCTGTTTGAAGCCTCTCAATGGCGAGGTACTGTTGATCGTCTTGGTCTCATGGTGTCAAAACGTGAACAGCATGATGAGGAGGACTGCTTAAACACTAATTCTAAATTTATTGGTCAATTCATGGATCAAACACCTGTTGTGAATGTTTTTTTTTTTTAACCAGCCTTGGATGTGTAATATAACTGTAAGTACAGTGATAGAGCGGTGTAATCAGATTTCATACGTTTATTCTGAGATACCATAATGTATGATATAATACTGTTGAGGGATGCGTTAATGTGATCTATGCTTCTCCTTCTCATCCTGGATTATTTCAAATTCGGAAACAAATCAAAATGATAATCTTACCACAGTGTAGACCATAAAAATTCATGCCTTATTCACTCTCCACTAATCATTAAACCCTTCTAACATGTGAAACAGGGCAGGAGATAATAGAAATGTAACAATTTTGAACTACTGTCATCATTATAATTGTTCTGCAGCCCAACCCCTTTTTGCTCAGTTGAAAAGAAAAGCTCCTCAGATGTAGCTCTTGATGATAAATGAAATTAGTTAATGCAACCTTTTGTTAATTGGAGAGGTCAGACTCACACAGTTTTGATTCACATATACTGAACTGTGCAGCCCTGTCTTCATTCAGTTTGTGAATTAAACTCGGAAGGGTTCCGTTTCTCAAAGGAAGGGTCAAGTGCTATAAGGGGCAGGGGCGAGGGCGAGGAACGCTAACTGACAGCCTGATGACCATTATTTCCATGCTAGCTTTCCCGTAGATGAGCTGTGTGGTGAAGTGTGTTCCTACTGTTGCTGTAATTGCATGGTGGTATGGCTGAGCTGCTCGCATTTGCATGGGAGCGATGTAGGACGAGTCCCCTTCCTGAGTAACTTTTCTCATTACTGCGGCAGAAGCGTTAGCAGGGTTGGCCTGTCAGTCAATCGTGATGAGACGCCGAGCTAAATAAGCAGTCGAGAGTGAAGTTCCTTAGAGCTAAACAACTCCAGCAAGTCCGGCCGCAGCGTTGTCACACCTCATTGTGGGCCGCGCTGTCCGCCGGGAGGAGGAGGATGCGCGCTGTGGTACTCGGGAAGGTAAAACTAATTCCTCCTCTGTTACTGACGGGAGAGCTGTGGGTGCGCAGGTTCAGTCCAATTTAACTTTGTTAGCTTTCTTAGCTCTACCAACTCCCACAGATCCCACAGACAGCTTGTTGTGATTTCTCCACCGATGGGCTCTAAGTAGCAATGCGGACGGTAAATAAAACGCGGAGCCAACGGTTGCTATGGTGTTGCCAGGGCGCTCGGGTCAGTGCTTGCCTCTTAATTGCTAATCATATCATTCCCTAAAGCTGAATCCAGAGGAAGCATTCCCCCCTTTCTCGTTCTCTCTCTCTCTCTTTGTCTGTCTCTGTCTCTCTTTCTCTCTCTCTCTCTCTCTCTCTCTCTCTCTCTCCCCCTCTCTCTCTCTTCCCCTCTCACACTCCCTCTCTCCTCCATTCTCTCTGTCTGTCTCTCTCTTTCTCTGTCTTGTGCGTTCTCTCTCTTCTCTCTCTCCCCCTCTCTCACTCTCTATCTCTGTCTTGTGCGCCAACTCTCTCTCTCTTCCCCTCTCTCTCTCTCTTTGTGTCTTGTGCTTTCTCTCTCTCTCTCTCTCTCTCTCTCTCTCTCTCTCTCTCCCTCTCCCTCGCTCTCTCCCTCTCTCTCTCTTTCTGTCTCTTAGTTCTGTGTCTCTGTCTGTCTTGCTTTTCTTCACTATCGCTGACTTTTTCCTTTCTCTCCTCTCTTTCTCTCGCTCATGTTTCTCTTTTCTCCATCTCTTTCACTCTCTTAATCTGTCTTGCCCACTCTTTCTCTCTCACACACATTTCCTCTTTGTATCAGTCTTTTTTCTTTCTCTGTCTCCCCTTTTCTTCCCTCTCTCTCTCTCTTTCCAGCTCTTTCACTCTCTTCTCTCTCTCTCTCTCTTTCTAGATATAAGATTATATATCTACAGAGAGAGAGGGAGAGAGAGAAAAGAGTGAAAGAGATGAAAGTCTCTTTCTGTTCTGTGAATCTATGAATGGAAAGAACATTTCAGAGTATTTTTATTGTGAAAATAGAAAAAAAAAATGTAATTCTTCACCGCCATACAATCCTCCACAAACTTAAATAAGCCTCTTTCTGCACGTTTAACTGCACAGTGTCCATCTGTTTGCTGCATTAAACAGACATGCACAATATATAAGAAATGCCAAACATTTGCACAGGCCACAGGTTAAATTCAGCAAAAAGAAAACTGTGCATTAAAATGTACAGGAGTTCCCTGCAGAGGATGAGTAGTTAATTATTTAGTTAAAGTCCACTTCATCTCTTTCTCTGTCTTCTTTTTCTGGCTCCCTGCTTTTTTGTATTTGCCCTTTTCTCTCTTGGTGAAAGAGCAAAAATATGTAAATATGTCATCTCAGTGTGGGAATCTTTCTAATTAGCTTTCTGTAGACAGACTCTGCCCTCCCCAATCATTCAGGCTCATCTCTCGTGTCTCGCAGCGTTAAATGCTCTTCTTTGAGAGCTGCAGCTCAGCTGGCCGGCGTCGTAGCCTATTTCTCTTCTTCTTCCAAGACAAAAAAGCACATGTAGCCCAGAGGTAACTGTCCTTGTCATTAACCTTGACATTAACATTATTTCAGTGTTTTTCTTCTCTCCGCTGAATTTGCCAGAATTAGTGAAGAGTGGTGATGCTCAGGCACTGAGCGGGAGGGTGGGGGTTAGGGGTGGGCCGTGGATTTCAGCTGGCACACTGCTGCCCCCCTCTGACATGAAAGGGCATTTTTCGTTCTGAATAAGAGTATGTTTTATTTAGAACGTAGAATAAGACATTTCTGACAGATTCCAGCCCTCCGGTGTAAAAGACCTCTGATAAGAGTTCACATTGCTCCTGTTCCCTCAACTCTGTCTCCCTCAAGTAAAGGCCATGTAGAAATCAAGCTGCAGAAAATCATTAAAAAGGCTGTGGTAGCTGCACTAGTTTTAAGGGCGGTGTGAAAAGGCTTTGTTATGACATTGACCGTTATTGCTGTTGTTTCCGTGGCACAGCCGCTGATCTAGTGATCAAGATAGCGCTTTTTGAGGTATCGAAATGATTGCGAAGGGTATGACGTCATGGCCTTTTTAAGATTTCCCACACAAGCAGAACAAGTGGCAGCTTAATCTGAGATTACACAGCCCTCTCATTAAAAAGCTGCGACACTGAGACAGGTTCTGTCAGCCAAGCAGCCCTCTGATACTTCTGCAAGGGATTATCCCTTTGGCAACTAACTCTCTCTCTCTCTCTCTCTCTCTCTCCCTCCCTCCCTCTCTCTCTCAGCTGTCTATGGAGGCTTCTTCCCCCGTCACACAAAAGTAAACCCCTGACACAAGCCGGATTTTACAGTAACAGACTGTGCTCGTCAAGTTGATATATTCACATTTTTGCACTTTTTTTGGTGGTGCATAGAGATAATAAAATGTGCTTCACAGAAGTAGTGTTTTAGTTCCCTTTCACATAACGCTAGCCCTGAACTGGCTGATGAAAGAGTACAGTAGATCAGCTCCAGGTTTGTTGTAGGCTTGATTTTTTATTTTAACGTAGCCCATTAAAATGACCATGATTAGGAGGCTAGACGGTTAACATCAGTTTTATCACTGTTTTCACACTTTCACGGCAGTGGTAGAAGAAAAAAAGAGCATCCTTGTGCAATTATAGCTAACTGAGTGTGTGTGTGTGTTGGGAGGGTGCGTGTGAGGGGGTACATTTGCCTTCATCAGCCTAACGGCATGATAGGGAATATGCTAACATTTGAATGACCTCATTCATCTCAACATGACACACAACTGTGAAGTAAAAGAACTGTAATAACTTCTAAATGATTTTACAACCGCTACAAAAAGTGAAAGTGAAGAGGAAACCCAGTGAGGATCGTGTAGATAAAGATACACATACGTTCAGCTGGGAGTGGTTGGAGGTTTTGCTTGAGAAAACATGATATGGAATGATTGATTCATTTAATTCCCTGCCCCTTGTATGATGTGATGTAGTTGATGTGTATTAAGTAAAGTAAAGTAAAGTGGCCCCTTACAGTCGCGTATGAACACACCACACCATAGTGTGGACAATATGAAAGTCCTAGCAGTCCTGGGATTCAAACCCATAACCTTCTGATCTCAGGAGCAACTCCCTAACCACTAGGCCACAGGTGCTCCAAAATCTGTTTGCATCATTGATTCAGGGTCTGGCGATCTACCGCTGCACCACTGGGGGGGTCACTACACCCTCAAAAATAACAAAGAAACGTTTCGAGGCGAAAGTCACTACACCCAACCAAAAAAATAACAAAGAGGCCAATGTTGGACTTTACAGTGCCTGGAACAAGCTATCGTCCATATTTATCAGCGTCAGAAATCACATAAGCTCGTCTGTTTGGAATTATTCACAACTCTGTGTGATTTGAAGCATGTGGAGATTCACACAAGCTGTTTGCATGATGCTAACTGGTAGGGTATGAGCTTTCGATACGTATTTCGATACATGTCCGGGCTGATTAATTAGTTTTTTGCTGAAGGGTTATTTTTTAATTAATAGGTGTTATGTGTCGGTTTAGAGAAATCACTGTGCTGTACATTTTAGTCGAGTTGTGGCGAAGGCGCTTGCTGTCCTACAGTGCATTCGACAGCTGACTGTGCAGGTGGCCCCAACTGTGCAGGTGGCCCCAAAAAAATGAGTTTTCAGATGTTCTTCTTTTTGACAGACATCGTAATTTCATTTTGATCTGCGACAAGGATCATTTTTCACGTCAAGGTCAATTATCACTCTTGACCCCCTCCTGTGGCCGCTGCTTTTAGGGGAAGGTTTCCTCTTGGAAAACAAATGAGTGTAATTTCAGGAGCTGACGGCTGCTTAGGCCCAGAGGCATGGTTCGGCACAGGGCTCAGATGGAGGCAGGCTACTCGTGGTCCCACAGGATTTTTTATAGGTCATTTTGTTCCTTGGCTGTAGCTTGACGCACCTGGTTTAACATTACCCCCCACCACACACACATATACACACACTGTCGGTGCATGGTTCGAAATCAACATGCAATCAGCAGTCACTTTTATTTTGGATGCTCATTGATCAAAAGTGGAAAGTTGGAACAAAACTTTGGAACGTCTCCATGATGGCAACCTTACAGAGGACGGCAAAAAATATTTGTTCCTCTTAATGAAAATGAACAATTTTACTCTCTGCAACACACCCACTTCCATTCATCTCAGCACCCCAGTTTACACAGGCCTCCCACCTTCCACACCACTTTACCTAAACGTGAGGGACATGCCTCAGTGCTATTTCCTCATATCTGTAATTGCCTTCCATATCGCTGGACCCCTGTGCATGCCCTCGCATAACTTGCTACTACCTCGCTTAGCTTTTTAATGAGACTGTACACCCTCTCTGGCTATTTTTAGCCCTGGCCATAATTACACAGATAATAATCCCACCATTAGCTGTGCTGGAATGTGTATGCTGCCTTCCTCTTGGGCTGGATCTGAGATTAACCTGATGTAGTGATGGTCACATCAGCACTCGCTTTGCATTAGCATCTCGGTCACATGGCCCATTATTTACACTTGAGCATGCAAATCACCGTTCCTGCTGCTGATAGCGGAGCTAGGGGGAGCTTGTTCTCCGGGGAAATGGGAGAAGACCCTAAGCGAGAATCCACACAACAAACCTGGCCAACAGGATGACGGCGCTTGTTGACCTTTAACTAATCAGGGCGTGTATCTGTACGACTGGATGTGGTTCTGCCCCTCCCACGACTGCTGTCGACTTTGTGTGGATGGAAGTAATGAAAACTCAGGTCACTGTAGACTAGATGTAGGCTAAAGGTCCGTTCTCAGTTCTAGGGCTTTACAATGAACCTTTATATTATGATTTTAAAACTTGGAAATGGTTCTTCACATTCAACCATTTTAAGAAGCATCCTTGGAAGGAACCACAATGCTTCCTCTAAGGCAGGGATGTGGAAATCCGGTCCTGGAGGGCAGTGGTCCGGCACATTTTGGTGATTTGCCTGCTCAGAAGCACCTGGTTCCCCTCGCCAGTTAATTGTCAGGTTTAGTGAATGTGTTTGAGGAGGAAAACCATCAAACTGTGCTGGACACCAACCCTCCAGGACCGGAGTTCCGCACCCCTGCTCTAAGGCATCACATAAGCTTGCCTTTCTGGCACCTTTGCTTTTAGGAGTGTTATGATCTTTGCATAATTGTGACAGCTAATCAATGATTATTATACATTTTACATTGTACATTGATTTATTTTCTTCAAGCTAGCAAAGGCCTGTATGTGGGTTGACATTTGCATTCCTCGCTCCTCGCCACATCAGGCCTGATTACTTTAAATTCAGTTGCTCCGCAAAGATTACGGTGTAATATGTACCTTCTCGTGAATAGTACCAATCATTTGCCATGTTTTTAAATGACTACTGTCGACCTTTCTTACATTAAGACCTGGTCTGATGGATTAGCATTTTCTGCTGCAGTTTTTTTTTACTTTTATAACTGTTTCCTTGTTTATTTTTCTAGTTAAATATTTAGAAGCCTACATGTTGGTCAAATGAACTATTTATTGTTTGACCTTTTCGAAATACCTCCATTAAACATCTGAATAATCAGTAGATGAAATTATTACTAATGTAATCAATAGTGACATTTATAGTAATCTTTGAATAATGAACTCTTAAGGTTAATAACTGAATAATAAGCCTATATATAAGCTGAACGGGTTTATTAACTGTTTGTATAAATGTATATATGTTTATCTGAGTGCATGTATAGATGCTTGATATCTGTTTTTAATATTCAGTGTTTTTTTTTTCTTCTTTCCAGCCCACCAAAGCCAACAGTTGTGGTGTCGGGAGTAGTGACTAAGGTAGGCCACCGCTGTCCATTCACTCTGATATATAAATCACCCACTGAAGTCCAGTATTATCGAATGTCTAATGCGAATAAAAGGTTGTGATTTATGCAGGTGGTCCAGGTTTAGCAGGACGTGCACTTTCTTCAGAATGTCCGTAGACATATGCTCACAAACTGCACACAATGTATAATTCACCTGCTCCGTGACGTGCCCTCTGGGGCTCTGCCAGTCTTTATAAATGTCTCGGCTCCATGTGGGAGTTTGTGTGTGTGTAAATCTGTGTGCAGGTAAGGTTCTGTGTTTCACCCTTTCTCTCTGGAGAGCCCAGATGCTCACATAAAAGGACTGAGAAGGAAGGCTGTGCTTCTCCTGAAGGATCAAAGGAAGTCCATGGAAGGCTCCGGAAAGATCCGCAGTGTCAGGGCTACATCGCACAGCTGTAGGAGGTTTCTACTGCGTTTAACACCTTCCTTGTGCAAGGGTGTGAAAGAGAACCCGACAGCAACAAGTTCATTTAAAAATGAGTTGGTTTGAGATCAAATACAAAAATTGCGTTAAGATTTTTTGCCTCTAAGCTTTATTTTTTTCCCGATTTCTTGTTTTTATTTGTTTATCCATTTTTCCACCCACTGGCTACAGCTCCCCCAATCACATGATCCCACCCACATTGGGAGGGTGAGGGCTAGCATACACTTCCTCTGAGTCACATGAAATGCCGCTGCCTCTCTTCGATCTGCTGCTAATGCTTGGAGAACGCTGACTGTCGGTTACGTCAGCTAACAGATGTCTGGCTACCATAACACTGAAAGATGGGGAGAAGGGAGGGCCGTCCAACCCACCCGGAGAGAACTCGTTTGGACTCTTAGCCATGGATGGCTGCAGCACCACCGGGAACTAAACTCTCCCGATCTCAGGAGCCCCTGCTGTACTCAAAAAAATAATATTCCTAAGCTGTGTTGCTCTAACATACAGTTCTAGGACCAAAATAGATGTAGTCCCTTTATATTCCATTAAAATGGCAGTGTGTGGGAATGGTACCTTGCTCAAGAGTACATGAGTGCTGCCACTGACAGTGCTGGGATTCGAATCCACGACCTTCTGATCACAGGGCCACCAGCTGTCCCAAGGATGCTGCATGATGTTGGCTGCTTTTAGTAATCATTGTTGGCTCAAAACCTTGCCTACCTCTAAGTTTTACTGCACAGAGGAAAAGAAATGATGTCAGCAGGATGGATTATTTCCACATCCATGTTATAAACTCATCAGGATCAGGTCTTCGTCTGCTCTTCACCCTTCTTTGTATACTGCACTGTTTTTGGCAAAAACTTTTTCTAATAATGAGTCAAAAGCAAAAGCAGATTCCTGTCAAACAGCCTTGTATACTTTTATCAGAACAAGACTTCAGTCTGTAGCCTGAGGGTGAGGAGAGAGGATATTTGTGTTGGAACTTACACACTTTGTTTTGCCTGAGTTATTAATACTGTTATTATTTTCTGATGAAACATATCCTACATTTAGTCTAGAATGTGTTTGCTTACACTCATTTCATACTAGTGTTTCAGAACTAGAACATAACCTGGACTCCAGTCACTGCAGAGTGGATGTATGGAGCCCATACCTGCCCTGATCTCCTTCCACAATATCTAATTGGCTTTCTTGCCTGGTGTATTTTCTGAGGCCTCCCAGTGTGCATGGAAAATGTGGAAAAAAATTCAGTGCATGCTGCGTAATAAATCAAATTCGTGATTATTTCATTATTTGGATTTAGATTACTATGCAGGCCTCCGGGGACAAATATAAAAATTCAGTTAACCTCTTGAGGCGCACGCGAGCGCACTGCACCGCATGAGGGCAGAAACAAGTTCAGCTCAGAAAAAAACACATTGGACCAATCCTTTTTTTTAAGCCAATAGCTGAGGACCATAGGATTTTAAAGAGCCCTCCCACAAGTGTGTGCGACGCATAGAAGCTCAGGAATGCTCAGTTCTGTACACAAAACATCTTCAGATTGGTCTAGCTTTTATGGACATTAACTCGG
>JBBPCY010000001.1:11169821-11180871 GCA_037974405.1 Brachyalestes nurse
AAATGCAGTAACAAATGGTGCAATTTCACCACTGTGGGAGAAATAAAGAGCAAACTGAAGTTATAAACAAGAATAAAGAACAGTCTCCACAAAAATGGCTGGGAAAATTAACCAGATCCCAGTCAAAAAAAACTTAAAGGAGGATCATCTCAAGTTTCACACTTGAATTTGCAGCTGATGAAGAGTTAGCCTCTGCTGGAGGCTAGGCTGAGTGCACAAACTTTTCCATGTTTTTGCTAGCAGTGCTCGAGTGGAGCGGAGGCTCTCCCATTGGTGTGACCCTCTGCAATACCTCTGCGCTCCCTCTAGGGGGTGCACCCCCCAGTTTGGGAACCACTGATATAGAGGATGTGTTAACTTCACTTAGAAATTCAGCAAAACGTGTCATTTGGTTTGTGTGTGTTCAAACTTATGCACACAACTGTGCGCGTGCGCACACACACACACACACACACACACACACTATCTGCATGCTCAGAATAAATAAAGCTATGCTCGGATGTCCCTCCTCCCTCTCCCACGCAGTGTGTGTGTGTGTGAGCATTGTCTATTCCGGCTGCGTTTCGGAGGGATTTCATGTTTTATTTATCTGAGGACCTGTGACTCCCGCCCAGTGAAGCGCTGGTATTAATTAGGCTGAGGCTAATCGGCCTCCACCAGAGTGAGTGAGTGTGTGTGTTTGCTTGCCTGCTTGGTGAACAGCTCTGAACCTCGGCCTTGCTCTAAGCCATCAGCACCTTTTGCCTTTGAAGAAAACCAAATCAACACTTAAGTGTCTAATCTGCTATTACAGTACACCGGCCTGATCTGAATGCAGTTGCCGAATTAGATTCACTTCATATTTTCATGCGTATCACATGGCATTTCCTCTCTGGTGACTCATCACTGAGGTCATCTGTGACCTTCTTGATTGTTTTTGTTCTTTTTATGTAATTTGTAGCATTGGTTTTCTATGAGCTCTTTGGAGTTCTTGAGTCATCTGAGGATTGCTTAAGGATGCACAAACAGATTTGATGTCTTTGATCTGAAGTTTTTAGCTTATTCCATAAGTGTTAAGGAGATATATTTTATTTTTTAAGTGACCAGCAGTGTGTGGATCTTACATTGTCCCGTTTTGGTTCATCAACTTTGTTCAATATTTTGGACTTGTCCATCATCCCATCACCAGAGCGAACTGCTTATTGAACATGGCACATGCTGGCAGTACTAACTGAGGCAGCAGAGCTGAAGTCCAGCCTCTGCTCAAACGATTTCAACGCCTGTGTCATGAGCCGCCTGAACGTCTTCCTTAATATCTCCACATTACAAAAGGCTCCTTTATTCAGAATAATCTCATTTTTGTTTTCGAATCAATCTCATTCTGTAGGAATGCAGCTTAGCTTGTCCAGGTCAGGTTCCTTATGCAGCAAACAGAGACAAACATGTAGCTTCACAGGCTGTCTGTGCTCTTGTTGAAGTGATGGATGGTCAAAAAAATCAAGTGGACACAGATTTTTCCTTACCCCAAATGTAGCTGAGGAGACAAATCATCTAGTGTCTTGCTCGATTTGCTTACTGTGGGCTGTTTAAATAAAGTGACCATTGGCTAACCAAGGCCACAAGATCTGCTTTATGTCCCTTTTTTAATGAAAGCAAATTAATCAATAAAGTACTTAAAAGGCCAGTGATTTTTTTTTTTTTTTTTTTTTCGGCCAGTGATTTGTTAATATTTAATGAAGAAAAAAATGCTTCCAAGTTTAGGCATTTCACCTAAAAACTGGACCGATTTTTCACATAGATATTGGAGCTAAAAGAGCACAGATGCCTAGATAGACGACAAGCAAAAAAAAAAAATTAGGTACAAAATTTACAATAAGATTTTTGTATGAAGGCCTGACAAGTTGAATCATACTGAATATGGGACTATAGAAGTATATTTCAGAATCAGAAAACTTTATTGATCCTGGAGGAAATTGCGTATGTGATGACTGCCACAACACACAAAGACACAGAGACACAAGAACAATATAAAATGAAATAAGTCTAAATAAAAATCTGTAGAAAGAAAACAACCACAATATGAATAGACTCTGCTACATACAGAAATGCTCCATCTATGAGTGTAAAACTATTGACACAAATGGTAGTTTGGAATATGTTATTGCACTTGTACACAATCAGTAGTAATTCTGTACTATTAAGTAATGAAAAGTAATACTGACCAAGTAGTAATATTGCACTTGTAGACTACTGCACATTAAAGATTGCAAGTAATTAAGTGATTTTGCATCATTTGGAGAACAACATATGAAATTGCACATAACAATGTATACAGGGCCTCCCATATTTGTGGAGTAATACAAGTTTTATTTATCTGAGGACCTGTGACTCGTATTCTGGTTGATGATGATGCTAAAAATGGGAGCTCAGCTCCTCAAACGTGTTTGTTGTGTGAGTCCTGGCACTGGATGATTAGGGGATAACTGCTGCCAGCACTAACTAGAATCCTGATGGCTATAAATAAGAATGTTAATTCTAATTTACCGTCTACATGACTCATGAAACGTGGGTTTGAATGAGAGGCGTCTTTCACATGATCTTTAGCAGCTTATGGTGCACTATTACAATACATTGTCACTTCCTACTGGGGGTGTATTGTAAACTGCAGTAATAAAAATATGTAATAGTTCATTATGAAATATAAGTATTCTTGTTTTGTTAGTTAATTATCTTTACAAATCCCAGTAGCTGTTAAGTGAAAGCACAACACCCTACAAAGGCTCACACAGTTTTTCAGAAATGTTATTTACTGTTTTATGTCTTCAATGTTTTATTAATAAGAGTTTGAAGAAAATGATAGGTTGGCCCATAACTTTAGAATTTTATGTTCAAGAAATCAGAAAAATTGGAGTAAAAAAACAAAATACCTGCTCTCATTTAACTACATTCTTACTGGGGTTTCTTGCAAACAACGGCATGTGTAAAAGCTCATACTAGCTGATAAATGGAGAAAACATCACAAATGAGTTTCTGCCAAAATGACTTTTCCCTTTGAGGTCAAACTGCAACTGCCATGCTCTGAATTACTTCCACTCTGTTGAGTTGGTGGAAACGTCCTTATCAGTGGAAAATGTTTAAGGTGGCACCCGAAGTGAATAATCAGATTTCAGGGGTAGACAGTCAACCCCCGCCACTCCTCTGACTTCGCCTCTGTTTGCTCTGGAGCTTCAAGGCTAATGTAGCTAATAAGTAACAGAAGCTTGGGTAAACCTGTTAGCACTGAAGCCAGTCTCAAATAGACCTGCTTGTGTGAGTTTTGTCAAACTGTCAACAACAGAAATGGACAGAAGTCAATGGCAAAAAAAAAAAAACCTTAACCAAAAGCTGCCTGTGTGTGGTTGTGCTCCTCAGGGGGATAAAGACTTCACCCCCGCTGCCGCTCAGGTGGCCCACACGAAGCCTGTGCCAGCCGTGCAGAAGCTGCCTCCAGCCCACCACATCAACCAGCATATCCACCAGCCCCGCAAGTGAGGCCCCGCCCCGCCCCCACGCCAGCCGCGTCCAGGACCACACCCACCGCCCCCTCCCAGCCCAGCGCTCAGGTTACCGGGGATCTCCTGGCTTCAAGCATTCCTCAAGACCCCGTCTGTTTCGTGCCTGCAAGCATCCTGCCTTGACCAGCAAACTGCTCTCGCTCTCGCTGCCCTGTTCTGTTCCCTCCCATAGATCCTTACGACACTAAAATTTGAGGGCTCCATTACCAAACGCAGATTTGCCTACTTAGTTATCTGGGTGTATTTAATGAGAGGTTCAATTGAGCTTTATTTTTTCTGTTTTAGACCAATTGTTTCTGGAATCATGTAAATTGTATAAATCTCTTGTGTGACATCAGTGGAAGGTTTATTGATGTTAGGCATTAGGCACTAGGTGTGGCTGTCTGAATAAAGAGTTATATAAAATCACATGCCTTTTTGTATTTGCAGTTAATTTTTTCTTTCTTATTTGACTAACACTGCCACCTTGTTTCTACCTCACTCTGCCCAGAAGGCCGGTTTTGACAACCAATCACTTGCTGATGTTTCCGCATACTAAAGTAGGGTTCATTTTTCTTTTGCCTCAGGTCTTCTTATGTTAGTGGCTTTATGTGCTAAAAACACATATTTCATGTGTACTTGACCATTTCTAACCTCTTTGCTTTAAACAGGCAATTTCCTATTGTGTCCTATTGGCTGCTCTCTGTATTGCATTTCATTAAAAAAAAAAAAAGTGGGTGAACTGCTGTAGGCAGGTGTGTGTGTGTATGTATGTGTGTGTGTGTGTATATATATACACACATATATTCATATATATATATATATTTGGCATATTAACGCATTATTAACGGCAACAATTATTTTATCACACATTAATGCACACATTAAATTTTTTTTTTTTTAATCCTTTTATTTGGTAAGTTTGCGATTTTTTTGTGATCGTATTTGGACAAAGGTATTGGAACGGCTCACAGTTAAAGCAACAGGGACTTTAATTTTAATCTTTGCCCGGCATTAATAGATATATATAAAATGTGCAGATTAATAGTTTTTTGTGACATTATGGAAACATTCTTGATGCTTAATTTCCGTGTATGATTCCGTGGTCTGGAGAGTGAATGGTATGTTTTTAAAACAGTGATTTATTTATTTTTGTTTGTTATTGTTTTTCTTGATATGGGCATTTTAATTATTAACGCCGTACTGATATTGCCAAAAGCTGCAGTATGCAAAGCAGCCTTCAAACCATTCATAGAGGTTTTGTGCTGTGAGCATCCTGACTAATCACAGATGAACAAAAACACCCACATGGGTTTTGGTCGGAGTAATTCATGCCAACGTGAACTACATCAAGGCTTCCGACCAATGCATCTCTAATCAGCAGTGCTTACTGCATTCACAGCATGTAGCAATAGAGTCGGAATATGATCCATTGTCCATATTTTTCAGCCCTGTGATGAATTGAAAGGCTGGTAATGAATGGTCGAGTGTCCAAGGCTAGTAGTGCTGGGCTAGTTGAATGAGTGTTCTGTTTCTCCGCAGCCTCAGCAGAAGTTTACAGGTAAATCTCTGGCCTACTTTCCTCAAGGCAAAACACTGTTAGCTTCAGTTCACTACCAGCCCCCCCTTCCACTTTCCCTACACTTCCCAGCACTCTGCAGCCACTCTCCACTGCCAGGCGTTCTGCTACTCAGGATGGTGTTCTTTCCAGCTCTCCTTCTGTTCTTTCTACCCCATATCTCTTTCCCCCTCTTGTCACACTTTATCCTCACCGAGCAGGACTCTGGTCTTCTCTCCAGCTGCTTTCAGCTCGAGGCCTCTCACAGCCCTCCAGCCCAGCTTTTATCTGTGGAAAGTCTTGTGAAAGCTGGTTTTTATTCAGGTCAAGGTCTCACTGTTCCACACTGCGTTATCGTGTGTTTCCCAGCACCGACTTTGAAGTAGCTCTAGAGTCGCCATAGCCTTGCTGTACCTGACTCAAAGCCCTTCTCTGTTTGTCTTTGATACCACAAAGTCCATAGTTGCCAGGTCAGTGCCCGGAGTGTCCACTAGAAGGTGCTGTACGGGCCCATCTACGCCTGATGGAGATTTGCGGAGGCGAAATGCTGACCCTGCAGCAGAGTTAAGTCCCCTGAGCAGCAGTCGACCCACACCAGTGACCCCAATAGGCCTGAGGGCTCAGTGAAAGCTGCCCTTCTCTCTTTACACCACTGATGTTTCTTCTAAAGAAGGAAAGCAAGGAGACCACTCCAGTGTTTAAGTACAGTACTGCAAACTTTATTTGACATTTTCCCCAAGTGTTGCTGGTCATCAAAACTAGATTGTTTTCTCACAGTATGTAAACACAGATCAATTATTGCTTGACAAGTCTGAGATGATCTGACTTTAGGCCAAGTTGACGCAACCTTGGTGTACCTTGTGTTCTTGTGTGTGTGTGTGTGTGTGTGTGTGTAAGAGAGACAGTGCTGTGCAGTACAGAGGCACAGTGGTTCTGCTTTGAGGATGAAGATGAGTGAGATGGTTAGAAGAAATGGCCACTTTCCAAACAGAGGTACCTTCTATTATTCAGGTGTCTTCCCATGAAAAACCTGAGATGATAGAATTGGGTGACAGGTTTAGGCATGTCACTGAATTTGATTATATTCTGCAGTACGAATTGTTCTTTATCAACAGTTCAATGTCTCCAGCTCTTCCTGAAACATATTTTAAGCCAGAGAGTCCTTTTTTGTTAATAAGCCCACTTTGTTGCATCTAACAACTTATATAGATTTAAGGCAGCTCCAAATGATCTCCTGTACTGTTAGGGTGGTGATATACAAGCTTTTAACCAGTGTGTGTGTATACGGCACTGTTCACACACTTGGAATTGTCCTGAAGGATATTTGTTTATGGATCGCTCAATACTATCCTGTGATTCTTCACATGACCTAATACTGTACCACCCCTACATGTGCTCAGATATTTATAGTAGGGATGCACTGATATGGGATTTCTAGCTCAGTGCCAATATCTGATATTTTGTGTATCTGCAGATGGTAAAACATAATCATTTACAGACAGAGAAATTGGGACTACCTGGATCCGCATTACAGGCAGGGCTGGTGTGTCTATATGGGCAAATTAGGTTAAAAACAAAAAAGGCGGCCATTCACAAGGGCAGCAAAACTTTCATCTCCCCTGAAATGTGATCAGCCACCAGGTGCCATCAAGTACTTGGGTCAGAATACTGTCAATCTGAAGATGCCCAAGCACACTGGACCCCTCCCCTGTCAACAAAACATGTGACTGGACTGAAGCTGGTGGTGGTAAAACTCTATTTCACCAAGGACTGTAAAACGCCATGCTTCGGTCCTGATTACCGGGACTAACAACGTATTTCTGTCGGGCTCAAATGCAATCAAATGATGAAATCTAGCACATTAGCATAATGTTCCAGCATCCCCTTAACGTTCTGCTCTTTCAGAGCCCAATAACCATCTTTTTAAATATTAGCCAAATACAAACATCTGCCCAATGCCATTTTTTTAAAACTGTCTGTCGATACAGACATGATTCTGATATTTCCAGATATTGCACCTTTTCCATTAAACAAGTGTTTCTTAGAATGTGTAGAAATATCAAAAAACATTTGTTTAACCCATGCAGATAAAAAGAAAACTATATCCATTAGGTACAGTGCATTCTACCCTTCCAGTACATTCATCTTTGAAGGATTTTTTAGCTGAGATGAGCCCTGTCTTAAGACAACCCTGTAAAAGCTTCTTACTGAACACGTTTTCTGGGATATCAGTGATGTTCAGTCCTGTTCATGGTAGTGTTAGCCATGTATAAGCAAAAGTCGGGTACCCAAACCTTCACACACAGTTTTAAATGTTTGTATTAATTGTGTTTGACCCTCCAGGTTCAAAGGTTTATAAAAAATATACCATAACTATCATCTGCTAGCAAAATGATAAATATGAAAATAAATTAACATCATACATTTCAAGTATTGAATACCACCCATGGCTTGGCCCAGCCCCAGATGTGTAGTGCTTATTGTTCCGGTGTACTGAGAACAACTGATGCTGTCAAATGTTGACTGATCACATGTGTGCAGAAGTTTGCACACAGTGTAATTCTCATGTAAATAGTTTGTAAATGTACAGTTACAGCGTTTAGTAGACACTTCCATTCCCTAACTACAGGGGGCAGTCTCCCGGGAGAAACTTGGGGTTAAGGGTCTTGCTCGGGAACCCAGTGGTGGTTTGCTGAAGGTAGGATTCGAACCCATGACCTCTTGGTCCAGAAGCAAGTATCCTACCTAGGAGGCCTCCACCACCCCATCAATAGTGACGCTGTAATGATGGAAACATCCTTAAACATCCATAAAGATCCTTTTTGGTTGTTAGAAGATGATGAAACGCCCTTCAATACCAGTTTTAACATACCCTCATACCCTCATACCCTTGGAGGAATCCCATTTAAAAATCTGCTTCTTCTTGTCCCCTCCTATCCAGTGCTGTGAGGGGCCACTGTGCAACGCAGATGTTTGAGACGGTGAGGGTGTGTTGATAAAGTATTGAAACGGGAACATCATAGGCCATGAATTTGATTGCCATGGAGAGTAAAAAGCCCGTGAGATGCAATCTAGTAGAGAGCCGGTGGACTGTGAAATGGTTTTACCTTTTTTGTTTGGTTTTACCCTCCAGCCATTTGAAGGTTGGCTGAAATCCTCAGTGTGTAGGATGCAACCATAGAAAGATGCAACCAACAATGAGCATCAACTGAAAGAATCTTTTAACAGCGTTAGTTATTCTCGCAACACCCAGTTACTTCCGTTTTCCTGTGGAGACTTGTTTTTTGTTGAGGGCCTCCTGTTTTTTTCTCTCTGCCTCCTCTGCTCTCTTCCTTTCCTCTTTCAGTTCTTTGTATCTCCACTTGGGGATCTGCAGAAATTGCCCGCTGGTGTTGCTGCTCTTGCGCCGCTCTTTTTCGGGTTCGTACGAGGGCGGAGGGGCCTTGGTAATGCGAAGCTTGGGCACCACCAGGCCAGGCCTCACACTGCTCCTCCTGGCCAGGTGGAGGGGCATGAGGCTGGCTCTTCGCGTCTCCACCTCTGAGGAGTCCAGGGAGTCCTTTAGGGCCTGAGGCTGCAGGCTGGCGCGCCTGTCCTTGGGTTTAGGTAAGAGCAAGACCCGGGAGTTCTGGAAGAGATGCTTGTTGTTCTCCAGGCGTTCAGACCCCAGGCCCTTCAGCTGCTGCGTGCGCTGCTGTTTCAGGATCTCCTGGACTGATAATCGCCGCTTGCCCACGCAAGGAGGGCTGCCGGGACACACCGTCTGACAGGTGACTGCGACGAAGGGGCTGCCCAGTGCTGTGGTCATGCGCACCATGTGATCCAGAACCCCGTCCTCCGTGGCTTCCGTCACGTTTCTAATGTCAAACATGTCCCGGAGCGCTTCAGAGATCTTCTGTATGCAGCCTTTGGGCTGCTGGGCTTTGGACACCAGCGCAGGCAGCAAAGGCCACTCGGGCCGGTATGCGCTGGAGCACTGCTGTGGACACGGCCGCTCGATCAGCCGCAGCATGACGAAGGCCACCTCGTAGCGGCTGGTGAATAAGGCCCAGTCACGAGCTGTGAATTTGCGACCATAATCTCTGGCCTCCAGATCAGCTCCTGTCAGAACAAACAAAAACAGTTTACCGGAGTGCAGTACCATTCAGAAGTGCTGAGTCACTTCTCATATTAATGATCTGTATGATTTTTGTAATATGCAATAACACCGTTTAAATATTGAATTTAAATCATGGAGATGACTGGTCAGGACTGGCCAAGATCTCTGGCAGATTTTTGCTTCAAACTTGAAACTGACAAGCTGTCAATTTGTTTTTATTTTTGGCCAAATGTGTTGGAATGTCATGCAGGCATAATGTTTGTTAGGTCAATTCAGTATTTAAATACTGCTGCTACACTTGTACCAAATGTTTTAGTTACTATTTAGTTGCTAAAATTGTGTAAAATATGTATAATGTACTTATATTTTAGTTTTTCCAGTATGTTAAGGAAAGGAAAGGGATAAAAATTGTGCACAAAATCTGCAGGAAAATGCTATATTTTGTTCTCTTTAAAGAATGTGTACTTAATTTCACTTCAGTGTGCAGTTAAAGAGAAAATGCTGTTTTTTTTTTTTTACTAAATGTGCCGGAAATGGTGTCTCTCTTGTGTTTATTTAAACCACATATTGGAAGCTTAGGCCATTAAAAATCATGCAAAACAACTTGCCAAAAACAGCACGATCCCTGTTAAGCTATATTGAAGACACTAATTGACATTTTGACATTAAGTTAATAATAAATAATTGAATAATAATCTACTGCAATAATCTATTAATTCTAACTCACTGATCACGAGATACTGCATATTAATCACAACCTCATTCTAACGTTTCTCCATCACTAAAACCTTTGGCAGCGCTGTTCATCGTTATGAAAGAATCTGCATGAAGTGATATTAGTAAATAGTGATTCTAAACTTCAGAGTGGTAGTGTGTGTGTCTCTTCAAAGTGACTGTTTGAAACTGGCACTCAGCAGAAGCTCTAGTGGGTTAGTAAGTAAGCTGGAGAGAACGAGACTATTTTTGTGTGCAGCAGTGCCACTTGAAATGTATCTAGAGAGAAGCAGGGATTAGGCAAGGAGAAATTACAGCGTGCAGGAGGCTGGAGTACCTGCCATCATCAGAGACCGGACGCAGTCCACCCTGCCTTGCATAGCAGCTTTCATCAGAGCTGTGAAACCGTAGCAGTTCCTCTTCTCAATGTCAAGGCCGGGGAAGTAGTTGAGTAGGTAGTTAGTGATTGTGAGGTGCCCTGCAATCATCGAGGTGAATCAAGCACAAAGTTGCAGTAAAGAGGCCCCTTTTAGGGTCTAATGTAACACCTTACATAAGCTTGGCTTTTAAAGCTTCACATTTTCTCCTCATTTGGAAAAGGAAAAATAATCCAGTACTTTTCTACAGTTCATGGCTCATCAGCATTTCTGAAGATTATTTATAGAGGAATCTATGTGTACTTATATACTGTATGTGCAGGGGTTGACAATTTTTTTGCTCTAGTACTGTAATGAGTACTGTACTGTACATTAATGAATTGTTACGCACGCAAATTCAAAATGTTTCCCCTTACCAAGGGCATCACCTTACATTTTCTTTTAACTACTTTTGAACACTGCCAAATGGTGCTGAACGTGCAAACTGACTTTTAACCAAAATTATATTACAGGTGTAGTCACCCGCAGGGATTATTTGACACCAAAAATTTTAAATGAACCTTCTAATATGATGGGTGTGTCTGCTTTCTCGCCACTAACTGGTCGAAATGAAGAAGGCTCGCTGGCAGAGCCACTCGAGTTTCCGAGTTCAGGATTTTCCTCACAGCCTGACAGACAGAACTCGGATCTGGACTGTAATCCAGCATCGCACTGGATCTCAAAGTTTATCCTGGACCACAGGGGCAGATCTCTCCTCTCTGGACTGGAGAACGGGTCTCGTGTCGGGGCG
>JBBPCY010000001.1:11194513-11206306 GCA_037974405.1 Brachyalestes nurse
GTTGAGGTCAGGACTCTGTGTGGACCAGTCAAGTTCTTCCACACTGAACTCCTCCAGCCACGTCTTTATGGAGCTGCGTTGTGTTCTGGGACACAGTCATGCTGGAATAGAAAAGGTTCTTCCCCAAACTGTGTCCACAAAGTTCGAAGCATGGCATTATCAAAAATTAAGATTGCCCTTCACTGAAACAAAAAGGTGCCTAGTTCAAACCCTGATTTACAGGTTCATCCCAATCCTTCTGTCCATATTTTGTACTTGTAAGTGTATGAAGCCTACAGATATATGGAGATGGCTGCGATAGTAGATCAAATCTACAGAGATCTAGTGATACATGTGATTCCTTCCAAGATGTGAAAATAACTGATATGTGGACATGAAATAACCAATGATACTAATGATTGTTTATTACGTCTATTAAAATATGGAGATCCAACGGCAAATAAAACCTACTGAGATGAGATTTAGAGATACTTACAATAGTGTATGAAGCCTTCTGAGATATGAAAATACAGGCAGTATGATGACTAGAGACATATACATACCTGAGAGAGTGTATGGAGAATTTACCTTTAGGATCCAACTTAAATGGTGCAATTACTGTAATGACTCTGCAGGGTTCTTCCTCCGCATGTCATATTGTAGCCTAATCTCCACTCACCTCCTACCATCCCAGCTCCACAACTATGGCCACTTACTTCTGATTAGATTTACAGAGACGTCCACTATACCCTTTTAAACTGAAGTGCAGACAGTCTCGGGAGGGAAATCGCTCCCGCAGTGGCCATAATGTTATGCAAATGCAATAATATGGAGATAAAGACTGTTGCTGCATGCTATGCTCTAGTGGTTCAAGCCCTGGCGGATCCTTCGAGCTTGCACTAATGAGGAAGGCATTATTCTGGAGTCATTAAACGCCGCCCTCGCTGACATCACCCCCCTCTGTCGCCCACTCTGGCCATTAAAGCTCTGTACACACACTTCACACACACACACACACACACACACACACACACACACACACACACTTGCCTCTTATCACCAGCTCCTAGTTTCTTACACATCAGAATGTCACAAAATAGAAAATTACACTCTCTTCCCACAGAGAAAATTGCTTTGGAATCGTTTGGTTATAAAGATTTTTTTTTGTAAAAGCAAGGAATAAACATGCATATGCACATGCACACACTCACACACACTCACACAAATGCGCACATAAACATAATTACTTGTGATGGAAATCTCATTGTCAGCTATTGCTGCTCGCTGCTCAGAAAATGTATCAGTTGCATTAGAGGGATTTATAAGAATGTGTGTGTTTGTGTGTGTGTGTGTGTGTGTGTGTGTGTGTGTGTGTGTGTGTGTGTGTCTGTATCTCAATATGCTTATGGATAAAGAGAACTGTTAAGCCCAGAGGCCGCTAACCCACCACTCTCCATTCTAATGCTGAGAGCCGGCATTATACTGGTCTAGAATAACAAGCAAACGATCCAGATGAACCAGTGCGAACGGAAGGAAAACATTCTAGAACAGCACGAACAGGAGACAGTATTCTAGAACCTTGTGAATGGTGGAGAACTCGGGTTTGCAATGCTCTGGGCTGTAGTTTTCCATATATGTAACCAATAGCCCATGTACAAAGCAGCATTACTGGGCCTTAGGTGTGCTAAATTCCAACACCAGAAGGCCTTTGTGGCTTGAGAGTGATGAACAGACTGTCAAGAACATACTGTTCTAGAATGTTCTCCTCATTCACATTATTCTTATTCTTATTTATGTTACTTTTAAATGATTTCCTCTTTTATACTGTTCTAGAATGTACAACCCCATTCACATCATTATTGAAAGTTTTTCCCTTATCACGTAAACTGTCCTAGAATGTGCTCCCCGAATCACAGCGGCTCATTTAGTTTATCATTTTGTAAATAAAAACCGACTAAACAAGTCTTAGTGTTTGCTGTGTTGGTGGGTCTTTTTTTCTAACTTGTGTCTGTTAAGGGAGTTTTGAGTCAGTGTAACAAGGCACATCATTCCACCATTTGTGTGTGCTGGTGTTGGAGAACACTGGGTTGGTGTAGGCTTTACATTCCTATATTTGTCCCAGTACTCCAAATATGAACCTCCAAATTCTGAGGCTGAAGTGCACTAAGATCCAACCAGAAGGCCTCCATGCCTCCAAGCTCTGGTCTGAGGTAATATGAGGGAACAGCAGGGATTCGAAGATGATTTTGTGATTCACTCCCGGAGCTTGTACAAAAAGAGCTTGGGTCATATTCATGGGTTGTATGATCCTATGGTTTTATTGAAATGTAATGGGGAGAAAATGTAAGGGGGAGTGGGTGGAAAGAAAACACACGAGATTGAGACAAGACACAAGCAATAAGAGAGGAAAAGGCGAGCTGGAGGATGGTTCCTAAATCTCCGCTGTCAGGGGGCTGGCGTGTGACTGTGGCATGACCCCCGCAGATACACAGAATTTACTGTTATGACTTCCTCACCGCAGGGACACTGAACACTAGTAGACGAAATAGGAATAGATCCAATATAGATTTCTCAGTTTCAACTATACCCCCATCCACTCCCCTACTGGGTCGCTCAGACCTGCAGCCAAGGATCTAAACGTTTTTCTCTCGGCAAATTGGTCCAGAGAGCATCGTGGGCAGGTGGAGTCGCCCGCCCTCCAAGCAGGGCCACCACTGACCTAATGATGCCCTCTGCTTTACTCCCATAAAATACCCAGCCATGTCTGGCCCTCTCTGTTGCCCACTGGACTCTCCACTGTGCTGGTCTTGGCAAACAGACCCCAAATTTGTACCTCTTCTGTCCGTCAAGACGAGAAACCAAGCAAAATGTCCATACTTACCTCTCCCATTCACCTCGGATAGCTCCCATCCCATCGTCAGCTGGAGAAGAAGCAAAATAAATATGATAACAATGGGAAAGGGTTGTCTTGATGGAGAAAGAGAGCAAGCGAGAGAGGAGAGACAGAGACAGAGAGACAGAGAATAGAATAAATGGCTTCCTGTGGAGGGTGAGCACAGAGGCAGGGGCAGTGCTGGACTAACCCGAGAGATAGAGCCACCAACGTAGCGGCCATTACTGTCACAGCTGAACCCGAGAACTGCTATCTCGCTCGCATGCAGGAAGCTAATTTCATATGAGATGAAGTCCCTGATGAACCGCTGGGTATATTATCCCTGATAAGTATCCACTGGCTTCATAAAAGAACACCCCAAGGCGCCCATTTCAACAATTTACCAACATCTCCCGGGCCTCATTGAATTAGCCATTTTAAAGGTGATCTTAATTTGTTTTCTAACCAGACTTTCATGTTACAAAGACATGAGGTTTTCAACTTCTATAGCACCCGTCTAATCCACTAGATGTCAGTAAAACCTCTGTGAAACGGTGAACTCCTTCATTTGTCCGCTATGTCCATAGTGTAAATGAATGGGTTCAAATGAGTCTGGGCGCAAGAAGTCCTTTTTAGGTGCAAGAGGTCCTTCTTTAACATTAGTATTATTAGGTACTTATACTGGATTATTTGTATAAATGAATATGTGATTTTTTAATGACATAATAATTATTTGTATTTCTTTAAATATATCACTAATGGCATTACCTCTAACCAAATACACGCACTAGAATGGCTTTAAAATTCCTTTTTTTTTTTTCAAAAATCATACTGCAGCCTTTTGCCTCGTTAAGTAAACGCGTTGATTATTTTATTTTTTTTTTAATATGAATATCTTTTAAATGCCATTTGCTTCATTGTGTCGTTTTAAGAAATTTACATAAAACTCAGACAAGGTCAAACAGCAGCTAAAGTCCCTCATTTGCTCTAATCAGCTTTCATTTGCATTGCGATATTTGTGCGCGATATTGACGCTAATAAATGGACTTCTTCAAACCAGAGAGGTGTTGGTGGGGAAGGAGGGGTTTGATAAGCTCATGCTAGAGGAAGAATAATTTGCATGTATTATTTTGATTAACTTAATAAAGAATTGTGATCTTTGAAATGTGACCATTCCGTGCACCTTAATCAATAAAAGGCCACCTGCATAAGCAGCATCCTTTCTCCGGCATCACTGCGCAGAAACAAGTCCCGACCCAAAACATTTATCACTTTCTCTGAGGTTACATCCTCTTAAACTGTACTGAGGCTGTCTGTGTGCCCATATGTTGTTTAACAGGGGCCTAACATATTATTTAAAAGGTCATTATTTGAACAAGAATGCAATCCCCAGAACACATTCAATTTACTCCCACAGTGGTCATTTAGGTCCAGCTGGACACAAATGAACACAGCGTGTGGAAATTCAGCGCCGTAAGAAATTAACACTAGAGACTTTTCTGTGTAATAAATTAGTAGTGATTAGTAAGAGTGCCTTACCAAGAGTTGTGGCCTACTTTTCATTCATAATGTGGATTTCCAGAAGTCTGGCATGGCCTTTAAACCAATCACCTACGAAAATGTCGCAACAAATGGCAAGAAAACATTGCAGAAACAGCCAGAGTGTAACTGTTAGAATCTTTATGCAGTAGTCCCACACCATCCAACCTTAATCACGAAAGGGCCAGTGCGGCTGCAGGTTTTAATTCAAACAATACAGGAGCATCTGACCAGATGTTGAGATTAACTACTCTTGCCGTAATTGTTCTGCTCCTGCGTTTTAGGGATAAAAATTTATAGCCACTGTGAATATTTGCATACAAGCTTGGACACCCCTGATAGTAGGGTTCCAAATGTTTTTGTCACTCTTTTCAAACAAAATCTAAGGATGTCTAAGAAAATCGAAGAAACGGTTGGGCCTTTGAATCCCAATTACAAGGAACAGAAGGGTGCAACAGAGCCTGACACCAGTATGCGTCTACAGAGGTGGCAAATCCTGTACACAGAGATCTACCATCCTGCAGAGTACCCATCCTAATCTAACACACTTGATTCAGGTAATGAAGGATGGATCTCCAGAACCAGCACTGTGCACCCTTGGTCGACAGGCTTTGTGCTATTAGTTCTGATGACTCAAATGACCATTATGCCTAATGTATTATAAACCACCTCATGAACTCGAGGCAAGGTTTGTTTGACACTGTGCAGGTAAGTGAGTTTCCAAAGCTCCATCTCACTAACGCTGTTTTTGGAGATCTAGCTTGGACAGTTAACTCAATCCAGGTCTCACAAACCAGATTCTGGTACCCAATCACTGTCTTCGATGAGCTCTTAAAATAGTAGAGATAATGGTTCCTAAATGGTTCTTGGCTTGGACATGTTGTTGAAAATCCTTTGATTTGTGTTACACCTTTACCTTTATGCAGATTCTCAATAAACTTTACAAATGTTCTTCAAACCCACAGTTCTCATTTACCTCCATTTTCAAGACCCATCCACTAAGAGGTTCTTTGGGGAACCAGAAATGGTTCTTCTGTGGTGTTGCTCTGGATCTTTATTTTGAAGAGTACAGCTGAGGGGGTTGATTTAGCAAATAGCTTTCTCTTTTCACTTCTCTTTTGTCAGTGGGTGACCAAAGGATACGTGGATGCGAGGAATGGTGTGGAGACCAATAAGCTCTTGCCTCAGAGAGGATGCAATCACAGATGGAGAACATGGTTATAAAGAATCATGTCAGATGAAGCACATCATGTTAGAATGAGTGAAAAGTAGAGTCTGGACTGTCTGTCTTGGAGAAAAGGGTAAGGTTTGAGTTGCCTCTTCTAAAGTGAATTCCAATGTTCGAGTCAGTGGAGCGAAATTAGAGTCCTTTTGTTTTTATTAGAGCTTATTGCTGTTGAAAATTACGGATGATCACTGCGTGCAAGATTGCTATTGCTGTTGCGATCATCGCCTGTCATTCTAAACTTGGGCTAACAAAGTCATTAAATTGACTCCCTCGCACTCTCATTATGCGGGGTGTTAATAACCACTAATTAACGTTGCTCGTCTTTTTTGTTCGCCCTTTTAAAGCAGAGCAGCATCCAATTAAAGTCCCAGAGACTGGAATGAGGGCAAGGCGCCACCAGAGCACAACTGTCAGGCGGCGTGACTCCTCAGAGCACGAGAACATTCACGTGGAGACACGGAACCACTGACAAGGCCTCTCTGGGAGAGAGGGTGCTAATGCCCTCCCAGTGATCAGGCCAGAGTGGGTTCCCCTACCTTCAGTGATCAGTCCAGTGTGGGTTCTCTTACCTTCAGTGATCAGTCCAGAGTGGGTTCCCTTACCATTAGTGATCAGTGGGTTCCCCTACCTTCAATGATCAGTCCAGAGTGGGTTCCCTACTTTCAGTGATCAGTCCAGAGTGGGTTCCCTTACCTTCAGTGATCAGTCCAGAGTGGGTTCCCTACTTTAAATGATCAGTCCAGAGTGGGTTCCCTTACCTTCAGTGATCAGTCCAGAGTGGGTTCCCTTACCTTCACCCACGCAGGCCTCATCTCTGATGTCCACCAGGTAGAAGCTGAGGTGTTGTCTGAAGGTTAGTGATCCATCAGACTCCTTTCTTAAACAGCTTCTACAGAAGTTCAGACTTTAAGGTGGATAAAAGTCCTATCAATCGGTTTAGGCATCAGCTGAAACTGGAAAAACAGAGTATATGGTTTATTCTGTATTCATACATATTTGTATTTATTTTTATGTTTACCTTTGTTTCCATGTTTTCTTCTTGAGATGTTTTACGTCCAGTTCGCCAACAGCATTAGTGTTATAAGTGTTCCCACAGAACACTTATGAGCCATCCATTAGGGGTTTTATGCCAAAAAAAAGGTGTGTATAAGAGAGTGTAAATTGAGTGTAAGAAGATTTCAGTCTGTTTTAGCCCTGGTCTACAGAGAGAAACTGCCAGAAGATGGCGCCTTTGCAAAAGGTGGGAAGAACTCGGGTGCGTTCATTCACTCCACCCGATTTCCGTTAAGCCCTGTTCTAGCGCGCTACTATTGGCCGTCCGCTCAATTATATGCGTTACAATTGGCTAAATGGTTGTCAATCAGACGCGTCGTAACTATTCGGAGTGAAGAAGGGGCAGGGCTTGCCTTAATGTGGGTGTGAAAACAACAAAAAGGACTGGAGGGCGCTCGGTGCGTTAAAAACAAGTGTCTATAATAAACCGATAGTATTCTTCAACGATCCGAAACAACCCCCACGAAAACACACCAGACGACTGTGAAAATGATCAAGTTAGATTTGTTGTGAAAATATGACATCGGGGTAGCATCGGGTAACAAGCGGAACGTGTAAAAAAATTGCATTTTCCCCATTTTTAAATTTGTATTTATTTATTTAATTTTTTTGAAGAAAATGTGTGGCGCTCGTAATTAGTGCATTTAAACAAAGCACGGATATCCTGCTGGCGGTAATAGTGCCTGACATTTTCTTTTCTTGGGTTAATAACAGAGTGCGTACAAATGAATCAAATTGTGGCCCCCAAATTACATAGCGACTTTAAACACGGGGTCTGTTTTGGGAGTGTGTAGAGAGAGAAAGGGAGAAGAAAAAAAGGTTTATATTGTTATTATTGTCATTAGTGTGTTGATCTTCTCATGTAGGATGAAGTTTTTTAGCCAGGAATATTTCAGGCCAATATGAGCGTGTGGCCCCCGGCCCCCCACCCCCCTCCCTAGTTATTAATACTAATACTAATACTAAAACCTGGATGGGTAATTGTAAATGGCACGACGAGTACCAGCAAATAGACCTGCAATAATACATTTACACCGTTTGGAGTAATAAGGGGCCTGGTTTAGATTTTGCTTTATTATAAGAGAAGTGACCTCCATCTGCTGAGAACCGTTTTATGCGTTTTTTTTCTGGTGTAATTATATTTTTACTGCCTCTTCTGAGTCAGTAGCAGAAGTGGATGGAGCAGGTCCACGGAGCCTATTGAAAGGAGCGAGTAAATTGTGGCTTGTTGAGGTTTTTTGGGGGGATTGAATTCTGAAAAAAATGATCCTTTTAGCAGTGATGGCAGTGAGGGTCACACACACTTCGAGGCTTTAAACACACTTTAGTTTAAAATGACGTCCTCAGGCCGCCTTTCCAGAACCCGAGTCCGGATCACCTGCAGCATCATCAGACCGGGCTGATGGGCTCCGGCCCTCTCTGGGAGCACGGACAATTAGTGTGTGTGTGTGTGTGTGTGTGTGTGTACCTGAACTCTCCAATCAGGCCTCGTCCGGAACCTGTGCTGTGATACTGATTCTGGAGTGACAGGGCCGGATCTGGTTCAGTCAAACCGAACTGAACAAATTTACGGGTGTACAGAATTTAAACATTCACTTATCAATAAATGAAAGCACAACTTTATACGAGTTCTATTTTACACTTCGTCCCTCCTCTATTATTATTTAATTTTTTTTAATTTTTTCGTAATTTCATTTATTTATTCTTTCATGTCTTTCTTTCGTTTATTTATTAATTCTTTGTTTAATTTAATCTTTGTTTATTTGTTTCTTTCTTTATTTGAATACATTTATTCTTTTCTTCGTTCTGTTTGTCGCAATGTTTAGGCGTACATTTGTTTTCTTCTTTTTCTTTTAGTCTACTTACAATAATAATAATTATTATTATTATTATTATTATTATTATTATTATTAAGCATCATTTTTATTTTAATTACTAATACTACTATTATGGTTGCTACTACTATTATGGTTGCTTTTTATTCTCTATGTCCTCACACATATTCTCTATAGTTTCACAATATTGCTACTACTACTACTAATAATGATAATTATTATTATTACTATAATTCTTGTTCTTTAATTATTATTATTATTATTGCTTATTTTTATTGTATGTTACATTTTATTACTTTTGCTTTTTAAAAGATATTCTTTCTTTATTATCTTTATAGTATATTAGTTCCTGTATTCCAGAGCAGGCTGATATAAATGATCTAGTGTAAGAGCTGCTCTGTGTTCAGTCTGTTCTCTTTATTTATGGTTAAACGCTGCGTTTTATCTTTATTTGTAATGTGCACTTACAGCTCTCGGCTCTTTTGCTTCATTAATCCCTCCACACCGGGGCTCGCTCGGCTTCAATGGAAAAATAAAGACCCCCCCCTCCACCCCACCTCTCTCTTTTTTCCTTTTCTCTCTCCCTCTCTCTCTCTGTCTCGCTCGCTCTCTTCTGGGAGCCAATCAGATCGGCCCTGCACGTCAATGCAGCGGGAGCGTGACAGTAGAGCGCGCTCCGGGAAAAAGAGAGCAGACACGAGAGAAAGAGAGAGAGGGAGAGGCAGAGAAAGAGAGAGGGGAGAGAGGGAAAGAGAAAGAAAGAGAGGAAGAGCATTGGCTTTTTTTCTCAAGAGAAGAGAGAGGTCGGAGAAAAAAAGAAAAACTTTTCTTAATAAAGAAGATGAGCAGTCAGCTGGAGGACGAGGCGCGAAGCGCGGGGGGCGACTGCAAAAGTAAGTCCCCCCCGGTCCTCTCTTCCTACTGCATCGACAGTATCCTCGGACGGAGGAGCCCCTGCAAGGTCCGGCTGCAGGGCTTCACCCGCACACCGGAGCAGGAGCACGGAGCCACGGACGGTAAGAGGACACACACACACACACGCATTTATATATATATATATATATATATATATTATATATATACACACACTCATGGGCTCATATTGACACACTGCTGAAAAAAGCACACTTCAACACTGCTCTCAGCCAAGACCGAAGATATAACCAAGTGTAACTGCAAAAGTTCGCACATGCACATACACACACGCATAAATAGACACACACGGACACTATCTAACCACGGCTGAACACACACCGTGAAAAAAATTACTTGGGAACACACTTGAGCACTGCACTCAGTCAGGACTGGGCGATTTAACCACACCTGCAACTGAAAAAGTTCACACACATATACACACAAGCTGACACTGTCTTCTCACTACTGAACACACACCGAGAAAAAAATTAGGACTGGCGATTAAACTGTAACTGTAAAGGTGCACAGACAGACAGACACACACACACACTTACAGACACTGACACCATCTACCCACTGATGAACATAAAAAGGACTGGCCATTTAACTGCACGTGTAGCTTCAAAAGTTCACATACACACACACACAAACACAGTGTGATTAACTTCGGCACTGTTCACTGGTGCAAAGTTTTCCTAAAAAACTAAATTTGTGTGGCAGGAGCGCTGTATGTGTGAGGTTTTTTTGCATCTGCAAAACTTTTCCCTCAGCATAAAGTCCCTACAGGCGCTGAACAGGTTGCTCTTCAGGGGTGTGGAGATTTTTAGAGCCTCCACACTGAAGAGCAGCTGTTTGTGCGGCAGAAGTGAAGTTTCTGCACTCAGAACTGAAATGCTGAGGCAGTTTTGTGAGGCTGGTATGAGTTAAAACTCAGCAAAAAATCCTGAAGCACACAATGCTGATCAGGTCCTGCACGCTGTTCAAATCACTTTTTCAGGATTATTTCATGTTTAGGGGGTATTGAATTCACTCTTTCAGTGTTATTTAACTCTAACTGTGTTTATGAGGTCTTGAATTCAGTATTTCTGTATTATTTCACGTGTATGTTGCCTTGAATTCAGGATTTCAGTATTGTTTCAGCCCTTGAATTCAGTATTTGAGTCCAGATGGACTTAAATGGTCTTTTTATGGTCTCCTAACTCCTGTTTTCCTTCCTCTTTTCTCCTCCTCCTCTCCAGTGTGCAGTAAAGAGAACTCGGAGGTTCACCTGCCCCCGAAGCTGAGGCGCCTATATGGGCCCGGGGGGAAATATGTGGACCCCCCCGGCCGAGGCTTCCTGGAGCCCGGGGAGAAGATGGAGCAGAACTGTGAGGGTCTGAAGATCAGCCATGCGCCCCCGGTCAGCATCAGCCGGAGCAAGTCGTACCGGGAGCACTCGCTGCCCTTCGGCCCCCCGGAGGAATTGGGCGAGCTGAGCTCTCTCAAGTTCGAGGAGGAGGACGAGGAAGAGGGCGCTCGGGAAGAGGTGGCCGGGGGTCCCGGGGGTCCTGGGGGGGCCGGGGTTGTCGCGGAGCCCGGACTCCTGCCCTCCCCGAAGGACGAGGAAAGCGCACACGGGGACGGAGACCCCAAGGACGGCGAGGACAGTGCGTGCCTCTCCGCAGGCAGCGACTCCGAGGAAGGGGTCCTCAAGCGCAAGCAGAGGAGATACAGGACCACCTTCACCAGCTACCAGCTCGAGGAGCTGGAGAGGGCCTTCCAGAAGACCCACTACCCGGACGTCTTCACCAGGTAGGGGGTGGTCATTAGAGGGGTACAGGGGGGAGGGTGGTATTATTTCACGTACAGATCCATCTGAGAGGAACCTGCAATCACAATCCCAGGATTATTTGTCCCAAGAAAATTTATATAGTAAAAAAACATGTCTATAATATATAATATTTAATAATATATAATAAATAGTAAACATACATTGTTTACATATGAGTGTATAGTAAAAAATATAGTATATAATATTATACATTTAAACATTGTTTCTATTCCTACAACCATTAATAATATTATTAATAATAATAATAACAGAAACCGACTTTTCTACCTGAAAATAATATAATTCATATATTTCTTGATTTCTTTTTCTGTCTGACTGTTGCCTGTTGTAAATAAAAATGTAAATGATTAAAGTGGCCCACAGCATAAAGTAACACAATATAGACTTAATAAATGAATGCCTTATTTGTAAAAATAAAGAAATAAACTAAAATATACAAATTACGACTCTGTGATTACGTCATGTATTATTATTATTATTATTATTATTATTATTATTATTATTATTATTATTATTATTATTATGAAGCAACAGCACTCCA
>JBBPCY010000001.1:11228308-11230808 GCA_037974405.1 Brachyalestes nurse
GAATGAACACAAATTCCCACAGAAACTCCAAAATCTTGTGGAAAGCCTTCCAAGAAGAATGGAAGCTGTTATAGCTGCAAAAAGTCAGTGTTGGTATAATGGTCAGATGTCCCAATACTTAGTAAAAAAAAGTGCTTACTATAAAAGGTGGTGCAAAATTGTGAAACTGTAGCATCACCCCTGTCAGTCTCCTTCAGTTCCTGCTCTCCTGCTCTTCGCCTGTGTTCAGTCATTAAAGTCAGATTTACAAGAACGTCAGGCTTAATGAGAGACAAATTAGTGTTAATTCATGTTTGACCTGGCACAACACCTTGCTCATATTTTATACAATCTGGATACAGGCTGGAGATTTGAGAGACATAAAAATGTATATACAGATGCAACTTTACACTGAATTTAATATACTTATTGAAAATAACAATATAACATTTTGATGATGAATGCAAGGAAAGAAATCTGTAAATAATGTTCTTGCTGGCTCTTTTGTTTGCTCACACTGATCTGTATCTGTGGAAGCTGGCTAACATTATTTATTAACCCTTGTTCTTTACCTCATATAAAGCTAAAGTTAGCTAGAAAATATTCCTGCAATATCCTTAGCCCATTATTTACCTATATAAACCTAAAGTTAGTTAGTGCTATATCTTAAACCTTGTTCTTTATTTAAAGAAAATTTGACTTCTATATCTTTACCATTCTTGAACTGATGTAGTTAGCTAATGAGCTAATGATAGTGCTTCACCCTAAAACCTATTCTTAACCACATAAAGTTAGATAAAGGTTGTGCTATATTCTATCCTCTGCTCTTTACCACACAAACCTAAAATTAAATAACTAATGTTATATCATAACCTCTGCTCTTTACCTGCCAAACTCCTAAAGTTAACTAGCTAATGCTACTGCTATGTTCTAATCCCTGCTCTTTACCTCACATAAACCTAAAGTTGGCTAATGTTTGTGTTATATCAAAATATCTGCTCTACATAAACCCAAAGTTAGCTAACTTCACCAAAATATCCAAAACCCTTTTCTTTACTTACCTCACATAAAGCTATTTAGCCAATGTTATTGCTATATCATACCCCCTGTTCTTTACTTAATATAAAGTTAGATAGAAGATGTTACTTTTATATCCTTACCCTATTCTTTACCTCACATAAAGCTAAAATTAGCTAGAAAATGTTACTTTTATTTTCTTATCTTGTTCTTTACCTCACATAAAGCTAAAGTTAGTTGGCTAATGTTAATGCTTTAGCCTAGCCCATTATTTACTTCACAAAAGCTTAAGTTAACTAGAAAATGTTCAATATCTCTACCCTTGCCTTTACTGTCCTTTAGCTAAAGGTAGGTACTATTAGCACGTTATCCTAAAACATGTTCTTAACTTCACAAAAACCTAAAGTTGGCTGTTAGTGCTATGTGTTTTTTACCTCACAAAGTTAACAAGAAAATTTTACTTCCATATCCTCACACTCCTCTTTACCTCTCATAAAGCTATATCCTAACCGCTTTCCTTAACAAGAAAATGTTACTTCTATATCCTTACCTTTCTTTAGCTAATGTTAATGCTTTATCATAACCCCGGTTTTTACCTCATATATAACGTTACCTCCTTACCCTGTTCTTTACAGCTAAAAAAAAATTAAATACCTAGTTAAATACCTAGTGTTATATCACAACCTCTGTTCTTTACCTATAAATATATTAAAGCTAACGAGCTAATGCTAACTAGCTAATGGAGCTGCTGTTAGTTCTATATCCTAAAAAGCACTTTACCTCATAAAAAGCTTAACTAGAAAATGACAGTGCGATATCCTTACCCTGTTTTACTGTCCTTTTTCAAGTTAGATAATGTTAGTCTTCTCAGAAAACAACTAGACTGTAGCCTGGGACCAGCAGGCCTAACAGCAGGCCCCTGTTTATTACTTTCACCTGGCAGCAAAATAGAATTATTTATTTATTTATTCATTGTTTCATCCATGTATTTGTTTGTTTGTTTTTTTTATGTATTCACTGTTACAGTTGCATTACAGTACAAATACACACACATATTGATAAATAAACTTCTTTTCTTACATGGTTACACTACATTAGCATTCATTTCGTAATATAATTACATACAGTTACATTCGAAACTGAAGTAGATAAATATGTGCTTTAGTGAATCTGTCACTATTACTCCCTATTATCTTATTAACACATTACTATAAACACGTTATTTCACAGACACCTGACATACAACAGTACCTTATTTACAGGGATAATTATAGCCTTTAGCAATAGAATTCAGATGATCTGTGCACATATATTGAACATTAATCATGGCTCAGGGTTTAGAATCAGAAATATCTGCTTTTTTAAACACATTTTAGTTGTATATTAGCCTTAATAGTTTTAATCCTACAATCTTTACCTTGCCTGAGGCGGAATGGGTCTGATGGCATTGGATCAGACTGTTCAGGAACTAAGAGTGATGGGACTGCGGGTAAGACGGAGGACA
>JBBPCY010000001.1:11235808-11239597 GCA_037974405.1 Brachyalestes nurse
TTTACACTGTGTGAGCATTTGGTAAGAACCACAAATATAAAACGAAGGAAACTTTTTTTTTTCCTGCTTTCCAACATGATTCAAAACAACAAAGGCCCAAGTGGAGTGGTAAAAGCCTTTAAAATCTCTTTGCTGCAAGCTCAGAGCATCAAACAGAGGGAAAGAAAGGAAAAAGATGGCAAATCAGAACAAGTGAGCACAGCTGCGTTCAAATCAGCGCACCGAATTCGTCTGGTTCACTGTCCTTCTCATACTGCCTGGATTGTTCGAGTTGAAAAACCAACATAATTTAGTAGGAAAGTTTGTCAACCACCAGAAGGGGTTGACTCTAGCAAACCTGATCTGGAATGCAGAGAAAAAAGGGTGCAAATCTCCAAGCTCGGACAGATAGAGCTTCTTTAAGGAAACAATTCAGCACACAATGAAACCTGAAGTTTGAACACGATTAAATGAATGCAATTCATAATTAATGAGAACAAAAAAAAACAAAAGAATTCTAAAACGGATGCACTTGATTCACCACCTTCAGTCCAAGGCCTCCTGCTGTATTCACACATTTACATGCTCCTTAAGCGCCTGAAAGCAGGAGTTTCACACTTAAAGCAACACCCTTAACTGTCCTGTTTACACAACAGGCCTGTAGTGTGTGCGCTGCTAAGCGGCTGTGTGCTTTTCCAGTTGCACAGCAGATGCCAGCTTCGTCGCCGTAGAAATATTCCCAGTGCCAGATATGCAGATATCAATCAACGGCATAGGAGAGGAAACAAAAGGTGACGTCATTAGCCTTCATTACTGTAGATACACACATATATACACACACAAAGCAGAAAGCAGCGAGGAGAGACAGAAGAAATGAGTACGATAAGGGCGGCAGACAAAGTGAAAGCGCTTCCTGTTCTTTCCCCATCCACAACGGCTAATTTGCTCCCATTTCCTGAGCTCTGATTAATTCTGGAGGGTCACTTTCGAGCTTATCGGCCCTGCATTCGGGTCTCGTTAGAGTCTGAGATGGGCCTTATCGCTCACCTGTGCTGTCAAACACACACACGCGGAGCGACGGCATTGTCCATTCCTCAGAACATTATCAGAATAAACAGTCCGTTTGAATTTTTCAATTAATCTCATATGTGTGGCATTTTGTGTGGTGGGTCGATGTTATTTGGATAATTAGCAGCGAGTCTTGGAGCTGTTCGGGTGGGGAGGGGGGCACCGAGAGTGTAATTGAATCCTGACATATGTGAGCTGTTTGGTTTTCATTTCGAGGAGAGCGACGGTGTTATCACCCCTCTGTTTGCCCTAAGGCCCTTTTGTGCTCCAGGAGGCCCAAGACTAAACCAACAGAACAGTTCCCATGGACCAGAGGAGAGAGACGGCGCGAGGTGCATTCTTGCCATGAAAATTCACACTTGGTGACAGTATCATCATTTAGACTGCGATAACGATCATCAGGGATGAAAGCCAAGGGCACTAGTAGCAACTACTTCGCAGCAAGTATGAACTACTTACAACTACTTAGTAATAAGTAGCAACTACTTATTTAACTACTTATTAGTATCCACTCTCAGAGCAGTAAAAACTTATAGTTACTCAACAACATTTCTGACTACTTCAGTGATTCTTGACGTTTAATTTCATTACAGTAAGCACTAAGAAGATGCCAAGAAGAGCAAATTTCGGCATAATTTTCTTGATAAATGGCGCCAGATTGCCCATCTCTTATCAGAAGCACATTGTGCCATTATTTATCTCAATAATGACATCATATCGCCCGCCGCTGGCACTCAACAACAACGCAGATCTTCTACAGCAACACCAACATGAAACAGAGCAGGGCTTTAACCAAAAAGACAATGTGAGGAACCCAACATACACACACACCCACACCAGCAGTGCATAAGCTGTGTTTGAAGGGTAGACTTTACCCCATTGTCCTGAATTCTGAATTGCTACTGAAGGGCTAGTATAGAAAAGGGAGTAAGAGGGAAATTACTCAAATGCCCTGTTGCTCCATTGCACTTGTTCACTGACCCGCAAATCTTCATTTCAAATTAGTGCTGTTAGAGCGGTTAGGTGCCATGCAACTCAAACACATGTGACATCTGAGGACAGCCATTAAACGCAGAGACATCAACAATCACTAATACAATCGCCATGCGGAAATCAACCTCCAAGGTGAATTAGGTGCGTGCAACATGCCATCGATTCAAGCAGCTGCTGAAAGAAAGGAAAGAAATAAATGAAATAAGACAGAAACTAAAACCAACATCAGTATCGCGAACAGCGTGATAAACGTACAAACAAATGAAAACCGGTGTTCGTTTTCCAGCTAGCGTCCTTTAGAAACCTGTGTAACGGAGAAAGAAGAAGCAGAGGGGAAAAAAAAAAAAAGAAAACCAAAAAATCAGGGAGCAGCGGAGAGAAAAAAAAAACATCTAATTGAAACACTAAGAGCTGGCTTCAAGTGAGAGAGGCAGGATAAAGCCTCATAATTGCATAATTATACCAGTCGATACCTGACACAGTGAATACAGCCACTTCTGCAGACGTCAAATGAGTTCCACATAATTTAACCAAACACTGGGCAAAGCCCGAGGTCCATGGATCAGAGCAAGTCACTGGCAGGGGAAAAAAATAAGAGGAAAAAAAGCCTCTGCTTTTCGCTTCTCTCTCTTTCTCGATTACAAACCTCTACTAATATATTTATTCCTCTGCTTTTTTTTACACCAGGATTACTGTTTCAGCTGCTACAGAGGAATTCAAAACACCAAGGAATCAATATAAAAAAATAAAATGCATATTGGATGCGTATGTGTGTATTACACACACCCCCACACTCACAAACATATACAAGCATATATATGTATGTCTGCATATTATACATATACAGAAATACATACATGTGTATAGATGTGTGTGTGTATACATATACATACACAAATGTGTTATAAATCCTTATACAGATGCGTGTGTATATGCGTATGTGTGTATATAACACACATATACACACAAAAAAACATACATATATAAACGCATATATATATATATAGATGAATAGACAAACGTATATGCACACAAACATCTATGCGCATATATACATATACACACATACTATATATGCGCATAGATGTGTGCATATACATTTGTGTCTATACATCTATATACACACATACATACACACATACATATATATATATATACACACACACAAATACCTATACAATATATACAATCACCTATACTATATATATATATATATAAATAAAAAATACACACAGTGCCGATATGTAAAGTGACACAGACAGACAGACAGACAGACAGACAGACACACCTGCGATTACAGGCAGCAGTGTAAAAGACCCTGAGACACCAGCTTTGTTCAGGCTTTGTACTTCAGTAATCAACAGATGTACTTAGACGCCTCAGCTCAGGCACCACAGAGAAGCTGAATGGGCAAAAAAGCGTCCACTTTGTACATCTTCGCCTTAATCAAGCCTTTTCTATTCAGCAATTTGACCTTTTGTTCAAAACAGGATTATCACCCCTACCCCTACCTTTTTTTTTTTTTTTTATTTATTTATTTATTTGTTCCTTATCCCCAGCCAGTTACCAGGGGCGACCCGTGCGACAAACATAATTGCAATAATTTGTTAAACACCATGGCAACCCACATTAGAATGGGGGTAAATACGAGTCTGTGCTGCACTCTCATTTTGGAGAAGACGCTAGGAGTCAGGGAAGGGATGACAAGCAAAGAAGGGCTGGGGGGGTGGTTGGGGGGGGGGGGGGGGT
>JBBPCY010000001.1:11241222-11260333 GCA_037974405.1 Brachyalestes nurse
CTTCATGCATGGACACATTGTGAAACATTTTTAATTTATGTCTTAGGGTGTTGACTCTTTTAGTGTTCATACAAATATTTACACATTAAGTTTACTGAAAGTAAAAACAGTTGAAAGTCAGACGACGTTTCTTTTTTGCTGGGTTTATATATATATATATATATACACACACACACACCCCAGTTTTACGTGGATTAGAGTCGCGCATTCAGGCACACGCAGATTTGTATGGAGAACTAAACTCCTAGTTTTATGGGGAAATACCCACAATAGTGTGGAAACTGCAAATATCCTCTGCCTTTTTTTTGCGGCAATAATTTTTTTTCCCCAATGTTTTCACACAAATGGGACTGCAGGCTGTAGCCGACCTGGAAACACTTTTTTTCGAATTCCACATTAGGGTTGAGCACCCATGCTTCAAGTTTTTTTTTCAACCAAAACACAACTACGCGGTTCTTCACTATACGGGGGTGCTCTTGGAACGTAACTCCCAAGAAACGCGGGGGATTACTGTATACATAAATACAAACATACATACATACATAACCCCCCTTTTACGCGGATCAGCAGTTGGGGTTTCAAGCCATCGTGCATTTTTTTCTGAGAACCGAAGTAATAATTGTTTGCAGAAACCCCCGCACTAACACGGAAACTGCAGATATCCTCCGCATTTTTAGCCAATCCGAGAACGCTATTTATTTCTCCTCGCTGCTGATTGGCTGCTGCCCTTTGACGCAGCTGTAGTCCAGAATTTCCCCCGTGGAGCGTCTCGTGTTTTTCGTTTTGTTCTTCTTAAAGCCCTGTAATTCTATTACTGTAATTTAAATGAACTTATTACTGTATTTACCTTATTATGCTAAAAAAACTATACAGGGTTAACATCAATATTTACATTCTAGCACTGCAGGAGTTCAGTGTAAACTGTACAGTACGGATACAGGTTTACCTTTACACTTTCTTTAAGGGTAATGTATTAAGGTGAGTTTAAAATGAAATTGAAGTGTTTTGGGAGTATATTTGGGGGCATATTTAGGGTTTATACTATAAAAATAGGCTTTTTTTTTAACCACATCACAACAGTGCGATTTTTAACTATACGCGGGTGCTCTTTACTGTACATACATACACATACATACAAAACATACAAATAATGAAAAACGTTTCTAAGCTCTCTATATTTAATGTGGTTCATTACAGGTGATGGTCAGAGCACAGGAAGGCTTTGGGAAAGATACAGTTTTGTTTTTAAAACCTATTTAGGAATTTTGTTTGAACCACTGTGAGTTATCTATCCTACTTTGTTTCACGCTAGTTTGTTTTTGTTTTAGCACCACTTTAACAACCAAAAATTTTACATAGTTTTACAAGCAAAAACAACAGTTGATAAAAAAAAATCAGTTATTTTATTTGTAATTTTCGAGTAGTATTTTTCTAGTAGTTTTACAAGTACTTGGTTTGCCCATTCCCCATTTAAATTCCCTGCTATTATGCTACAACTTTCTGATATTAATACATACTAAGTTTTGAACACAGTACGTAATTTATAACACAGTTTTAGAGACAGAAATGTTTGAAATGCATGACAATATCTTAACTTCAAACCAAAATACCACACGCAGGGCTGCATCATCCAGCCTTAGCAGATGTCCAAACCCAATATACCGTCACTGATCCGAGCTGGGAAACACCACTCAACACAGCAGAGTGTGATTAACCCTGTCAGTCAAACTTTCCACGGGGGGAGAATTAGACACAAACATATCAGAGCTCTTTACATTGGTCCGGTATCCGAACACTTGTCACACAGCCAGAACCCACATAACAGCGACAGCTTTAAAGCAGAATGGAAGTGGAGAGAAGAAAAAAAAAATTAAACCCATTTGTAGCGCAGCGGGAGGGGCAGCTGTTTGGAGGAATACTCAGAGGCGCAAGGCCGCATCTGAAATTCAATAAAGGACCGCAATAAACAAACAGCATGTGTGAGGTGAGCTCAAATTAACCTGCGTTAAGTCCTCACAGAGTGGTCAGGAACAAAGTCTCCACCACAGCGTCTGAGTCACACTCCACTGTTTCTCAAAGACAGCGGATAATTCAGCAACACTCACACTTAACAACCCTAACAAAACACTAACCATTTCAGCTATTCCACACACCAGGCGGCAGAAGGAAGCAAACGCCACCCTCTCTTCCAATTACACTGAGGCTACACAATATATTGTTGGTTAATCGCCATCACAATACCGGCCTTTACAATACTGGTACCTCTATAGGCTGCAGTTTGTAGACACCATCTTTGGGAACGCTGTATTCCGACAGCCAATAATATTTTACAAGCTTTGTAGATCTGTATCTTGCGTTTAACCTCCATTCAAAAGAATATTTCATTAATTCCCAAATTTAACATTATTCTTAAACTTAACCTCAACCCAAAACAAACTTAATCCCGGTACTAACACGATCTCTGACGTTGTTTAGTCACCAGCTTATAAAGCCGTCAGGTATCTTGTTAAGAGCAGTATGCATTTTTTCTGTTCGTTGTGTGTATCATGAGTAGATGGAACAGGCGAGTTCACTCATTTGTGCCCAATATACTGTAATGTACAATATTTGTCCAATTTATTCGAATATGGTATTTCGTCTAAATCTTCTTTCATTCCTTTCATAGTATTAAGTAGCTTAGTCTTCCAGAAAAGGTCTAAAATACCCGTCATTTGTTTGCTCAAATGTAAAATGCTTTTTAATAGCTATTCATACATTTTGGGGTGGGGTGGGGGAAATCAGTTTTTTTCCTTTAAACAGTTTTTGCTATTATTCCCCTGTTTAAAGATTCAGCAATCTTCCGTCAGGGATAAAGGTGCCAACACCACAGGTTAGAGTCAAAAGTCAGGAAAAAAAGGTCTATTTATAACTACACAACTATAAATAAAATATATAGTAATTATAAAAAGACTGCAGCATGTGATTTATGCAACACGTGTATGTAAGACCAACACTACAGAACAATAAGGTGTTTGATGGAGTAAACATAAAAAGAATTAATAGTCATCAGAGCACTCCAAATAGGGCTAACAGGGAGCTGGAACTCACATTTATGTTTGATACATTTATAATTATAAAAAGATCTGAAGATTTGTTTACTTGGATATTCATGATTTGCTTCAAATAAGGTTGACTATTAGACTGAAATAGTCAAATATTAGACTGTACATTTCAAACACAGTCAACAGTGGATGGCTGCTTAAAGCAAATCTGGAAATACAAACATAATAAAACCGGATTATACCAAGTTAAACAACAGTCAAGAGAACCAAAACATTATAGCATAATATTTTATAACATAATATTCTTATCACTTTAATTTCACAACAGTGTTCGGCCTTCACAGCTGCTGGACTGCATTTTCCCACATTAATGGGATTCACAGCATTTCTGTGAGCGGGACACAGGGTTCGTACTCACACTGTAGTACTTGCGGACGTGTCGTCGGATGTCCAGCAGCAGTTTGTTGCTGATTTGGACAGGATACTCCAGAGGGCTTCCATTACAAGGGATGTGACAGCAGCGCTTCAAACTGGGTTCTGTTACACTCCCCTTAAAAAAACACAAAATTACATGTTTAGCGCAAATCTATACCGGTCATTTTCATTTTAGGCATGCTAGAGCATTTATGCACTTGAATTTAACAGTTAAACAGGTTCACTTGTGTAGAATAATGTGCCAAAATCAATTTTTATACTTTTATACTTTTATATATTCAATTGTTTTCCATTTTCTCTTTATTGCTTAAAATGAAACTTTTTCCACTGTGTCATTTCTGTAATTAGGAACGGGCGATAATAAAAACATCACCTTTTTCTGATCTCTGAGGAGTTAGAATGGACAAAAATGTACAAACAGTGACATTTAAAAACGCTTCATGTTTTCCTCAATGTTTCCTCAATCTAACAGGCTTTATTATACTCACTTTGTAATAAAACACACATTTGGTTGGTGCTCTTTAAGTACTGATGATACACACAATGTAATTCATCATATGATGAGATAAATATCATCTACCTCCCCAGCCCTACTTAGAAACAGTGTAAAACAGTGTCAAATTTCTGTTGTGATGACCCTAATATAGACTGGGAGGTGATTAAGTACAGTAAGTACATGGATGTAAATAATAATAATAATTTACACACCACAAATTCTCATCAAAAATGCAAAAAATGTGAGCTTTCCCCATTATAAGGCCTTATAACACAACAAATAGTTTATTTAATAAGTCGGGCCCGATTTTGGCTGGTCGTTCCAACAAATTTGAACTTTGCACAGTCCCATTCGCAGAAAAGCGCTGCGGTGTACAGGACGAGGAAACAGGAAAACAGAAAAAAAGAAAAAGCAAAGTGCAAATGTGTTTTGCCATTAACCTTTTAGCCACTTCTCTGGATGACAGTAGAAGAAAAGCCCTGCGTGTTGCTCGTCTGATCTAGAGGCCTTAGCGCTGAGTTCGGGACGTGAAAGCACTCAGTCCTCCCATTGACGGATAAAGAAACCGACTGTGATTAAACAGCGCGCCTCCATATCCCTTCACTCCACGGGACCTACAGGTCCCTACCGGAGCTGTCTGTAGCAGCCATTACCAACATATCTCACACAGGCCGGACCACGGCTGGAGCGAGGGCGTTAATGCGTCAGCGCACTAACTTTCGCTCTCCCACAAACACACCCTCACACACACAGCGCTCCGCTTTATGACGGGCAGAAGTGTCCAGTCGCCCTCTGTTCAGATCACCGGTAGTTGCTGTAAGCCATTAGCCTATTTACGATGTTTACTTCCATCATTGAATAGCACTTTGAGGGGAACAGTGCTTCTATGCAAATACTCTTTCCTCCCTCTGTGGCCGGCTCCAGACAGCTAGTGTGTTTGCATTCCTGCTCTCCTCCCTGCTCTCCGCGCGGCTGCCTCTGATAAGGGAGCTCTCTGCAGCCCTGGACTGCCGTCTGCAAGTCAAGGCTTTCCCCTCCATTCTTCCTTTCATCTCCCCACACTGATGCTCAGTAATACTGCGTTCTTAATTATCTCACAGTCTTATCAGTGAGGCTTGGTTAGCCGCGCGTGGGGGGGGTGTGTGTGCGCGGGAGGGTAGATCAGCGAGTGTGTGCGTGGGACGCAGCCAGGTTCCATACTTGCTTGAAACTAAAAACCCATTTGCGTTGCATAATGTAAAGCCTCCCGTTGCTCACTTGACTGAAACCGCAACAGTTGCGACTGTCATAACTTGATAAAACAAACGACGAAATGGTAACAACGTACTGCATAATAACGACTGCCGGTATATTAAATGACTGATATCAACTGATAAAGAACGGTGGAATAAAGGAATCTTGTAATAATGTTGCTTATTTGCTGTTAACACGCACTATTAAGCCAATGTGGCCCTAGACAACGCCGCCCAGATACTTACATTATTTTTTCCTGCTTCCAACACATTAAGCCCAGAAGCAACTGTTCACTTGCTGCCTCATATATCCCACCACTTGACAGGTGCCATTGTAATGAGACAATCAGAGCTATTCACTTCACCTGTCAGTGGTTTTAATCTGTGTATACCCCACATTATTAACCACTGTCTGAAAATGTTTTAAATGAGAACATTTTATTTAATAAAACGGAGCCCATGAACTGGCCGTCCGGCAAACGACAGTCAGTGTTCGAGCCTCAAGCCTGAAAAAAATTCACATGGTGATATTCTATGTAAAAAAAAAAAAAAAAAGACCTCAATTCTACAGAAAATAATAATTGAAATCAGAATCCCACAGTTGTTCATAAGAAATGCAATTAGTTATTTTCCCCCCAAATCATTCAGCTTTGATATAGATAACAGGATTCAAAACTGGATCCAGTGTAGCACCAAATGTGAAGGGCTGAATTAAAAAAAATAATAATAATAATAAAAAAGTACCACCATTACTTCTTTCTTTGTGTCTGTTTTAACTCATCTTTTCTTTGGAAAAATGAAATAGTGATGAAACACAAAGTAATTGAACTGCTTTGTGTTATGCAATCAGTTTGCAATCAAATTATGTTTCACACAACCTGCACCCTTATAGGTAAGTAACTGTATGCAAGTTTTTCCAAGTTAAACCAGCCTAAGGTTGTACTTTTTACTAATGTAGTTTTTATTATAAGAGGGAATATAATGCATTGAGTGCACATGTGTGATTGAGTGAATATCTAGCAGTCCTTGCGGAAGGATTGTGGGAAGTGTAACTTCTCAAACAACTGGGAGGACAGAGCTTTGGGCAAATAGGGAGTGTGTGTCATTTTTTTTGGTTTTTTTTATGAGCTCCAGAAAGACGAGAGAAGGCTGTGTGCACAACTCTTAATTAGAGGCAGATAACACTCCACTCCTTCACTCCCCTGACCTCGACATGGAATAAAGCGGGTGTCCCATAATCTTCGGGACATGACTAAGCGGCTATGCCAACCAAACCCACTGCCAAGCAGCTAAAAATAAAAGAGCAGCCACTACACATTAATAGGCTGGTCACTGCCACTTCGAGGTAATAATCACCTGCGCGCCGAAAATTTATTGTTACTTGTCATTACATGATATTTAACTTGTAGACAAACGAGATGAGGCTGAATAGTGAGAAACGCAGCTCAAATGCCGCAGCTAACATGTTTACATGGTTGATGAAGACAGGCGTGTGTGTATCTGTTTACACTTTATCGCAGGTTTACCGGCACGAAAGGAAAAACCCTCTGTTAAAAATAAACCTGCATTCATCTGTAAGACCATTTTAGGCGGAACAGACAATGTCAATAAGAGAATGAGGATGTTTACCTGTGTTAAAGTCAATATGATGATTGCTAGAGACTTGTTTCTATAGTTATTAAGACAGAGATGTTGGGGTTTAAGAACATACTAGGAAATTGAATTTATATATATATTAGGAAACCAGTCAGTAAACCTGCTTGAAATTCCTGATCATCTAAAATTACACTGGTTTACTATGATAATAGTCCGATGTTACGGGTTATCGGAACTTTAAAGAATTCAACTATCAGTCGTCAATAAATCAATACGAGAGTTTTCACATTGGTCAGGCCCTACTTACTGCTCCCTCGAAGACACCATCGTAGATGTTCTCAGTGCCACAGTCAGGGCAGGAAAAGGAGAACCTCTCACAGTCACGGTAACGTTCTTCATCGGTGAGCTGTGCCGGGACACCCAGGAGACCGTCAGTCTCTTCTTCACGCTGCTGCCGCTGTTGGGCCCGGAACTGCCCTGGATCCAGCCCTGGTCCACACACACACACACACACACACGAAATGCAAACTTATTCAACAAGCACAGATCAGACCATATACTGTACGAATCTAAGACAAGAGAACTAAGCCTGATTATAATCTTACCAGACCAGGCAATCAATCAGTTCTACTATGTCTTATTTCACACTCCTGAGAGATGAGCAGCCTTTCAGTTCAGAAAAGCTCCTGAAGGTTTTAATGTGTTTGAAGTAAATGAGAAGTTAACAGTGAAAGAAATGTTATATATATATATATATATAAAAACCCTTATTCAACATATCTAAAAGTAAAAAAATCCTATGACATTCCATCATAATGTCTCCCTGACTCTTCAGGATTTGATTCCATCACTGTGCACCAGCATGCGAGGGGGGGGGGGGGAGAAGACATTTTCAATAATATCATGTTTCTGAATCCTGAATCTGAATTCTGAATCTGAAACCTGAATCCATCAATGAGAGAAAGTAGTCAGACCCTCCCTGTCTGAGAGCACCACAGTACAAAAGGAAAAAGTGTTATGATTTTGGTGGATTTGACAAGGACAGAAATTACAGCAAGAATATCAATAGTGAGAGAGGGATGAGGATATGATCAACTGGAAAATATCACAAAGGGGAGGGTGCAAAAAATAAAATAAAAACAAAACAAAAACAAAACAAAGCTATCTGACTTGTACCAGGCAGCTGAGATCATCAAATCATTAAGAGGTGGCAGCTGAATATCCATTTAATCTTCCCAGGTGACACACTGAACACTATTAGAGCATGGAAAAACAGCTGACATCCCCCTGAGTAATTTGGCTAAGTGAATAAGTGAGTAAATAAATAAGTGTTGACTGTGAGGCTACAGGGATTAACCAGCGGCCCCAAAGCCCCCAGCACCACAGGCCCGGGAACTGCTGCCATCTGCAGGAAGAAATGCACACACACTTTTTCCAGGGTCAAGCCATAGCAGAGAGAAGCAGAACACACACACACACACACGGTTACGGATGGGAATCGTTTGAATTTTTCCGATTCCGGTACCGCTTCATCGATTCTGGTTCTTATCGAATCCCTATTTCGATTCCACAAAGCAAAATTTATTTAGAATGATTCAAACCAAACAGTCAACTGATTTGTTAACAATAAAACTATTTGCAATTTTACATGAAATAAATAACTGAAGAAAGTAACTAAAATCTCAACTAAAACAGGTGCTGGCAGAAACCACACACGCCCTAGCAGATGCGGTGTTTCACACTAGAACAGCTGGCAGCATCAACTGACGTAATTTCATCAGAATCTGAGAGTCTGTTGGCCTATGGAGACATATGGGTGAGGTGTGGGCACATGTACACACGTATCTTTACATGCTGCTGTTGTTTTATACTGTTGTGCTTGAGAGACACCATCGACCGGAATCAAATTCCTTGTATGTGTTAATTCACATACTCATCCAAAAAAAGCGATTCAGATTCTGATTCAGATTCTGACTCTGACTGGCGCTGTACGACGGACCCTCGCTGTGTCTGCTGGCTGCAGCGTGGATGTCTGCCGGCGGCTGCAGGACTAAGCGCTGAACAAACTGCAGCAGCGCTGGATCAGGAAGCGTCTTGTGAGAAACTTAAAGGTTATGAGTATAGCCAGTTAGCCGCCATTCTACTGTTAAGAACCATTTTACAGAACCGAAATAAAAAACCGAGTGGGTACCCGGTACCGGGGATTTGCGAATCGGTTCATATTTGGAATCGAATTTCGGTTCCCATCCCTACATGTGGTGGCTACTTTCGACTATTCCAGATGACATGATCTTTAACTTTTTAACCACTTATGGTCCTGACAATTCAGCACTTCTAAACCAAACAGAGCCACAACAATCAGCCGGCATTAATAGAGCTGCACAATATGGACAAAACACCAGCATTGCGATTTTATTGCTCCATATTGCAATGCCTTTCACAACATTAAAGAGCCCACGTCACTTTTCTGGACTTAAAAAGGCTTAAAGGTCGGAAATACTGTTTCAAGCGGTACACCTACTCTCAGCATCCACACAGTCCACATAAGCTACAAGTACAGCCCTGTTTTCAAATCACAAAACCACACATTTAAATGCATCTCCTTACACTGGATACAGTAGTTTATCTCAGCCCATTCATACACTGATTTAACCCATTTAATGGTTACAGATAAGACTTTTGTTGAATTACACAAAGACCTTGATTTATCAGAACACCCAGCAACCAGCTCACCTGGAGCTGCGATTGGTCAGAAACACCGATTGGTTAGAGGCTCATTCGAATATTGAAGCCTGCTGCGACATCAGTATTGCAGAGACTGATATTGTGATTATGATCAACAAATGATATATTGTTCAGCCTTAGCCAGTAACAAAGATCATAGAACAAGTCATTAACTATATTTACACGCATACATTAACCTAACTACTTAGTCTAAGAGACCAGATCAACATTTACAAGACAAAGGACTAGTCTGTTTATAGTCCTCACTACATGTGTGTCAACATGGCCTGACTTTATAACAATCCATGTCCCTATACTTACATTTATCCACACAAGTTTCACTACTATAAAAATCTCTGCATTCCTTCTTCATCTTCTATTTAAAATTATTGGTACAAAAGTCTATGTCCAAGCCACAAAAGCTCAAAAGAGAATGTGGAGCAAACCAAACATGTCCACACTTACAGCCATTTCAAATAGTCCGGCTAATGTCGGCTTGGGCCACCTGTTTTCAGACTAAGCTTAGGTCAACTAAGACTAAGATCAAACTGTGCTGTTTACGGCATCATATATCCAAGTTAGACTATCAGTTTTAGTTAGACTAATGTCAAACTGCTGGTGTACATTTTGAATTAGGGAAAAAAGATTAATAAGGTCTACAGCAGAAATTAATTATGAAATCAATTAAATAAATTTAGGCAGTGAGAGCAGTAGTGGGAACTTTTGCACAGTTTCTAGGAGTGATATTGAAGTAGTGATCCTTACACATGTTTTTGAAGTATCAAGAGGATACACAGAACCAAAAGACTTATCCAATACAGGTTTGAGACCATTTTAAAAAATGCTAGCATACTAACACCATCTCCATCAACAAAAAACTACTGTGAAGGACAGTGGCACTGTGGTGCATCCTGTAGTCATCATAAAGTAGTAATTTAATATTTTTATCGTAAACTGCTTATTTGTTGGCTTTTGTTAGTTTTTAGTTGGGTTTTTTGGTACATCATTACTCTATACTATACGGTTTCTCAACCATGGTACTGGAGGCACCTTGCCCAACACATTTTAGTTTTACTCCTGCCATAACAAACAGACTTCAACTCAGCGAGGGGTCGTTAATGAGCTGATTAGTCGGATCAGTTACATTAGAAGCAGGGACAACACTCAAATATGTAGGGCAATGAGCCTTCAGGACCAGGGTTGAGAAACACTGCTCTATACTATTGATATGAAAGTCATGCAAACAGGCTGTGATACACTATAAACAGTACTGAGGGGTTCTATCGAACCACGAAAGAGGAAAAAGCTTAGAACTTGGATGGAGTTCTTCTGGAGTAAGAAGAAACCACAGAAAAGCATTCAGTCGAGTCAAAGACACTAGAACAGGGGTGTGGAACTCTAATCCTGGAGGGCCGTGGTCCAGCACGTTCTGGTGATTTCCCTGCTCAGAAACACCTGGTTCACCTCAGCAGTTCATTTACAGGTTTAGTGAAAGTGTCTGAGGAGGAGAACCATCAAACTGTGTTGGACACCGGCCCCCCAGGACTGGAGTTTGACACCCCTGCACTAAAACAATCAGCTGCAGGCCTACCACAAAGTCCAAGGAGGAAGCTTACCCAACCACGTGGCAATCAGCACGCCATCGATGCCCTCAATGGGCTCGCAGATGCGGCTCACCACAGGATGCACCTGTTGGGAAAGGTAGTACTGCGTGTCCAGGGTGAGCCCTGCCTGTTTCTGGAGCTGCTCCGGAGCATACGCCCTTTGGCTGGCTGCAAGGTTTGAGCCGTCCTACCACACCGACAGAGAAGAGGTTATAAAAATATAAGTATTAAAAGGTTGTGTGTCATAGTGCTCAGATTTAGATGGCTGTACTTTATGGGCATGTTTAAAGATATCCTTGATGAGCACCTGACAGATGATGTAGGATATGGTATCGCCTGCTTTAACCTTCCTTCCTCCTTGAGAGTTGATCCACAGGGCCACATGCACATGAGGGAGACTCTTCTTATCTGGGTAGTCCTGAGGGTCTTTTGTCAGGGCCTGAATGGTCATATACACATTCCAAGTCAGACACACACACTTCTGTGCATGACGTGAGAAAAACCCTGAATCTGCCAAATTTCTTTACTATTAATTACCTCAATTTAAATCCAACACAACAAGAACCGGGTGCAGAACACTCTTAAGCAGGGGTGTTGAAATTAATCACATAATCGATGCATCGCGATGCAGACGTGGACGATGATAAATTGATGCAGTGGCAGGACATAATCGATTATATCATGATGACATCGCTTGATTTTAAAAACCTAGTTAAATAGAAGCACTGCAGAATGTTTTGACCATATTCACTGAAGATGTAGGCTAGGCCTATACTACTTATTTTGGGAACAATTTAATGCTATGGGCACAATTTCTGTTTTGATGAACTATGTCTATATTCTTCATTTCTGTTCACAATTTAGTGTAATGGTCAGAATTTTTGTTCACATTTCCAGTTTTGTTGAATAAAAACGGGAGCTTACATATCACTGCTTGTATTTGAAAACGTGAAGTAAAGTATAAAATTGATGGGATGCGTCGTGATGCATCGAGATATCGAATCGAATAGTTGACATGATAATCGTAATCGAATCGTGAGGCCTGTGAAGGTTCACACCTCTCCTCTTAAGTGACCAGAACCTCACCTTGTGGATCTCAAACATACTGACAGGGACGTTGCCACTGGCCACCTTCTCTCCCAGCTCTATGAGGTGCTGCTGGATATTCTCCAGTATGGTGTCCCGATTCTGGTCCGACAGAATCTGACCGAGCACAAAGCTGAAAGAGAATGTAGAAAATGTAGAAAAAGCTGAGCAATTTGAGGCAGAACAGAGATCAATGAGATGAAAGACGTCCGCACAGCTGCTGCCAGCGAGCGTCACAAAAGACACAGCTTACCAGGACCCACTCCTTAGTTCACAAGAAGGAATACAACAAGAGATAATGCAAACACTAGGACCGTCACGATTAAAGTACAAGCCTAAAACGGTTGATCTTGCTTCCAACTGAGGATAGACAGCTCTAGCTCAAACAAACAGTACCCAGCACTGATGGTCTTCTGAAGGTGTTACAGTACCAAACCAGACGTTGGAGGTTTTTGTGAACAAAAGGAACAGATTTGTGAGATGAAAAAAAAAAAAAAAACAGATGAATGAATGAATTAATGAAAAAAACAAAACACTGACTTGCCACACTCCTTGGCGAGGTCACACCAGTCCCTGCGCACAATGTCCAGGCCTTTAAATTCCTGCTTGGTGGTGTAGCGACCATCTCCCTGCTGCTCCACCATCAGAGCAGCATACTTCTTCTTCTTCAGCAATAACAGTGACTTAAACACGCCATCAATGTCTATCTCCAGCAGCTTATACAGCTTATTCACCTCACTTTTTACCTAAACACACACACACACACACACACACACACATTAGCACAAGCCTTTAATCCATAGCACTACACTAAAAAGAAGACATTCAGGATATTCTGGCTGTGAATCTATTAGTCACGGATAAATGAGAACCGTAATATTAGTATCAGTTCAATACCGGATTTGCAGATGATAATTATAAACCTCTTGTCCCATTTTCCCCTTTAAACACACACACAGAAGTGTAGGCATGTTTAATATTTTATTGGTGTGGAAGTTACAACAGGCTCAAATGGCTTATAGTGTCAATAACCAAACTAGGTGTTCAAAAAGACTTCCTCTGCATAACCCAAAGCGGTGGTCCTCAGGGCCTTCACACAGTGTACGCGTGTGTCTTATCCCTGTGTTTGGAGTTGCAATCAAGCAAAAACATGGACCTTCTGGGGGGCTGTAAGCACCAGTTTGGAACCCGTATTACAGTAACGGCATGTACAGACTGAGAACATAACAGTGGCCCGAGAATGTGAACTAAAAGGAACTGTGAACTCAAAGCGCCATAAAAGGAAAATAGCTTATTGGTTACTTTCTCCATTGTTCCAGCATAGCAGGCAGTAATGTGTTCAGGGAACATTAGTCCACAGGGGAGCCTGTGGAACCAAACTGGTCCAAATTTGTTCTTGCTATGATTTGGTACTAGGTTACTAGAACATTTTTACAGCTTACAAACCACTTTTAGTTAATATGATCTGTACTGCGTTTCTTCAACCCTGTTATTCTATTACGGTTGTATTAATTGTTTTTCCTTCTCAGTATAGTCATGCCCAGCCCCACCAAGTAGCTAGGACTCCCAAGACGATATGATCAAAGATTGGAGGGTCAAGGATAGCACATGCTTCTTCTGAGACACATTAAACAGCAAACTGTGTTGAAATCGACAGCTCAAAGTCATTCGATCCACGTAGAGTGAATCAGGCTAATTATTGGACTCTTGGACTCCCATCCACGGCGGCGGCATGATTTATTAAAACTGTGGACGATGCACTTTCTGTCGCTTAAATTGACACTTGATGGCCATTACAATGTAGTCGATCAGTGTTGCGTGAACTGTAGGCTTCACTACATTGTGATCAACTGGCTCAAACCTATTCTTAACATGGGGTTATCATCATGAATTAGCAAATTTCATTATCTGTTTAGAAATGACACAAACATGGGCGAAGCTGAAGAGGTGTGGTCCACTAATCCAGGCACACTGACCACTCCCCCTGCCTGAACTTACCTTGTTGCCCAGTTTAATGACCTCATCCAGATTGGAGCTGTTGGTGTTGATCATGATAGAGTCCGTGTCTCCATAGATAACGTCCAGATTCATCTGCAGCAGGACAGGAACAGTCAATACCGTCACAGATGAGGCAACATACTTGAGCACAGAAACACACACTACTTTTTGCACAGCAGAGATTTCTTTCTAACTCACCTTCTGTACCATGTCTTTGGTGTGCATTAGGATCTGAAAAGGAAAGAAAAAAAAAAAAACCAAGATCATACACCAAGACACAACAACAGGAAACAGCAGAAAGCCGCCAATAATAATAATAATAATAGAAAATAATTTAACACATTGCCCTTTTCACAAAGGTTGGAGTAGTGGATCTAACACTCCAACGTACTAAAGGAAAATGTTTCACGGCCGTGAAATATACTGGACAAACAACTGTTAAACAGACAATGCCACGAATCCAGAGCCCATACGCAAACACACACTCACTCAAAAACAGGCATAGTGACACGCACAACACACAAAGAATTTAATTAGCAAATCTATTCAGTAATTCAACACTTAGCAATGGGGGAAAGAAAAAGCCTTGGTGATTTGCTTTTAAATGGAGGATAATTGGCTAAGAGGGCTATTAGCAGCTCTGAAATGTGGCTCCAAACCCACACACCAGCCGAGTCATAATAACGCCTAATGGCCTTAATCACCGGTGGCCTGCATAACAGAGAGAGCAAGTGTGCAAGAGAGAGAGAACAAGACAGAGAGAGAGAGAGAGAGAGAGAGAGAACAAGACAGAGTGAGAGAGAGAAAAAAGGAGAGAAAGAGAGTGAGAGAGAGAGAGAGAGAGAGAGAGAGAACGATGGAGAGAAAGACAGAGTGAGAGAAAGAGAGAGACCTTCTGAAAGGGGAGGGAGAAGAGAGGGAGGGGTGTCCAGCTGTAGACTGAGACCTGCATCAGCTGCAGCTGTCAGAGAACGAAAACGAGAGAGCTGAAGACGAGGGTGAACACAGAAAGGGGTCATGGTTCATCAGCTCTGCAATTGTTGATCATCTTAGTAATCGAGTAATCTACCAATAATTGTGACAGTTACTCAAACAATCAGAGACCTACAAACAAATAAATAAATAAATAAAATTGAGGGAAAGATATGGGCCTGACAGAGGAATTGTAATCCATTCCAAGCCCCTTTAAAAAGACTGCAGAATCAGAATCCTTTATTGACGCCGGAGAAAACAGAAGTCACAAAGAGACACGAGACGAGAACAATTTAAGATATGAAGTCCAGAATAAAAATACGACAAATATCACTGGAAACAATAACGGATTGGAAATTGATTCTAAGCGAGTTATCGTGACAGCCCTTGTGTCGAGTGTGACTGTTTACTCAGGGCGTATGGTCTGACTGCATACACAACACATGCATACACAGTGCATACACACTACAGGCCTGGGGTGACCTCTACGGGAGAGGGACTCAGACAGGTGGGTGACTGGGCAGGAGGATCGAGCACTAATCTAAGGCCTGACAGAGCCAGGGAACATTACTGCAGCCTGTCAACAGCAATCGAGCAAGCCGCCGCCATCCATGCTCAACACACACACACACACACACACACACACACAAACACATGCACACACACACACACCCCCGTCAGGGACAAGGACGGTGCTATTTCAGAGAGCGGGGTCTCCACTCCTTGAAACTGGAGCGGGCCTTAAGCATGCTTTATGAGGTGCCAAATACTTCCCTGGGGGAAGCAAAGGGTCAGATTTGAGTAATTACAGAACAGCCCTGCGCATTAGCGAGAACGGCCAAGGTCACCCCAAACACAGCTCGGAGTGAACACGCACGCACGCAAAACGCTTACACACACACACACACACAATAGCTCATTAGTTTGCAACAGAGCTTAACAATTTATGGCTTGCTGCTCAGCATTGCATCTCTCATTTTAATGCCTTTTTGTCATCAGAATAATCTGGCTCTATAATAGGCCCCCACAGTCAGACAAACTGGATAAGATCAGCTCGGCATTAGAATAAACTTCCCCCCTCTGTAAATTATACAGGCAGAAGAGTGTGTGTGTGTGTGTGTGTGTGTGTGTGTGTGTGGCTGTAATAAAGTAGTGCTTGCTGTTAATTACTACGGCAACCCGAAGGCAAGGTTTGCCGCGTTAGTGGCCGACCTTGTGCAGGTGCAAACTCCTTCAACAGGCTGTCATAAAGCCAGGTCACTTAGCGCCACAATGGAACGAAGCATTACACAGTTCATTTAGGCCTATTCATTTAGAAGATGGTAGGCATTAACAGACGGAGAGAAATGTGTGAGCGAGCAAGTGCGTGAGTGCTTGTGTGTGTGTGTGTACTTAGAGGGAGTGTGCAGGTTCCATGGTGATGAGTTTCGGAATGCGTACAAGGTTTTCCATGGCCCATCTCTGTCAGTGTGTCATGACAGCAGGGACAGTCTTAGACAGAAGAGGGACAACACCGGTGAAAGACAAGTCGTTTGACCATGGTTCAGGAATGGTGGGGGAGCGGGGGATAGCTCATCTTTAAACACATACCGTCCAACACATCTAAGGCAAACCAAACACTGCACCATGGGGGTGTGCACCTCAGAGTCCTGCTACAGCACAGCCTGCATGCAACAACTGGGTCTTTCTCTCACACACACACACACACACACACACACACACACACACACAGGCTTAGGCTAGCCTTCTGTTCATTTGTGTATCTGATGGCAATCTGATCTGCTTGGGTACCAAGACTTTTTTTAATAACTACACTGATTGATTTACTTAAGGCTGTAGATTTACCCACAATAAAAAAAGACTTATTGGTACTAAGGGAGTGACAATACAACATACTGTATTGTCGTCTCGTTGCAAGACATGACTTGTGGCCAAGCTAGATCAGCCTAGCGTGGCTTCAAACCTCCACCATTCCATTCTAAAGTCTCTTCAATAATAAACTTACGGTTCCCCGTCATTATCCAGATATTTCAGCTGATGATTAATTGATTAGCAATTTAATTGTGACTGTTAAAGTCTAAGCCTAACATGCAGGCTTTTTCTTACACCCTAGCTGTTGATACTTAGTGGATCCCAACAGATAGCACGAACGGTTTAAGCTCAAAAACAGACAGTACTAGCAAATTAAAAAAAAAACCCAGTTAGAAAATGAAGATGTCTGTTCTGTAAATGACGTATATTTGTCTAAACAGCCCAAACTCTGTTCACATTGTAAAAATCTAACAACTTCAACCTGGCAGTTATGTAATAATTGTTACAGACCCAGGCTGATTTGAAAAGGTACTCTCATGAGACACCGTATATAGAGTCGTGAAACACCTATTGGGTACATAGTTTATTTTCAAATAACTACCTAAACCTTAAGCGCTCACCTTTTCACTCGTAACTATATTATTAACAAAGCTTCAAATTAGCCACTGGATAATTCATACTCGTTATCAAAACTTCATTATTCTCTCACATAGCTCATTGAACCACTCCAGTCAAACAAAACAATGGATTGAGCACACAAAACACAGAAACACAAGTGGAGTATTATTAGAATATATTTTTAGCAATTAAAAGTCAACAAAACATACTTTTTTCCTAATCAGAGTTTATTAGCTAACTCATGCTAGGTTATTTTTACTTCACTTTTCAAACGTAAATCAGAAAGCATTTATTGCAGCATCGTCTAGGGATAGCTTGAATTATTACAATACTCGACACATTTTTTTTATTAAGTTGGAATTCAAATCTAAATGTAGGTTTTAAAGGCTTTTTCTTTTGGCTAGCTCTATTAGCACTAGCATTTGTGAAGCTCTTTGCAGGCTACAAGCTAAAGCTTTTGAATACTAAACATGAAAGACTAAAAAAATGAATGTCCTGAGTACTAGAATTACTTGAGCTAGCCCACAACGCTTAATGTTTGGAAAAGCGAAATATAAATACATTAAAAATACATCCAATGCTAATAGCGCCAGTTCTAGCACTGAGTGGTCTCAACCCTTATCCTTGCTACCTAAAACATAATCAACATGGCATGTTGATGAAAATTCCAGCATTTTATTAAGCCTATATTTGTTTTATAAATACTTGATTCCACAAATCAGCTGGTCAGTAAAATCAGCAGCAGTTGCTTGGTTTAAAGGGCCTATAACCAAGACCTGTTAAATGACCGGCATTCTATTTATATGGTGCTAGTGCAGCAGTCATTCAAACAGTCTCCACACTGTTGGCAGCCCAAATCATCTATAAACACTCACTTCTACAGACCTGAATTTAATATTAATAATTAATTTACTTGGTAAAAACAAAGCCCAAAAAAGGGCTCTGTTGGCGCTCAAACCCTTTCAAACCCTAACGTTTCTTATTCCACAAACAATACAATGGAGTGGAACATAATCAATATGATGAAATTACAATGTCAGTTCCTGCCACGTTTCATTTAGCCAACATAATTATTGAGAGTTTCGCATAGTTTATGACAATGGTGTTGCAGCTCTACCGCCACGATCTTAACGTTCGACTATGGAGGACATGATCCTCAGTTTTACCCAACACATCTGCTCATTCTGAGACCATCTCGGCGGCTCTCGGCCCGTGTACCACATCATAGCAAGCATTTTAAGCCCCAGAGGGGCATGAAAAACCTTGTAAAAGAAAGTATCTAGTGACGATTGTTTTGAAAAGCATGCCGCTGAAAAGCATTTTGAGGATGACAGTCCTCCGCCTGAAATAGCCGGAACCACACTGCACTGTCAGGGTGATCTACGTCTGCTGTCATCTCTCTATCCTCTGCTCTGAGTGGCTCAGAACACACACACACACACACACACACACACACACACACACACACACACACACACACACACACACACACACACA
>JBBPCY010000001.1:11260433-11281046 GCA_037974405.1 Brachyalestes nurse
CACACACACACACACACACACACACACACACACACACACACACACACACACACACACACACACACACACACACAGTTGTGGGCAAACTGGTAACACAAAAGTAATGGTAAAAAAACTATAAAGTGCACATAAATGTTAGATGATGGGGTTGGTGAAATGGCTATTATGATAAATTATGTTGTGGTCAGCTCCTCTGAACATGGAACTGTGGGTACCGTCAGAACTCGAAGAGCACCGAGCAGCTGTCTTATTGAGTTTTATATGAGGCTCCCAAGTGGCATAGCTGTCTGAGGTTTGCCTTTCTGTCAGGAGACTGTGAATTGGAATCCAAACAATCACAATCCAATAAAGTATAATGAATCCCACTTAACAACTATAATATCCCCGTGGATTTCTTCAGCACTTTTTTTTAATGATTTACGAGGCATTGCTGTGTCAATGGTGCATTTTTGTCCTTTATAATTTTCAAGAATGCAAACCTAACATTTCATTTTGTGAATTTATGCAAAAATGTAACTGCAAGCAGCAGCCATCGGGGTCCAAGCACCATCTGCGAACAGATCCAGCATCTGGAATTAGATCGTGTCCTACTGAGATATGCCTACCAGTCTAGCAGACTATTTTAGCACGTTGCAGTCAACAAGGTTGGTGATGGACAATGTATTCCTGTAAAAACACCACCGCGTTTAAAGTACCTACAAATCAAATTACCGGTACAATTTACACAGTACAACCACAACTGTTGAGACACTCTAAATTCAGAATTTAAATTCCGATCAACTGTGGTAGGCAAAGCCTTCAGAATGTGAATGTCTATGTCTGTGACAAATTTAGTCTCAATCAGCCAATGTATGGATGAGTTAGAGCCAACAAAGCCAGAATTCTCACTGTTGGCTCAGTGCTAAGGCAGCCATCAACATTTCTAGTGAGGCACAAATGGAAATGTTTAACATCCACTGTTATAGATATCAATAGAGATATGTATATATTCATAATATGAAATATAAAGGGGACATATTACGCAAAACTCATTTTAGTTATAATAGGCCTATGAGCTATACAAAACATGTTCATGAAGTTCTCATTGTCACAAAATCATTGTCACATAAAGAGATACAGTAAACCCACAGTTTTATGCAGATCAGGAATCGTGGATTCGGTCACACGGGGATTTTCTTTGATAACCGAACTCATAGTTTTACGCGGAAATACTCACAATATCACGGAAACTGCAAATATCCTCCAATAAATATATTTTTCTAGATGTTTTCACGCAAGGGGACGCACTTTTTCTTTTTTAATTCCACACCAGGATTGAGCCCCCGCCCTCCAAGCGCGATTTCTCCGTGGTGCAAGCGCTCAGACACTTCAAACTCCACAATTCGATTGATCTCCAGGAGACCTTTCCAACGAGCCCTCAGTTGTATTTTTAGCCCGAGTAGATCAGGGGTTAAAAACCATTCACCTCGCTGCAATATCCCAATACTTTTGACCAGCCACTTTCCGAGTTGCATATCTCGGCGGGGAATGTAAATTAAGAGGCGAATACGGGTTTACGTTTACATTTTCTTTAAGGGTAATGCATTACACTGAGCTTAAAATGAAATTAAAGTGTTCTGGGAACATATTTAGGGTTTACGCTATAAAAATAGGCATTTTTAGGCTTTTTTTTTTTTTACCTAAACACAACAGTGCGGTTTTCACCATACACAGGTGCTCTTGGAACGTAACCCCCACGAAAAACGGGGGATTACTGTATCACCAGGTCTATTCTTCACAGTTTCAGGCCCTTTCAAAATGAGCCATTTGGACAGAGGTGTGACTGCCCAGTGGGCCACTTTGCATCGAACCACCCACTACATTAGTTGAAGATACGCCATTTTGTCTGCTAGTTTTACGAGCATGGATAAGCCGAGCGCTACAGGCTAAGGCAGGACAGTCATGAAGTGTTGTGTTGTTGCTGCAAACAACAGCACAAATCTCTCCACTTTCTCCCAGACAAAGAAAACAAAAGGACTGCGTGGCTCCATTACATTTTCAAATAGCTGTGTCCCAGCAACAATCGGTTTCGTTCCACCTTAAAAAGTTTCACCTTAAGTATCTAAGGCTCATTTGGATTTGCATTCTGAAGAAATGTAATGTTTATTTCTGTAGTGGAAAGAATTAAGACATTGGTGGACAATAACCGATGACTTTTTAATCGCGATATATTGTGCATCCCTAAAACATTGCAACAGACTGTGACCTTATCTTAACATTATAAATTGTTGCTGCTGTCAGATTAGGCATTTTTCTTCTTTTAAATTTAACAAAAAAAAATATTAAACAGTGAACCCAGTTTTCTACTTTGAACTGAATCATGGACTGAGAGTAACATTACTCCTCTAGTACCCATATAAAACAATCCTATGCTTTCAGAGACGTGGTCAACAACTCCCTTACTTACACACACACACACACACTTCCTATAACCTTAGTTACATGGGTCAGATTCCAGGGTACTGGTCTCATGGAACCAGAGCTGTGTGGTGTTAGATGTCCCACAAATCCCTTCTCTGATTTAATACAACCGCCTGAAATCACTGAACTGACCAGGCTGGCATCCAGCACAGAAGGTTACACTGAACCAAAGACTGTAGCGGGATATAAATACGACACAAAAGACCAATGCATTCCCCTCCCAAAAGCTCACAGGCCCAACACAAACATATTAATCAGATCCTGTTCTCCACCAGTGGCCTCACACGAGCCAACAAAACACATGCGTACACACACGGTCTCCATGAAGGTCGAGCACATACACATACCTAACGCTCCAAATCCTCTTCTGGCTCTGATCACACAAATAAATAGCCCGCCACACAATTGCCCTTTAATAATTATTAGCATACTAAGGCTTCCTGCTGCCTACTCTACTAATTTTACTAATAAACAATGGGTATTTAGTAACTAGAACTCAAAACTAGTTCTATATTTTAGTCAGCCACTTATATAATGGGTAGTATCCTCATACTCTACATTAAACGTGTGTATTGTACAGAACCCTTTTTAATAGTGTACAAGGCCTTAAGCATTGCACCACACCCAGCTCCACTGTATTCACACGTCTAATAAGACTTATTATGAGGACAAAAGAAAGGAACATCCTAACACACGCAGTGCTACATGATCCTTAGCATCTATTCATAGATGAATCTAGTATGTCAGAAAGACTCTCCGACCAACTCTCCCTTTAGGAAAGCGACCTCGTTAAGACCTCGTTAGTGACACAGTCGGGCGAATTTTACACTGCCCTCCAGTTACGAGACCAGGTTGCTTCCTCGTGTCACACTGACAGGACAACAGTCATTCGAGGTCCAATACAAGCAGACAATAGATCTGGTTTGTGACAAATTAAGTTGAAAATGAAAAGCAAATGTACATAACAGCACACAAACTCCCTCACACACACAAATCCAAAAATATTCCTCTGTCCCCGTGACTATTTGTTAAGTCCAGTGATATTAGGAGAAAATCCACTGCTAAACACTGCGCACTGGTCACGGCATGTAATAATAATAGGGAGGGGGACTTATGTTTATTCTGGGACGGTTAAAAATGACCTTTGTGGTTCTGACTAGAGCTGGGCGGTATGAATTTTTATCACGGTATTTTTCAAAATTATTAGAACTCCAACAGCTTGGATATTTTATAAACGGCACTATTGCACCACACTACTACCCAGGTTTATGATTTACTGGCGCGTTTTGGTGCCTTTGTGATTCCATAGGATCCACATTACTTCAATCGCGTCTTCTTTGTCCTACCGTGTATTCTCCGTACGACATCACGCACCGAATTGTGACCCATGTAACGTGACGGTTCGGCGCGAATACATGTACCGTTACAGCCCTACTGTATATAAAAGTATTTGAGAAAATACATGCACAAAAAAGCTACAAATAAGAAATTGCACAAAACGCACTCCCTGAAAGCAATATTTTACGTCCTATAATACACACACAGTTTATCTCACACGTCGTGACTCTCACATGGAGCTTCACCGTTCGCTCAAATGAAAAGTTCCCCACTCCTAGCGGTGCAAAAATTTAAAAGGTCCCCCCTTGAACAGTTTCCAGCTGCGGTGCTTTCAGAACGTTCTTTAGGCTAATTTAAACAAGTAATGCGGTATAAGAAAAATGAATAAAACCGGTTTTCGGTATGAAACGGTACACCGCCCAGCACTAGTTCTGATAAATGTAGTGGGAGAGGCAGAATTTACTTAGATCACATCTCACTCGTCCTCTCTCTCTCTCTCTCTCTCTCTCTCGCTCTCTCTCTCAGGCCCGTCCATACCGAGCTCAAATCAGATCAACAAGCCTCCAGTTGCACGCCGAGGTCAGCAAGTTTTACAGCACGAGACCAGGAGCTCAATGATGAGATAATGGGGTTTAGTTTTCCCTCCTTTAACTCCCTGAGCGAGGCCAAGAGTAGGCCAGGGCTGTGCCAAAGGTCAAGCTCACTAACATTCCCCAACCATCAGCAGCCTGACGCGATAGAAGTCGTAAACATCACTCGATTAGCCTCGGCTCCTGCGCACCACAGCTGAAGCCCCGTACTTCACACTGGTCTCGGCACAAAGGGTCCCAAAATAAAACAGAGCCACATCAATCACGAAAGACCCCTCAGTATGTAACACTAACCCCCCGATTCCATGTCATACTCGACATGCCGGAGCAGCAGCGGGTTCGCACCAGAACAAATGTTTCTCCAGAAAGGTCAAAGTGCCCAGAGTGGCTCTTCGCTTCCGCTTGTTAAAACACTAAACCCGAGGAGGGATTGCTGGCTGCCTTGTGGGGAATTTCCCCAGCCTCCAAGACGAACCGGACGACTACGGTACAAGAACTGCTCGTCATCTCTACCCCAGTTCAAATAAACTGTCCCATCAAAATCACAAGAGATGAACATAATTAAAAAGACATTCACTGAGCTTACCAAGAAATTGGTCAGTAAGAAGTCTTTTGGACACACTTCACAACGGCTTTCCCCATTCAGGGAGAAAATATATAGACACATGTTAAGATCCCAAAACGTTGGGGGGGAGCATAAGGGATATTTCCAATCACTGTATGAGATTTAGTGCACATCTATGGCAGAAACCTACATTTCTAATAAGTAAGTGACCAATTCGGTCCTAGTGTTGGGAGTCCATTGGGTACACCAGATCTTCCCGGGAAGTATGTTGGCCAGTACAGCTGAGGTCAGTACTACAATAATGACAGAGTGTAGGTTGGATTCTCAGAAAGTATTACAAGTGTTTCTCTAAATAAAAACACCCACAGTAAGAGAAACTGTATACATGAATTACAAGACACACAAGCAGGTAGTCATACAACCCCCTGCTAGCAGATTAGCTAAAGGCTAATAAATCAGGCTAACCTGCCACCTTCAGAGAAGCTTTAGTCTCTGCCTTCGCTTTAATTCAGATATTCTCTCTGGCATGCTCAATATAACCCCTTAGCTCTGGACGCCAAGGAGCTATCTACCACCTCACACGCCTGGATTCAAAAATCAGTGGGGAACCGAGCGCCATTCCATCACCCAAGGCTGTTACCGCTGCAGGCCAGGGTGCGGGAAATAGGAGATGGTCATGGGGGAATCCACACAAGGGCCAAATCAAGCACTTTCATCACCATGGCAAACATGATATCCACTGCACAGACGCATTTGGAGTTGGCAGCATTCATGGAGCCAGCGCTTATAAATAAAGCCACTAAATCTTCATATAAATGGAAACCTGATGATTCAAATTGTGACAGAAAATGGGCCAAATGTAGGACAACGAAGGGGTACGCCTGAGGCCAGGGCATCTCTTACCATGATCGTTTCCATTCAAAAAGAAGAGAGAGAAAAGGAAGGGGGGGACATCAGACCAGCTGACAGCAGTGAGTGTGTATCATAATGGGAGTAATTAGAGTAATTTGTGCCATGGAGCCAGACTGGTCTCCCTTATGCTGAGAGCTCTGTATTAGCATGAACAGAGTGGCTCAACACTGGCCCACTCCACAGCAGCCTCTATTGTGTGTAGCGCAGGTCCAGTGCTGCCAAAGCGCAGTGCAACAGGGTCATAAATATGACAGCAATGTGCAAGGGAGAGAGGGAGAGAGAGAGAGAAAGAGAGAAGTGTGAAGAAGTCTGTAAACACCATGCATACACCAGAGCAAAGCAGGAACCTGCGTGTGGAACTCAACTCCAGTCGTAATTAATGGCTCCCTCCCTGTCGAATAATACTGTGCACCACCAAGCAGTATTGTTGCCTCAGAAGAGAGGGTAATTAAATGAACATTGAATGCATAGCGGTTTCTGTTACAGGCAGCCCCATGGGCTTTCCGAGTCGCTAAAGGCGAGCCACATTAAAGGCAGGGAGCTGGAAATTACAGCAAAAAAAAAAAAACAACATTCAATGGTATAAAAGGAGCAATGGCGTCAAACAGTTGGTTAACGCTTAATCCACAAAAGAGGAAAAAGTGTTTGGCTCATGATGGGTGGAGTGAAACCACAGCCAGTGACCTACAAATCAGTATTTACCAAAAAAAACAATCGAAAGCAGGACCTCAAAATGCAAAAGCTGAGTTCACGCTGCCCTCTTGTGGCCAAGAAGAAGAAGTGGACAAGAAGCATTTTTCAGCTTGATGTCCAGAGGTTCAAGCTTCAGATTTTAATTCAAGTCAAAACAAGGTAGTGGTGCTATTGTTTGTGCATGTGACTCGTCAGGCATACTCACTCACTAGAACTTGACATACCTCTCTGCCTTTGTGAGTGACCAGGGCAGCCAGCGGTTTTGCATAAAAGCGACTGAAGGAGAAACCCAGGCATCCATACATGCTATTAGCAGTCAGCTTCAGGGCCTTTTGACGAATGTCGTACTGCAGGGAAAATACAGCAGTAGCTCAAGTTTAATGCCATATCAGCAACAATGGTTATGGCAAAAAGGTATATTAAACAACAAAAAATATTTTAAAATAAGGGACTTAAAAAAAATAAACAAGTAATCTAAATAACGTTCTGCAAATCAACATTTGATAAAAATTCCAAAACTTTATATGACATCTTGTATAGACAATTTAATCATTTTGAAAAGAAAAACCATTGTAAAACACCAATGCAGGTCTGAGATCTGAAACAGGGACTTGAGTTCTGCATTAAGCTCTCAGCAGCACTGCCTGCCAACAAGGTCATCACGGCCCAGGATCCAACAAAAAACAACATTCACATTCTGACTTTCTAAATGTTTCAGTTTCTCTAAAACACAATCATGGAATGATCAGTCTTTAAAAATTCCAGTGCTTGAAGACATGATCTTGAGTGTGTACACATTAAAAAGATCTGCTCCTTGGTGTTTTCTGTGTATTCAAGTGCTAAGAGCAAGGCACGGCAAGGCCGTAAAGATAGAACATAGTCCTGGGATACGAAAGCTGAATTGGTCTTGTCCTGTTACAGTTGCTGCTGATACACAACTGTCCACTTTGGACCCATCTGTATAAACTGGAATGTGAGAGGAAAGCAGTATATCTTATGTCTAAAAAGCAGGGAAAATGCCTATTGGTATATAAACAAACCAGAAGACCAAAATTTTTTTTAAAAATCAGTGGTTGATATAACTTGGTGTACACGGCGTGTTTTACCTGTAGGTACATGTCAGAGTTTAGATCAGGCTGCTTCATCAGTTGTTTGACCTGCCGTCTCCTCTCCACTAGCTTTCGGATTTCTTTGGGAAGGATGCCCATCTCCAAATCTGGGTCTGGCAGCTCTGGAACTTCATTGAGGTCGTCCTCCTATTCGAATGGATACAATTAGGCCCATCCTGCAAACCATTTACTACGAGCCATTGACATTCTTCCCTTCCCAATCTCTCTCTCTCACACACACACTCACACACCTCAGTGTTTTTGCGAGAGCCAGGTGCCTCTCTCTGAACCGTAGTGAAACAGATGTTGAACTCTTGGATAATGGAGGGGTACAGGCTGTTGAAGTCCAGCAGCAGAATGAATTTGTCATAGAAACCTAGAGGGAAGAGAGAGAGAAATAAATTACGCATGCACACACACAAAAACAACCATCAGTCAATGCCAGCTGAACACCTACCAACTTTGGGATCCAACACTAGACCTCCAGCATAGGCTGCCTTCTTCCTTACTTTACCAGACTTGCTTTTAGTCGCGTCCCCATCCTCATCCTCACCCTAAAACGTCAGTACAGACAGGGTGAGAATAACTGATTTTATATATCACACACACTCATACATAAACACGCATATAAATACACATATATATGCATATAACACACACAAGCCAGGTGAATAACACTGATAACCCCATTACAATGGCACCCATCAACTGGTCTTATATATTTGGAAGCAAGTGAATACTAAGTTCTTGAAGCTGATGTGTTGTAAGCAGGAAAACTGGGCAAGCATAAAGATCTGACCAACTCTGTCACTGCCAAACTGTGATGGCTAGATGGTATCAGTGAATCTCTAGAACCTCTGGTTTGTGGGGTGTTCCCAGTACGCACCGTTTACTACCTATCAAAAGTGGAGCACGGAAGGACTACCTGTAAACCAGTGACGGATTCACAGGTGCCCAGTGCTCACTGATGTGCGTGGGGAGTGAAGGCTAACCCGACAGTCCTTATGTGGTAAAATCCCACAAATGAGCAACAAACTGCTGAAAAAGTCAATGTTGGAAGGTGTCAGAGACTATGTACACCACAGACCAGTTAGAGTTTCCATGCTGACCCCTGTCTACAGCTAAAAGAGCATCATACTGCCACGAATGGACTGCCCTCGTCCCACAGTGCAGGCGTATCCAACTCTGGTCCTGGGTCGGTGTCCAGCACAGTTTGATGGTTCTCCTCCTCGAACACATTCACTAAACCTGACAATTAACTGGAGAGGTGAACCAGGTGTTTCTGAGCAGGGAAATCACCAAAACGTGCCGGACCATGGCCCTCCAGGACTGGAGTTCCACACCCCTGCCATATGACGTGACGCATGCAGCCGGCTGTGCACACGATATAAAAAGAAATGATGATTTTTCTGACCAGGTCACATGCTTTTACTGTTCTGTTGTCCAGTTCTCTTGTTCACATGCCCACTGTAGACACGTCTGGAGACGTTCTGAAAGGTCTGCAGCCACATAATCTGATATGCAGCAAAGTGTGATGCACCGTGTGGCCAGAAACCCCTCTTTTATAGCCAGCGTTAACTTTTTTTCAGCAATTTGTGCTACAGTAGCTCTTCTGTGGAAACAGACCAGACGGGCTAGCATTTGCTTCACACACTGGTCCTTGTTAAATTGTTTAACAATTTATCCCATCCCTTGTCACGTGCAACTGAAACAAGATATTCACTTGTGTGTATATACATATACAGTATAAAGACTAGAATGGGTTCTTACAGGGTCTTGCTGAGGTTTCTTGAAGAACTGCTTGTCCGGAACTATGTAGTTCTTGTCATGGAAAGCATGGAGCAGCAGGTACTCATTCCTCTCGGCACGGCCACCCATTAATGTACGGGACTGAGAAGTAAAGCATAAAAATTAACAGACGGCAAGCTGAATGCATCACTACAAGAAAGATCTAAAGGTTTTTATGTATTAGCAGACTGTAGATCAGTTGCTGAATGGGTGGAAGAGAGTGGCAGGGGTGATTTGCGTGGTGGAATGGGTGGACAAAAGTGGCAGGAGTGATTTGTGACAGGCAGGTACCAGCAAGAGTGAAAGGGAAAGTGTAAAAAAAACAGTAGAGAGACCAGATATGTTGTCTGGTTTGACGGTTCGGAGACAGTGAAGCAGAGCTGGAGGTGGTGGAGTTGAAAATGATCAGATTTGCACTGGGAGTGACAAGGAAGGACAGGATCAGGAATGAGTTTATCAGAAGGACAGCTTTTGGAGGAAAAGTCAGTGAGGCAAAAGTCAGAAAGGCAAGACTGCATTGGTTTGGACGTGTGCTCAGGAGAGCCTGAGCATGTTGGGAGAAGGATGCTGAGGATGTTTCCAGGAAAGAGAAGAGGAGAAAGACCTAGTAGGAGGTTTACGGGTGTGGTGAGGGAGGACATGAAGGTGTGAGAGAGGAAGATGCAGAGGACAGAAGGAAATGGAGATGGTCGATCCGCTGTGGTGACCCCCACTTTGGAGCAGCCAAAAGAAGGCGACGACAACTTTAAACCATTTGCTGGGACAGGAGACAAAGGCTGGCCCAAAATGAGTGATCTTACCATCACATTGCCAGCAATGTTGGTGATCTGCAGAGCCAGTGGAAGCACATTGAGCTCACACATGATCTGCAGGATGAGTTTGGCGTCCATCCATGTTAGCTCCAACAGGTAGATCAAGTGAGGAGAGTCGCTGAGTGAGAACCAGTGGAGATTAATAACTTCATCAATCTTCTCCCTAATCTTTACATATTATTACTGTTGTTTTTAAACAAATTGTAGGGTAAACATTGACCAAATTGGATGTTGTACATCTGGTGTTTTGTCACTGGATCATGTTGCGATACCTGTATCAGGCAGTTGTTGACAACCAGTCCTGCAAAGGTTTGCAAACCTGGCCAGCTGTACCACAGCCCCAATTCAAGAGCACTGGTGTAACAGGCTCCAGACTGACCTGTAGAAGTTCCTGATGTCCTCTGGAGACACCACTGCCCTCTCAGTCTTCAGGATCTGGGCTGCTAACTCTGTCAGGTGGTAGCTCTTACAGCGGATGAGCTCTTTAGCAGAGATCTCCACGTCACACACTAACCGGCCACAAGCAGCGCTCTTCTCGGCAAACCCTCCGCGCCCCTGACGGGAAGAGCAAGGAAAAAAATATGACGAACAAAGTTTAATGTAATAAAATGTTCTAATGTAATAAAATGTTGTGTTAGCCCTCTTATCAAGTATGAACACTGTTTCTCTCACCCCTAGCTTTGGCATGTTAGCTCTTCTCAGTCGTCCGATTTTGGACCAGAAGGGCACCTTACAGACGTTAATTCTCTGCAGCAGAACTTCAAGGTCGAAGCCCAAGATGTCATGACCCTAAAAGGATCAGATCAGACTAAAATGTAACGGAGCTAAAACACAACTTTGCCACACGCAGCCCTACTTTCAACAACCTCAAACTCACCACTAAGACGTCAGGATCAATCTTATGCATCTTGGCTAAAAAGAAGCCCAAGAGAGTGCGTTCTGTCGCTGCAATCTCCACCGCCCCATTCTGAGCAAATACAAGACAAAATGTCTAAGTATCATGAATATTATAACAAATCTCTCTTTAATCTACACTCAAGATGAGCAACGAATGACTGACTCACCTTTTTCCTGACTACATCCTTGAAGTCATAGGGGTAGACACAGTCACTGGGTTTGCTCACCACTGCAAGAGTTATTGGCGATTTGAATGCAAATACAGACAAACATGTACTCATTCAAACATTTTACATAAACTGTTTCTTAAAAACTCTAATTTAAGTTGTACAATAGACCACAGACTAGTGGTGTCCGGATAGATACTGAAATATCGATTCCTCCAATACCAGTTATTTATGTTCTAGAATCGATTATCATATTAAAGTATCATATTTTAGTCATTTGGGGTAAATGTGTGGTTTATCACAGGAACACAGTGGAAAGTAACTATATTATTGGGATCGTCTAAATTAGAAGGAACTACTTCCTCTTCCGCCGGTCATAGTCATATGCGAAATACGGCTGTATAAACGCATTGCGGCACATTGGTGTGCTCTCTCCCAACAATGGCTGAGCGTACAGAGTCATGTGTGGAGCTATTTCATCTAATTAAACAATAAGAACAAGTAGTCTGATGTCTTGTAATCATTATTAAGCTATAATTTGAAATACACTTTTTAAAAATTTTTTCAAACATATTACATTTGTGTACAAAGTATCGGTATCGGATCAGTTTTGTCAATACCAGCCTGAATTTTACTTGGTATCGGATCAGAGAGGAAATCAGTGGTATGGCACATCACTACCAAAGACTAGTGATGAGCCGATCCACGTTTTTCCAGTTCCGATCCGATTCATGACCGCCGATACCAATATAGATTCCGATATAATACATCTTTTTACTTTAATATTAGTATTATTTTTTGTTGAAATTGTGCTGTTTGTTAGTAAGGTTACATCACAGAATAAATAAACTACTAAGCACTTACATTGAATTTAAAGGCCAAAGGAATTTATTTGTCACATTTCACAAAAAGGTAGCCGCAACAGCTGTAAAATTTTGTAAATACCAAAAACACAACAATCTTGGCGGAATCAAATAAATAGTTAAAGTATTATGTCCATTTTAGCAGCAACAACTGGGTAAAAAACAAAGTGCAAAACTAATAAGTTTCAAATTATGTGAATTTGGAGACATGGGCAGAGTGTATTCTAACCACATCTGTATTTAAGGTGGACCAGCCGAGGGGTGGCAAAAACCCAAAGAGGTCTTGACGCATCTCGTATTACACAGCGTTAAGTTTAAGGTCCATTGCGAACTGGAATATAGAGATCGGGGCTGTCCGATCGATATCGGATTTACGCCTATATTGGACCCGATACCAATATCATATCAGGCCAATCTCTACCAAAGACTAAATAACAAAACCTACAATGCAGGTAAAACTTCAATTAAAAGACACATAATACAGGTTTTGTATGAAATAATCATTTAAGTATTAGTAGCCATCCAAAACAACTGCAGGATTCAGTCTCATGGTAAATGTGGTAGGTGCTGGACCACAATTCATGCAACGCACTAATCTCTACACATGTTTATCAAGTATGAATAAATATTGCATAAATAAATATGGCACTCACCACAAAAATGAGTCTGGTAAGGGACGCGAGGAGGAGCTTTGTCCAAAGGAAACTTGTGATGAACAAGAGCAGCCAGGGACACAATCTGAATGATACAGAATAGCAGAAGTGGTCAAAACCTTATCAAGGAGTCTTCTTTCTTCAAAACAAACCTTCTTTTGGACTCGCCTCATTGTGGTGGGTCTTCGGATTCTGAACAGTTTTCAGGCTGACTGACATGACCACTAGGGGAGGAGGAGGTAGGTCTTTCACAACTGTAATAAGGTCACTTTTCAGAGCTATGGCCTCCACCTTACACCAGCTCATGGGCTGGCTGCTCAGGGCTGGAAGGGAAGAAGGCCAATATTATATCAGGGCATTAATGATTAATTTCTACTTGTATAATAATTCCTAGTTTGTCAACAGTCTATAAAGGGTCACTCACTGGGGGTCTTGATATCAAGCCAGCAGGGTCCGCGGATTTTCCTGCTGAGGAGGAGATGCTCCAGGCTCGAGGTGTTGGTGCCAAACACATGGGAGAAGGTGGAGCCCTTCAGATCAGATGGCAGCTGGGGCATCTCAGCCTATAACATACATCACATTGCAAATTACATACCGATTGCCAAAAAGCAAAAATCTAAAAATAAACTTTTTGTAGAAAAGAAAAAAAAAGGTTATATTTTCTTGCAGAATGCTTTTTGTTAAGGTTTCCAGCAGGTGACACTTCTGTCAAAACGAAGGGTGGGATTATCTCGCAGACAGGCTGAATATGTGCAGCCTTCCTTGTCATCATCATCCAAAGTGAAATCCACCAATCAGCAGATAGGAGGTTTTGTGCTTCGGCCATCGATACATATCACATTACAGGGAGCATCATTTTCGTTTTATTCTCTATTCAGCTGGGAAACACAGGTTGCCAATGCTTGCATCTACTAGCACTGGATCTTTGCAACGGCAGTCACTCACAGAGTATCTGACTTCTAGGTACTCGCACTGTGTGGGCACGTCCGGGATCTCAAAGGCATAATTCTTCTCCACTTTCTGTTGGAAAACAGAACACCAATAACACCGACTTTCTTCTGATTGAAAAAGTATTTCTTGAGATTCAACACAAAGCCGAGGTTTGAAACAACAGAAGGTGTATTTGAAGATACCTTGGACTTGAACTTCATGATCTTGAATTTTTCAGAGAGGGTGTTGAACTCTTGGTAAACGTCCATCATCCCAACAGGAATGTCAGTTTCCTCACGAGTTGCCAGATTTACTTTCTGTACAATAAACAAGTGTAAATTAAACTACCATTAATAAATGCTTAAAATTTACAATACGCAATGAACACTAATGAATCCATGTTTAATATGGCTTAAAAGGAAGATGTGTGTGAACTCACATGCTCTCGTGGCAAAAAGTACATGGTCCTCTCAATGTTCTTCACAGCCACACAACAGCTGACATGAGCTTTTGCCGACTCTATCCACACCTTGCCAAACAGATACACCACACCTGCGGCAAATCAACATTTAAAATGTCAACAAGGTAAAAGGGGCTCTAATCAGGGAACTCATTTATTACTGAAATGGAGATGATCTCAGATAAGGGTATACTGGGACCTTTTTGCATTTACCCAAATTTTCACCACACTTTAACCATTCCGACCCAATTTGGTGCATTTTAGTAGTAAGGCATCACTCATAATGAGCATCTACTATACCTTTCACACCTTAAAAGTCATTCTATTAATACTGCACTCCCACAAGAAGACTGGAACTTTTGTTTAACTTTTAAGAAATCAAGTGTGCCATTCACTGCTACAACCCACAACTGAACAAATACAGGGGCTAGTGATGAAGGTTGAAACATTTTTCTTCATTCAGGGCAGTTCAACACTTTGTTGAAGGTCATTTCTGAAACAACTGAAACCTGGATTATTTTGACCAAACATTGATGTAATATTGGATTACATCAATACAATGATTCATCAAAAAAACAAAACTCAAACAAAGATTCTCAGAGCACACAGAAAAAATAGATTGTGATTGGTTAAGATGGTTCTAACCAAATTGCAGCCTTAAGTATCAGAATTTCAACCAATATGGTGTATTTTGCAGAGGAAGTAAGGCAGTCAAAAATCTTGCCTGGTTGGTTGAACTGGTCCTCAAAGGCATCCAGCCAGTAGAAGCGAAAAACCATTTCTCCATCAGGTCCCTCCACTAGCGGGAGCTGGCTGGAGTCCACCTGCACTTCTACAGGAGCTTCGTCAGGGGCCTCCTCCTCCATCTTCTCCCAGCAGGAGCCTCCCATCATGCCCAATCTGAAGAAGGGAAATGATTAATGTCAGTTTGGGTCCACCAAAACAAACCATGAGAACAGCAGCATAACAACAAGATTTATATACATGCAGTCGAAGGTTATGATGTATAAGCGAACTCACTTCAACACCTCATCTTGGGGTTCGGTTTTTGGCTCTGCTTTAACAACTGGCACAGCCTCAGGCTCTGCCTTGACTTTAACTTCCACTTCCTCTTGTTCCTCAGCACCCAGCTCCATCGGTTCATCAAAGTCAACCTCATCGAACGCTAAAGAATCACCAACTGGAAAAAAATCATTACCTTTAAAATAGTTCAATGAATAAAAGGGTAAATAGATCATCAAAGACACTGATAAATAAACATGAGCACATGGGTGGATACCTTCCTCGGGTTCCTCCAACTTGGGTTTCTTGGTCTGGATGGAGGTGGCTGCTGTAGGGGCTGGCGTAGATGAGATCTCAGTGGGAGGGGGGCGAGGCACTGTAAGCTTAGGCTTTGATACTGCAGGTGACTCCTGAGTAGAAAGATTACTCCAATTTAAAACTAATACACTAAGCATGTTTTATATGATAGCTCTGAACAGAACAGGAAAAAGTGGTAATAAATTACAGCACATTTAAAAAGAAACAACATTAATGTTTTTTTGCAACAAGAAGAACTCTCTTTTTCCCCTCAGTAAAGTAACCATTCCAAAGCAGACTTGAACAAATAAATAACGTAGAAAGTGATCATTGCGGACACACTGTCAATAGCAAACATCAAATGAGGTGGAGGAGCTAAAAACAAACTACCTTGGGCATTTGAGGTTTGACAGAAAATGGGTTCATGGGTGATCCCAAGGACTTCTTTTTCTTCAAGGTAATGACCGGTGGTGGGGCGAGAAGTGCTGGTTTCTGGATAAGACACCAAAGTATCACATTTAATAAAAACAGTCCATCCATCTGTGCATGGGGCACAAAAGACCAATAAAAGAAATCTCACCTCTGAATGCAGATCTTGTAGAATATCTCCCAGCAGATCATCTTTGGACAAATCCACATCTTTCTACAATCCAGGCACAAAGAGAAAAGAACTAGAAGCATAATACTTTGTGTATTATACTACTATTGTCTATTGCAACTAATTATTCAGTGCAGTATTTCAATTACATTGCCCTGCATGAATAACTTCACTAACGAAACAAAATCAGGAAAAACAGCATATGTTTAAATACAATATAGGTGGACAGCATAGACAATGGTCTCTCACCTCAATAGGTTTTCTGACATTGCTGTTCATGAACATGCTCTTGATGCTGTTAGGCTTACTGACAGCCACCTTTTTAGCATTCTTGCTCTCCTTTGAATCCCCTCCTTTACCTGATTTGCCTGTTGAGAGAAAAGTTAGTGGAGATATCCAACAGATGCGCCAAACAATAGTTATTACTTTAAGCAATCTATAATTCTTACTTTTAGAGGCTTTCCCCGACACATTGTCCTCCAGATCTTCATCAAAGATCTCTCTGCCATCCTCCACGTAGCCTGTTCCATCTGAGATAGATGTAAATAAATCAACAGTCAATCAGTAAAAGCCTGAGACACATTTGACCTAAAATTCTTATTGTCATTTGACACAATCTCAAATCTGGAAGACTCACCATCATCAATAATCCAGTCATCATCCTGTCTATCCCGCACCATCTTCGAGTACTGCTCCTCATCCACCTCTTCATACACACTGGTGATGTCCTCCACCTGCAAACAGTACAAATTACAAAACGAGGAAAACACTCATCGTACATCTACCCATCAGTGTTCTTATATTTACTTTTATATCCACTCTGTATGTATGTACATGTTTGTGTGTGTGTGTGTGTGTGTGTGTATGTATATATGTATATAAACACACACACTCCTATAACTTGCCTAATCCTACATTTAGTTTACATACACATACATGTACACATTTTACAAATACAGATTTATCCATATTTATATTTCTAGATTGTATAATGTACATTTTATACCGTACTGTTAATATAGTATTTTACTCTATTCTTCTCTTAATTTTTGCTGCTCTTTGCCCACTTTCTGCTGTGACAAAGCAAATTTCACACTTGTGGGACTAATAAAGGTTTGTCTTATCTCTCTTATTACTCACCTCATATTTTATTTTCTCGCCCTTCTTGGCTCTCTTGATCTGATCCAGTGCAGACTTGCGGCCCGTTTTCTCTCGTTTCTCCCGCCTGGAGCGAGACGCAGCAATGCCACAACTGTCCGCAGCATCTGCACCAAAGGGACATTAAACTCATCGACTGATTTGTTTTCCTTAAACATTTTTTGTGAGCCTGGCTGAGCACAAATGTGAAATAACAGAGCAATGAATTAAGGAACCAATGCAGCTAAAAAGCAGAATTCGATGACCTAATTCAGCTCTTTAGTCACATCGGATATGCGTGTAAATGACACAAATTGGCACTTCTACTTCATCTAGGGCATAACTACTAAAGATTAATTATTGTACATCACTCATAAGCTACACTATACGGACAAAAGTATTGGGACACATGAACATTACACCAACAGGGACTTTAATGACATTGCATTCAAATACATTACAACTTTACAATACAACTTTAATATGGAGTTGGTCCCCCTTTGCAGCTATAACAGCTTTTTTGGAAGGCTTTCCAGAAGATTTTGGAGTGATTTTTTTGCAAATTTGTGCCGATTCATTCTGTAGAGCATTTATGAGGTCCTGAAGTTGCTGGATGGGGTTGAGGTCAGGGGTGTATGTGTCCAGTCAAGTTTTTCCACACCCAACTGCTCCAGCCATGTCTTTATGGAGCTCGCTTTGTGCACTGGGGCACAGTCATGCTGGAATAGAAAAGGTTCTTCCAGAAACTGTGTTTTGGTCTGCTGAAGCAGTAAGATTCCCCTTCACTGGAAATAATGACCCTTAGCTCAAATCCTGAAAAACAGGTGTGTCCCAATACTTTTGACCAAATGGTGTATGTGGCATTTGTCCTCAGCATATTTAACTGCTTGACATGAAACGTATTGTGACAGATAAACTATGAAAACTTGTACAGCACCACAAACCAAATTATAGCAAGATTGGTTTGTCGTTACAGACAAACTAAAAGCTGCTAACTTTACTGAGTTAGAAAAACTCCTGAGAGGCTCCTCCGAACATGTTCATAACCAGTGGATTTTCTTACTCGAATTTTCCATTCCACCTTAAAAAGCGTTCATTTAAGGTGGAACGGGAAATTGTCAGGCGTAATTACATGTTCACTGTATTTCTAGAACTACCGCATCTTAGAAGTCCAAAATGAATTAAGAGAGAAGAAATATTGGTCTAATTTGTCAGAAATCGCACTTAGCATTACATTTTACATTCTGATTCCTGTGCGGACAGAGACAAGGGACTGTATTTAAACATAAAAAAATAAAAGTAAACACAAATGCCGTATAAATGTGATGTGTTAAGCCTTCTACTGAACAGTACTGTCAACGCAAACTATGACATACAACTGTGGAGTTAATATTTTGAGTGTGAATAATGAATGTACACTACATGGCCAAAAGTATTTGAACGCCGGACTATTACACGAACAGGGACGTCAGTGACATTGCACTCAAATACACAGACTTTAATGTGGACTTTGCTTCCAATCTACTTGGACGGCTTTCCGCAAGATTTTGGAGTTTCTGTGGGAATTCGTGGCCCATTCATTCTGTAGAGCATTCATAAAGTCAGACACTGATGGTGGACGAGAAGGCCTGACTCGCAATCTCCGTTCCAGTTCATCTCAAAGGTGCTGATGGGGTTGAGGTCAGTCAAGTTCTTCCACACAGAACACATCCAGCCATGTCTTTATGGAGCTGCTTTGTGCACTGGGGACAGTCATGCTGGAATATAAAAAGGCCTTCCGAAACTGTGTCCACAAAAGTGGAAGCCTGGCGTTGTCCAAATGGCTTGTATGCTGAAGCATTAAGATTGGAACTTCACTGGAAGCAAGGGGTCACCTGAATTCAATAATTAAGATGCGTCCAATTGGCCATATAGTGTCTCTGAAACGATTTCCTGGCGGCATTTCAGCTGTTAAAACCATGTAACCAGACGACAATACTCACCGTAATCTGCGGCGTCCGCATCTTTATCCGGATTTGATACAGGGGCCATCTGATAGATACAGTTTTGGAAAAATATATTTAGTAATTTTCTTTTTTTAAAATCCCGAGCAAAAACCAAAACAACAGATTACGCGCCAATCCTTCCCGGGGAAACTCATACGCCGGAAATGTCGAAATCATCGAACAACCAATAGGAATTCAGATAGAGGGTGCTGCACTTCCACATAGTACCACAGGGGAGCGCTTTTGCACAAACCTGCTGAGTCGTGGTTGGTTATACACTATATGGCCAAAAGTATAGTTTTTCAGGCTTAGGTCCATTACTTCCAGTGAAGGACACAGACATCGTACAGACATTTTGGTCAACACCATGCTTCCAACATTGTGGAGACAGTTTGGGGAAGAACCTTTTCTATTCCAGCATGGCTGTGGCTGGATGAGTTCAGTGTGGAAGAACTTGACTGGCCAACACCTTTGGGATGAACTGAAACAGAGATTGGCTTTTTCATTCAACATCAGTGCCTGGCCTCATAAATGCTCTACAGAATGAATGGGCCACAAATTTGTGTTTGTTTTCTTTTCATGAACAACATGCACAGTTTTTAGGCGTATAATATTACTGTGAACAATAGGCAATTTGTCTGTTGCACATTGTTCACAGTGATATTTTACCTCTAACACTATTACCCCTGTGCAGCATAATTACTGTTTTGCAAATGCCTGCTGAGGACACTCCATTTGTATCTGTATATATATCCACAGTGTTCAGTCATTCATACTGTATATATATCTACAGAGGTGGACAGTAACAAAGTACATTTACTTGAGTACTGTACTTAAGAACAGTTTTTGAGTATCTGTACTTTAGTTGAGTATTTTTTTGGGAAACTTTCACTTCACTACATTTGAAAGACAAAACCGTACTTTCACTTCACTACATTTCTGTCAAGGTTCTCGTTACTCGTTCTGAAAGTGGGTGTGACTGTCTCACTTTTCTAAAACATGATTAGTTTATTAGCAGATGACAGCCTATCAGAAATCACCGGTAGTGTTACGTCACGTCTGTAGGCTGAAACACTGCAACGCCAGACAGGGACCAGTTACCTCACGCAACTTTGAGAACCAGCTTCTGCTTAAGATTAATAAGGACTTTTACAAGTTTGACTAATTTGACCACACTCAAATTTGCCTGTATTGTTAGAGACATGCTAGAGACATGTGAGATGGAGACTACTGAAAAAAGTCAGCAGCTTTGCATATTTGTCTGCTTAAAGTGGTATTGTTGTTTTATAGCCACTGTTATGGACCTGTGATGTAAAGTTGGTTGGATGTGTTAATTGTTTCCATTCCAGCTGCATTT